>JAGFNQ010008763.1:157329-321623 GCA_024364735.1 Boesenbergia rotunda | reverse complement strand
TTGAAGGTGTGTTCAGGACGCCCTAGGCACCAGACTTCAGTTCAGCACAGCTTTCCATCCCCAGACAGATGGACAAACAGAGAGAGTAAATCAGATTTTAGAAGACATGCTAAGGGCTTGTGCGTTGGACTTTAAAGGTAGTTGGTGCAAATTTCTGTGCTTAGCTGAGGTTGCCTACAACAATAGCTATCAGGCCACTATCAAGATGGCACCTTATGAGGCATTATATGGCAGGAAATGTAGATCACCCATATGTTGGCAAGAAGCTGGTGAGAAGAAAGAGATGGAGTCAGGACTAGACAGCCAGACTGAGCTTATAGATGAGACCACTCAGGCTATCCAGACGATCCGCCAGAGGATTGAGACTGCCCAGAGTAGACAGAAAAGTTATGCTGACACACGCCGTAGGCCACTTGAATTCCAAGTTGGAGATTCAGTATTTCTCAAGGTCGCTCCTATGAAGGGAGTGATGAGATTTGGTAAAAAGGGTAAGCTAAGTCCTCGCTACATAGGACCCTACAAGATCATAAGGAGGGTTGGTAAGGTAGCATATGAGTTGGACTTACCAGAGGATATGTCAGCTATCCACGGTACATTCCATGTCTTCATGCTAAAGAAGTGTATTCACGACCCTAGCCAAGTGATTCAGCCTCAGTCAGTACAGATCCAAGAATATCTTAGTTATGAGAGCAGACCGACACAGATAGTGGACAAAGCAGTTAAAAGATTAAGAAACAGAGAAGTGCCACTAGTGAAGGTCATCTGGCAGAATCAAAAGCATGAAGAGGCTACTTGGGAACGTGAGGACAACATGAGAGAGAGATATCCAGAATTATTCTAAATTCGAGAACGAACTTTTCATAAGGTATGGGGGATTGTAACGCCCCAAAATTCACATTTTTAGTTCTTAAAGTCCTTAGAATTATTTAAAAATGGTTTAGATATATTCTAGATATTTTTAGGGATTTTTAGAATATTTTTATGGAATTTTCCGAGTCCGTTTAGTATATTTAAAAAAAGAAAAACATTAAAGCGCAAGCAGGGGGTTCGAACCCGCGACCACCGGAAGAACAAGCACGCACGCTACCAGCTGGGCTGGTTGGTTTTGTTGAAATAAGTTGGGCGAAACAATAGATAAGGTATAATTAGGTAAATTCGCCCCATAAGTATAAATAGATAATTAAAGAGAGAAATTTTATTTTCTCTCAACCTAAACCCTTTCTCTCCCTCGCCCAGCACCTTGCGCCGACTTCTCTCCCTCTCCTCTCTTGGGCGACGCCAACCAACACCAAGGCCAAGGGGGCCGGCCAAGGTTCTCCTCCAAGAGATATTCCTATATTCGGGATCCCCGCGACGAGAGGAACGCGTAGGCGCGAAGAATTCTCCGAGATCTCAAGTTTCTCCCGAGCCCTAGACGTCAATCTTGGTTGTAAGTCCAAGATATCAATGTAAGTACTGCTCACCTGCAGTAAGAGGCGGTTTTTCCGCAAGAATTTCCATTAAAAGTTTTTAAAAGAGATATTTACTTCTTGTTAAGATTTTTGCATGTGATCTTAGTTCATTATATGCTTATATATTTTATTGAGTGCCCTATATGAGGTTAGGGTCCAAGAAAAGCTATGAGAAAAGAAAAGAGAAGATAAAGATAAGAAAAGAAAAGGCCAAGGCCTTAAGAAATCCCCAAAAGTCAAGACTTAGGGATTTTAGCACGCAAGGTGCTCGAGAAAATGCCAAGGCATTTACAGATAAGAAAAGAAAAGGCCAAGGCCTTAAGAAATCCCCAAAAGTCAAGACTTAGGGATTTTAGCACGCAAGGTGCTCGAGAAAATGCCAAGGCATTTACAGATAAGAAAGAAAAGAAAGAAAAGCTATTTTATTTTCTAAGGCCAGTACCCGGCGTCCAAGGGCGTCGTTAAAGAAATCCAGGTGTCCAATTCCAAGGTCTTGGCCCTGGTAGACCAAGGTCTGCTCTATTAGGATTGGTGGCTCGCTACCCCAACCTTTTAGGGAACGCGCATGATATGGTACTTACGTCTTCAGTGGATCCAAGTGATTATTATTTTCAAGTATATGCTTTAGCAAAGTTTTCTAAAGTTTAAGAAAGTTTTCAAAGAGTTAAAGAAAGACTTTAAGTTAAAGAATTGCTAAAGTTCAAGTTAAGCCAAGAAAAGTGAGTTGAGATTTATTAATGCTTGAGTATGCATGTTTTGAGTTACACATGTTCTTAGTTTTCTTTCAAGCATATAAGTATCTCATGTGATTTCATATTGTTCAAGAAGCATGTTTGCACATTTCGAGATTTTGTGAGCTAGATAGTACTTACTAAGCTTTTTGCTTACTAGTTGCATTTCCTCTTACTGCAGATAAAGGTAAAGGCAAGCAATTCTGAAGGAAGGCGACGAGGCGGTGCTGAGTAAAGTGTGTGTGGTGGCTGATTTTGGAGAGATCCTTGAGACGAGACAATTTAGTTATTTGAATTACAATGTTTTAGTTTATTCAAATTTCAAGTTCTTGCTTTATGGAGTTTAGCGTACATTTAAGCTTTGGATAGTTTTACATGCTCAATTTCTTAGAGTAAAGATTCCATGTCATTTCATTTAGCATACATATCCTTATGATTGCATTGGATGAGTAGAAGTGTGGGTGGTTTGAAATATTGATACTTTGTTAGAGAAATAGATGCATGTGCCAAGATAGTATTAATTTCCCTTTTGATCAAGTTTTTATTGCTTAAGTATGTTTAGAAAAGTTGCTTTCTCAATTGATAATGCCTTAGGGATGTTTCAGAATTTTGTGTGATGAGTTTCAATGGTTAGAAGTTAAGTTTGGTACAAACTCTAGCTTAAAGTCTATGTAGATTTTTCATAACTTGCTAAATTCCGCAAAAGTCCTAATTTCAAGTTTATGGATTCGTTTTGATTGGCTAAATTGTTTAGAAAACTGGTATAGAGTATAGAAATGGTGTCATGATTTTATATGGCTCGAAAGTATAGGTTTGGTGGAGTTTTGAAACAAGGCTTCGAATCTGAAAAACAGGTTTCAGACTTATCAGTCGACTGGTACAGTATCAGTCGACTGATACCCGTAAGCTGAGTTGGGCGAGGCAAGTTTCAATAAGTATTTTCTTACGAGTTTTTGAGAAAGAAAGTGTGACATGGTATTATGCATGACTATTTGAGTTAGAATATCATTCTTAGATAGATTAAAAAGAAAAAAAAAAGATTTCTGCATTTTTAGTCATGCATTAGAGTCGAGAAGTAGACAAAAGTAACGATCCGTCTAAGGCAGGAGAAGGCGGGTCGCTACATCAGGTCTTAGTGCCCAGCTTCACTCACCAGGTCTTCGGTGCCCAGTCCACGACCAAGACTTAGTGCCCAGCTTCACTCACCAGGTCCTAGTGTCCAACCTTATGTCAGTACTTAGTTGCCCGGCCTGCGGCCAGAACTTAGTGCCCAATTCTTAGAACCAGGACTTAGGCCTAGTGTACCTAGGACTTTACCTGCACACTTGATTAGCCTTGTTAGATAACAACAAAACCTTAACTTCTGAACCCTTTGCCATTATCAAAACACAGGTTTGACTTTGGTGCTTCCGGCACCAACAAGATCTTCATGCCTAGCTTCACTCACTAGGTCTTCGGTGCCCAGCCTTTGACTAGGACTTTGTGCCTAACCCTGCAGATCAGGACTTCATGCCTATTTACATTAGGACTTTCCTGCACAGTCAGTGAAACATATTAGATCGCAAAACACACTTAACTTTAAACACTTTGTCAATATTAAAATAAGGATTGATCTGGTGTTTTTGGCACCAACACATACTATGTTTTTGATATAAACATATTTGTCACATTCATTGATCTTGAATTAACTTTCCTTCTTGATATTATTGTATTGTTAAATTTTTTTATGTCACTAATTTGAAGCTTATTTTAAGTCATATAAAGATTTTACTAATCTACAAACTTTATTTCTTATTTCGGAGTAGAAAATATTTTAGGTTGCTCCATGTAGTTTTCCTTCTAAATTCCTTGATATATTTTTAGATTTTATAGAGCGACAATAACTAGTACTACTCTGATAGAGGTTATTCACATAACTAAAAAATAAATATCAAAATAATCAATGTCTTCCCGTTGTCGGTAACATTTAATTATCAATCTTACCTTTTACTTACTCATTATTCTATCTAATTTATTTTCTTCTTGAAAATCCATTTGTAATCCATTAGTTTACTTCTTGGAGGAAGACTCACAAGTTCTCAAGTATGGTTTTGCAAGATACAATCAATCTTAGATGTATTTCAGATGCTCATTAATTTTAAGGAATTTACTCCCTCCTCAGTCATAAGTAGAGTACATGTTCAAAGAACGATACATTCCTTAATTCAATTATTGAGTTCATATAAATGTCAAGTATTTGAGAATCATACACAATGAATTGATAAGTGATGTGTGTCTATTACAAGTACACGGTATCATCATGTAAGGACCATGTTGTTAGTACCAAAATATTCGAGAAGGCAGTTATCTAGAAGATTGAGAAAAGGAGTGTGTGGAAAGTGAAAAGAGAGCGATCGAATGAAAATATAGAGAAAGCTAGTTCGGAAAGTGATTCTAGAGTTTCAGTTTTAATTGATTTTTTGGCTAATTAACATTTTATCCCTTGTTATAATTTAACCCATTTTGATATATGAAAAAGGGAGAGAGAGAAAATACAAGGGTTAAAATTTATTTAAAAAATTTTAACTTCCAAAATTCTTATACTTGGCATTCAATTTTGACCCTCGGGACCTCCTACTAGATGTCTGATCCGTGACTAGTCTAGACTTCTGCCTGGTGTCTACAACCCCTAGCATTTATGCTCGATATCTTAGGTCTGCCAAGCCTTCTGCTAGTCCCCTTGAGCAGGACTTCATTTCCTAATCCCCTTGACTAGGACTTCTTGCCCAATCACTTGACCAAGACTTCTTTGCCTAGCCTCAACCAGGACTTTCTGTATACTCAGGTAACCTTGTTAGATTACAATAACCCTTAACTTTGAATTTTTCCTAATATCAAAATACAAGTTTGATTAGCTAGTGCTTCCAACACCAATATTTACCACCTAAGGGTCACTCCCTTAGGATCAAGTCTTAGCCTATAAATCTACCTGACCTACTAGACTTCTTGCATGGAATTTCATCAAGACTTTGCCATCTAAGGGTCACTCTATTAGGATCAAACCTAAACATGCAAGTCTCTAATCTACCAGGATTTTTGCTTGGAGTTCCTCCAAGACTTTCACCAACTAAGGTTCACTCCTTAGGATCAAGGTCTCCCAAGCATTCTACTTAGATTTATCATTTACCAAACATCCGGTCATCATTGATCTACCTGGACTTTCCCTTGCTTAACATTTAGTTATTCTTAACTTGCTAGGGCTTTCCATTGCCAAGAATCCGAACACCCTTGATTCACTTAGACTTTTTCATTTTGATCATTTGGTCAACTTTTGACCTTACTAGATTTTATCTTCTCTAGTCATTCAGTCAATTTTTGACTTGACTAGACTTACCTCACATCCAAACATTAGATTTTGTTTTGATCGACCCTTAGTTAAACTTGACCAGACATAGTTATATTGTCAAATATTGAAATTATGGAGGCTGATTGCACTAACAATGTGTTGTTATCAAACAATATTGTAATTAATTCCCATAAGAAAAATCTTGGAGAGCAAAGGTGGCACTAGGTCTTAACATTCAGATATGAGTTTATAATTACCTTCATTGATGATTTTCCATTCAGATATTTGTAGGTCAACAACACCATATTTTAATGGAGGTAAATGATATATAATTACCTTCATTGATGATTTTAATTGCAAAATATGAGTTTATTTTTTGCGAGAAAAATATGTTGCCTTTGCAAGTTCTAAAAGTTATAAAGTACTGGTTGAGAAAGAAATTAGTAGCTTAATTAAGGTTCTGTATACGAATCATGGTAGATAATATAACCCACATGAAGTTGTAAATTTCTATGAGAGTTATGGGAGTATGTGAGAGAAAAAATCATACTATTATAAATATGGTACAAAGCCTTCTAACGACGAGTAGTATTCTAAAAAAAATTTGGCTAGAAACTGTTAATGTAGGTGCAATCATACCTTAAATAAGAAGTTTCAATGATTAATAGTTATTTAAGTTTAAGCTAATACATTGGATTTAACATTGAGTTTTAGTGTGCAGTAATGCAAGAAGTCCAAGGAATGGTCGGGGACCGGATTCATAGCATGAAGACCCGGAGATGAGGAAGCTCCAGGCAAGAAATCCAAGGGATGGTCGGGGACTGGACTCTTGGCATGAAGATCCGGAGATGAGGAAGCTCTAGGCATGAAGTCCAGGAAACAAGAGGTTTCACTGGCACAAGGTAATTGGATCGATTGAGATCAATGCAGGGATATTTAGGATTGAGAATCCTAAATATAAGCATATCAATCGCTTAGGCAATCGATTAGATGGAGATCAATCGATTGGTGAATCGATTAGGAGTCATTCTGTGCGAAAACAGAATGCTCCCTAATCGATCAGTCAATCGATTCTAAGCCATCAATCGATTGGTCGATCGATTGGGAGCTGTATGAAAACAAAATGTTATGTAATCGATTAGTCAATCAATTACGAGCCATTCTGTGCAAATACAGAAAGCTCCCTAATCAATTGATCAATCGATTAGGGCGCTTCTTAATTGATTGGCCGATCGATTGGGAGATATTCTGTGCGAAAACAGAAAGCTGTGTAATCGATTGGTGGATCGATTACGAGCCATTCTGTGCGAAAACAGAAAGCTCCCTAATCGATTGGTCAATCGATTAGGACACCTCTTAATCGATTGATTAATTGATTGGGACATATCCCTCGCTTGAACAGAAGGGTCCTGAATTGATTACTGAATCGATTAAAGAGACAAATTGATTAGTGCATGCTCCCAATCGATTAAAGTTCAAAATAGCATAATCACAACCGTTCATCCGAGATCCGTACTGTTCAATGGCTTTATGGTAATCGATTGGAATTTTTACCAATCGATTCGTGACGCCACAAAGTAGCAGAGAAGACTGCTAAAAGTAGACGGCGAAGCAAAAAGCAATACTACTGTTCCATTTGCGATTCTGATCAGTTGGGTGCTCAAGTTCTCTTCTCAAGCTTTCAACACTATCTTCAAGCAACCAAGGGATGGAGAATCAAGCCTAGATTGTAATATTTCTCTTCTTCTTCTCCTTCGTGTTGTTCTTTTCGTGAAAGCTTTCAAGGTTGTTGTAAAAGGGTTTCTCCACCCTCGGTGTTGTTCCGAGAAGGAGGTTTCATAGTGAAATCTGTGATCGCTGGTGTGGACCCTTGAATTAGTCACCTCAAGGAGGTGGAGATCAAGTAAATCAAAGTGTTAGCATTGTATTTGGAGGTAGTTGGCTTCTAGTTTCTGCTGTGAAGAAGAAAAATCAACTGAAGCGAGCTATTCACCCCCTCTAGCTCCACCGGTCCTAACAAGTAGTATCAGAGCAAGGTTGCTTCGGAGGACTCACACCCAAAGAAGCAAATGGTTGAGTTGCGATGATGTCTTTGAAAGAGTGTCACAACACTACACGACCACCCTACTATGAAGGGAACAATTTCACATATTGGAAGAGTCACATGAAGAATTATCTTATGACTGAAATTGGCAATTGGTTTTCCGTTACTGAGGGTTTTATTGCACCAACACAAGACGGGAAAATTCTGGAATCATCAAAATGGACGGTTAAGCAAAAGATGAAGGTGCAAGCAAATGCTAAAGCTACTGTAACTCTTCAATGTGGTTTGAGCTCGGAACAACTAAACAAAGTCGGTTCATTCAAGAGTGCTAGAGAATTGTGGGACAAGCTCATTGAGCTAAATAAAGGCACTAAAGAGTCAAGAATTTCCAAAAGGGACCTTCTTATAAATCAATTGCAAAACTTTGTAATGAAAGAAGGAGAAACAGTAAGTCAATTACATGGGAGGTTCAAGGAGCTTTTAAATGGTCTTCATTCGGTTGGAGAAAGTGTGGAAAACTGGGACCTCATCAAGTATGCACTAAAATCCTTCCCAAGAAACTCATTATGGTCATCAATGGTTGATGTCTATAAGGTTTCAAGGGATTTATCAATTGTTAAATTAGATGAACTATTTTGTGAACTAGAACTGCATGAACAAGCTAATATAAGTCATAAGGAGAAAGGAATAGCTTTGGTTGCAGGTGAAAGAAGCAAGAAGAAAAATAAAGAGAAGAAGAAGGATGAATCCTCCTCATCCGAATCCGAGCAAGATAGCGATAGGGATAGTGATGAGGAGCTATCATCAAGTGAGATGGCAAACTTTGTCCAGAAGATGATGAGACGATCTAGGAAGTTCAACAAGAATGATGTCAAGAAAATGTTCCTTGATAACAAGAAAAGGGTAAGTCTCCAGTTAGATCAAAAGCAAAGACTGACGCAATTTATTTTGAGTGCAGTAAAAAAGGTCACATCAATGTCAATTGCTCTGAGTTAAAAAGAAAGGATGATAAGACAAAGAAAAAGAAGATCTTGAAAGCTACATGAGATGATTCTTTATCTAGCTCATCAAATAAAGAAATTGGGAGAAAGTCTTCAAGACATGTGGCTCTCATGGCTTTAAATGATGTTGACTCTTCAAGCGAGTTATCATCTAGTGATGATGAGATAACTTCTTCTAAATTAGATAAACTCTATGCTACTATTGCATGCTTGACAAATGCTTTATCTAGATCAAAAGTTAAAGTTAAAGAATTACAAAATAAGATGAAATTACTCAAAATTGATACTATGCCATGTGAAGCATGTACACATCATGAAGTTGCTAATTCTAAAGGTGATGAACTTAAAAAGGAAAATGCATCCTTGAAATTGCAAGTAGAGGATCTTAGAAGTGTTTTGGAAAAATTTACCTCAAGCTCTAAATATTTGGACATGATATTAGGAAGTCAACGAGCAGTTTATAACAAGGTAGGAATAGGGTATAAATCAAAGGATAAGGAAGTTAACTTTATGCCCCTTGTTAGTAGAAATCATGTTTCAAAAGTTAAAACTGCACAAGCGTGGGTACCCAAGCAATATGTTATAGATGCTATTGGACCCAACATTTGGGTACCAAAACATTTAGTTCATCGCATTTGAACAGGCATGCATCAAGGCGGAGCATCCAACAACATGGTTTATTGATAGTGGATGCTCTAGGCACATGATGGGAGACTCATCAAAATTTTCATCACTCAAAAACAAAAATAAAGGTACCATTTTCTTTGGCAATAGTGGTGAATTGAAAGTTATTGGAATAGGAGATATTAAAATTTCTGAACAATTTATAATTAGAAATGTTTTATTAGTGAAAGGTATGACTTTCAATCTACTAAGTGTTAGTCAACTATGTGACTCGGGATATAGAGTTGAGTTTGACTCATTTCAATGTCTAATTAAGCATAGTGAACTAAACACTATCATGCTTATTGGTCATAGAAAGGAAAACATTTACCAAGTTGAATTATTTGGTGCTACTAATGTGTTTGCTAAGTGTTTCATGTCTAAAGAGGAAGAGACTTGGCTTTGGCATCGGAGACTTGCTCACACCAACATGAGACACATCAAAAGACTATCAAAGAACGAGTTGGTGCAAGGATTGCTAAAATTGAAGTTTCAAAAAGATAAACTATGTCATGCATGTCAAATGGGTAAGCAAACCAAGGCTACCCACAAAGGTAAAACGATTTAAGTACGTCTACTGCATTGAAACTATTGCATATGGATTTGTTTGATAGTAGTAAGCATGTTTCCTTGAATGATAGTAGATATTGTTTAGTCGTAATAGATGACTTCACTAGATACACTTGGGTGTTTTTCTTGAAGCATAAGGATCATACCTTAGAAACATTGATTACTTTTTGTAGAAGAGTAGAAAATGAGACAAATCTAAAAATCAATAGATTAAGAAGTGATCATGGAGGTGAATTTGAAAATGAAAATTTGAAAATTTTTGCTCACAAAATGGATATAAGCATGAATTCTCTACCCCTAGGACACCACAACAAAATAGAGTTGTTGAGAGAAAGAATAGAGTCTTACAAGAGGCCGCTAGGAGTATGTTCAATGAATACTCACTTCATAGTTATCTATGGGCCGAAGAAAGTAATACGACATGTTATGTGCAAAATAGGACTCTAATACATAGGGTTTTGAACAAAACACCTCATGAGTTGTGGTTCGGTAAACCTCCTACAATAAAATATCTTAGAGTGTTTGGATGTAAAGTATATATTTTAAACACTAAAGATCACTTAGGAAAATTTTCCGCCAAGGTGGATGAAGGTATTCTTGTAGGGTATTCCACTCATAGCAAAGCCTATAGAGTTTACAACAAGAGATCCAAAATAGTTGAAGAGTCTCTAAATGTGGTTTTTGAAGAAAATCCAAGCTCAAGTTCTAATAAAGCAATAGAGGAGAAAGTACAATTTGAATTGGAGAAATTGACATTAGAAGAGGAGAATAATCTTGAGAAAGAAGAAAGTGAAACGAAAGGTATTGTTGAGTTACCACTTGAGAATGTAATCACTACAATTCAAGAACCAAGACCCACGAGGACAAGTGCAAACCATCCTTTGGAGCAAGTAGTGGGCGTCATTACACATGGGGTACGAACTCGATCTTATTTTCAAAATGAAGGGAGTCAAGTAGCTCTAATCTCACAAATTGAGCCAAAAGCCATAGATGATGCGTTGCTTGATCCCGATTGAATTTTGGCAATGCAAGATGAATTATCTCAATTTGAGAGAAGTCAAGTTTAGGAGTTAGTTCCTAGATCCAAAGGAAAATCAATTATTGATACAAAGTGGGTTTTTAGGAACAAACTTGACGATAAGGGAATGGTTGTGAGAAATAAAGCTAGATTGGTTGCTAGAGGATTTAATCAAGTCGAAAGGTTGGACTATGATGAAACATATGCACCAGTAGCTCGATTAAAGTATATTAGGATGATGTTGGCATTTACCGCACATAAAGGATTTAAGTTGTATCAAATGGATGTAAAATCTACATTTTTAAATGGTTTTATCAAAGAAGAAGTCTATGTTGAGCAACCTCTGAGGTTTGAAGATTTAGAATTTCCAAACCATGTATACAAGCTTAAGAAGACATTGTATGGACTAAAACAAGCACCTCGTATTTGGTATGAATGGTTGTCAACATTCTTAGTGTCAAATGGCTTTCATAGAGGAAAAATTGATCCTACATTATTTTTAAAGACTAGTGGGGAAGATATTTTTGTGGCCCAAGTCTATGTAGATGACATTATTTGTGGGCCCACAAACAAAGACTATCTAAATGAGTTGATAAATCACATGGAAAGTGGGTTTAAAATGAGCTTAGTGGGTGAATTAATATTTTTCTTAGGTTTACAAATTGAACAAACAAAAGATGGCATATATATTCATCAATCCAAATATATAAAAGAAATCATTAAGAAATTTGGGATAAGTGCAAAAGAAATATCTACCCCTATGACAACTAACACTAAGTTAGACAATGATATTGAAGGTAAAGAAGTTGATCCCAAAATGTATCGTAGTGCTATAAGTAGTCTCCTCTATCTCACACCTAGTAGACTCGACATATTATTTGTCGTGGGTATGTGTGCAAGATATCAAGCTTGCGCCAAGGAATCACATCTATGTGCAATCAAAAGAATTCTTCGCTATCTTAAAGGGACTCAAAGTGTGGGTTTGTCGTACCCTAGAACCAAAACCTTTAATCTTGTAGGATACTCCGATTCGGATTACGTCGGGTGTAAATTGGATCGGAAAAGCACTAGTGGTGGGTGCCAATTTTTGGGATCCTCCTTGGTGAGTTGGTCAAGTAGAAAATAACATTGTGTAGCACTCTCCACAACTGAAGCCGAATATATAGCTATGGGCGAATATGTGTCTCAATTATTATGGATGACTCATACCTTAGAAGATTATAAACTCATCTATAAAAATGTGCAAGTTTTTTGTGACAATGTGAGTTCCATAAACTTGACCAAAAATCTGATTCATTATTCAAGAACCAAGCATATTGAAATTAAACATCATTTTATTAGAGATCATGTGTCTAGTGGTGATATTGTTCTTAAATATGTTGAGTCAAAATCAAATCTTGCGGATTTTTTTACCAAACCTCTTCCGGAATCTGAATTTAGTTACGTACAAGGAGAATTAGGAACGTGCCATATTGAATAATCCTACATGGTCACTTTAAGATACTCAACTCACTTGCCTTCAAATGTATCTCACAAGAACATAGGTCTTCCCCTTGCTTGTGCATTTCTAGATGGGAGTGAGATGTTAGGGTTAATCCTCTTGCTCATAATGCTTGTTATGATGCATTACTTTGAGCAAGAAGATTAGATTCACCATAAATCATTAACTTGGCCAATCATGGGGAAGACTAGTACTACATTAATGTGTATTTAGTCCGAAGATCATGATTGGGCATTTCAAGGAAAGAAACAAATATTCAATCCTTTGGACACACTTATTCTCGCTTACCAGGTCTTGTGAGACCATGTGATCTTGCCTTAACCCATAGGAATTGAACGATGCCACGATTGAGTATAAATTTCAGTGTTTATCAGTTATTCCAATCGATTGATGACAGTTATCAATCGATTGGTGACTTTACAAACTTCCACAGAATCTCTCTGAATCGATTCACTAATCGATTAGAGCAATTTCTCTAGCAGGCACAGAATGCTGCTTAATCGATCAATTGATCGATTATGGACGGTCGTAATCAATTGAATAATCGATTACGCACTCCCGTAATCGATCCTGCAACCGATTATACACTCATGTAATTGATCAATGGATCGATTTAATAGGGTCGTAATCGATTGCTAAATCGATTACGGGTCTTAAAGTGGTTCACCTAACCCCATCCTGTCACTTACCTCATGCCCTAAAAGCAGGTTGCCATCCCAAATCTCCCAAAACCCTTCTCCCGCGTGCTCCCTCTTCCAAACCCTAGCCATTTCTTCCCTCTCTCAACGTGCTTCCTCGTTTTCTCAACGCCCTGTTCGCTGCGGCTTTGCTTCTCACAGACGCTCGTGCGGTGACTTCTTTCCTCTGTTCCAGCATCTTCTTCACCGAATGGCACCAAAGTAAACCCTAACTCTATCACCTTCTTTTTTTCCTTACTTACTTATCTTGGTTTTGGCTAATCAAGTTGTCTTTGTTCCTTCCTTTTATTCATGTGTTTGTATCGTGTTCTATCTTTTGCATGCATTCATCATTCCACCTTGTTTCACATTTACCCTAACCCTAATTTCACATTGCATCACTGTATGGTCTTCACATCATATTCATATCTTGGATTGCATTTGGTTGATCATAATAGGAAGAAACAACGGGTAGATGAGGCGGGTGTAGGGTCTTCTCGCCCTCAGCCACCTACGGATGCCCGCTTTCCTAATGCCTCTTATCAGCAGGCTTTTGGTAGAAATGTGTTCAAACTCATAACACCTAGATCCCTTGATTGTCAGTACTTCCATGATCATTGTTTTGATGTGTTTCGCATTGGTGCAGGAAGTACCATATCGAACCTTGTTTTGATATTGGCAAAGGGTTCAAAGTTAAGTATTATTGGTGATCTAACAATGTTACTCAAGAGTGCAAGAAAAGTCCTAGCGAAGGGCTGCTAGGCACCTGGCGAAGGACTGCCAGGAAACAAAGTCCTAGTGAAGGACTGCTAGGCACCTAGCGAAGGACTGCTAGGCAGCGAAACCCTAAGCCCTAGCGAAGGACTGCTAGGCACCTGGCGAAGGACTGCCAGGATACAAAGCCCTAGCGAAGGACTGCTAGGCACCTGGCGAAGGAATGCCAGGATACCAAGTCCTAGCGAAGGACTGCTAGGCACCTGGCGAAGGAATGCCAGGATACCAAGTCCTAGCGAAGGACTGCTAGGCACTGATTGACCCAAAATAGGCTGTCACGAAATGTGTGGGTCATCAAATTTAGAATATGTATAAATGCTGGAAACCCTTTTTGCAATCAAAAAATGAAAACGTAGTAAAGGGCCACAGGTCATATTTTTCCTAGGGACTAGTTGATGTTGTTTGATTCGAGCTTGTATTATGTCGTTGATATTTTTGGGTTTCAGATAAAATTCGGGTTTGATTTGCAGTTCAAAATTGAAAACTTGATAAAAAGAAGAAGAACTTAACTCAAGGAACTAAACATGGTAATGACAATTGATAAACCCAACCAATGAACAACTCAACCAAACCAATGCCAATTTGCAAAAATTCAGAAATCAAACTACTGCCAAATGAAATATTGCACTGCAGCTTATGTTTAACTTCGGAAATTACCATTCAAGCAAACCCAATAGGAAACAAGTGGAACAAAACAATTTTGTCAATTCTCAGTTGAACCGAATGCTAGCACTTAAAGTCTAATTGCAAAATTGTGTCTTGATACCAATGCCAGAATGACCATTAGAATTCAGTAACAAGCTAGGCAAGAAACAACCTGATTGAAATTTCCATAGCTCACTAAAATTGCATTAAACTTGACACAAACTAATGCTGAAATTTCATTTGAAGCATTATGCAGAATTTAAGTAAACTTGCTACCCAAAATGGATAAAGCTTATGTGCCAAATTTAGATATAGAGTGCCAAGCTAATGCTGACAATTCAGCAATAAAACCAATCGACCAAGCTTGGAAACAAAGCTGTCAGTGAACATGACCTACTGAAATAAATGAAGGACTGCCGCAATCAAGCAAAGGCTGATCTGCACCCAGATCAGTTCAGAAATGTTCTTGATGCAGAAATGAGTTGCAAGAGTGCAGAATTGAGGTTCGAACCTTCAGAATTCGAATGCAGCAACACATGGATGCAGCAACACATTATATGTAAAGCCAAACAAGCAACTTAGGTTCAACAACTGGCTGTGAAATAGGCAGATTGGGTACAGAATTTCAGTTAGCTGTAAAATTCAGATCATCCAAAGGCAGAAATGGATGAAGAAATTCAAATCAGCCAAATGCAAGACAAGCTGTGAGGTCTACAAGTCTGTCGATCAAGGACAATTCATCAATCAATATTCTCTTGATGCAATTTTCAGAAACACTAATCTGATATGCAAGACAGAAACTGAATTCAGCACAGATGGTGTGCAGAAACTGAAAACCGAAATAGGATTTGGGGTTTGATACGCCACAACTGAACTTAAATTCAGAAATAAAACTGATTGAGAAATAAACTCAAATCTAATACATTAACACACTAAATATGATCTCTAATTGCAGGAATTAAGCTGGACATACATCAAGTTGGAACAAGCTAAAGAAATTAGAAACTAAAGCTGAAATTGCAGAAATAGGCTGATACGCAAGCTGAAAACAAACATGAACTGATACGCAAGGAGTTAAACAGGAAATAGACTGAAATCTCAAACTATTGTTCACTAAACAAGTTCACTAACTAACTACTTGCCGACTGAAACCTAATTAAGCAGAAAAACAATTCAGAACAGAAATTACAGCAGCTGATACGAAAAGTTCAGAAATGAAACACTGCAGAAATGAAATTACAGCTACTAATCGAAAATTAACTAAAGAATCTATCATCAACCCCTTCTCTCAGCTCAAGAACACCTTGTTCGTCACACAAGGAAGAGCCTCAAACCCGATGGGAAAACTGAATCTGTGAGTCAACCAACTCAGCTCTGCTCAAATCTGAAAACCCCTTCGATCTCCTCAATCTAGCTTTGTCCAATTGTTCTGATGGCTTGGGAATGATCCGAGCTTACCCGAGAACCCCTCCAGATAGCTCAGATTGATTAAGGATGGAACAAAACTAGATTCAAGGTAATCGATGGCAGAGTTGATGAGACCTCAATCATGCTCTGTTCTTGGGCAATTTAGGGCTGGAAACTTCACGGCATCAGCTTCCCAAAGATCTGGAACTTGCTCTAAGATCGGAATTGATGGGTCGCGCCCCTTGGATTGAAGAAAACTTGAAGAAAATGCGAAGAAAAATCGAAGACGAAGAACTGTGCGGCGAAGACGCGACCAGGAGAAGCTGTGGCGAGTTTTGAATAATACTTAAACATGGACGACCCAGATTAATTTGAGAAAATCCAACGGCTGATCTTCATCTGATCTGACCCAAACTTTCCAGATGTTGATCAAGGGTCAGGATCTGCCTCATGGTATCTCGGATCCTCCAGATTTGCAACGGATGGTCCAGATCAACCTAATCTTTGAATGGACGATCTAGAACCTTCCGAGCTTGATCCAACGGTTGAATGAGCTCTAATTGGGATGAAACCTTTAGACCTTGATCAGAGTGCTTGATCAACCCTAACCCTAGCTCGGATTGCTTTAGATGGTTCCAGATGGCTCAGATCTAGCCGCTTTTGAATCGGACGGCCCGGATTAATCCGAAGCTTGATAACTCGATCCGGGTCCTCTTCCGACTCAAGTTTGACCCAGTATGCCCTAGGTCCATGAACCTTTCATGCCTACAAAAATAGATCAAAAATTTAGTGGCCAAATAATCCAAATATGTACAGATTTGCAATTAAGTCCAAAATAAAAGCAAGTCCTAAAACTTAGGGTAAATTCACAATTAAGCAAGTAAAATATGGGTCAAACTTGGATTTTTGCAATTAAAATAATCAATAAAATGGTACTTATCAGGCATCTGACGAAGGAATGTCAGGATACAAAGCCCTAGCGAAGGACTGCTAGGCACCTGGCGAAGGAATGCTAGGATACAAAGACCTAGCGAAGGACTGCTAGGCACCAGGCGAAGGACAGCTTGGTACTGAAGACCTAGCGAAGGACTGCTAGGCACCAGGCGAAGGACAGCTTGGTACTGAAGACCTGGCGAAGGACAGCTAGGCACCTGGCGAAGGACAGCTAGGCAAAAGTCCAATCGGAGGAGTCGGTTGGCATCAGGTAAATTCTCCCGAGAGGAGTAGGTGAGGACGCGTTCCCCGTCGAGGGAACAGTAGGCGTCGGTTCGACCTAGGGTTCCATTTTGGAGACCCAAAGTCAGAACCAAGACAGCTAAGGCTGTATAAATCTAACATATTATTGCTCTATGTTATTTTGGACTAACCCTGGATGCAAGACCGAAGGAACGAGTGTCTGCAGCTCAGAGAGCCTCAAAGGAGTGAGGCAGAAGCTGAGTAGGGCACCCGGAGTGTCCCGAGCGCCCCCAAGGTGAACACAAAAGAAGTAGAGCAAGTGAATGCTTCGACAGCTCATGGGCGGGGCGTCCCCGTGCTCCCGGGCGCCCCCCATGCTCCCGGGCGCCCTGGATGGTCTGGGCACCCCCAGTTCAAACTAACGAAGCAGAAGCCAGCGAGAAGCCAACGGATAAGAGTCAGCCCGGTCAACCCGGGCGGCCCCAGCGTCCCGGGCGCCCCCGTCAAGATCTGATCCCGAGATTGAAGGGATCAGAGCTGACCGAGAGGAACTTGGATCAGTTGACACGTGGGGGGGCGCCCCCGACATTCTGGGCACCCCAGGGCTATTAAAAGGCCCTCGACCCCAAGGCTTGGAACAACAATTCTTCCAACGCATTCACACTCTTCTACTCCCGCGCTCTGCTCCAGAAACCTCCTGACTCGAGATACAAGAGCCGACGACGTCCCTCTGCTCAGAAAATACAATTTACACCGGACATCGGTAACGAAGAGCCACTTTTAAGTTTTTCTGCACTATTCTTGTAATACATCTTGTAAACTGGTTTTGCGCACATATAGAATTGTCCGCAGTAAACGGTCAACGACCGTGGGCCTTGGAGTAGGAGCCGACCGCGACTCCGAGCCAAGTAAAAGATCTTGTGTTCGCGTTTTGTGTTTATTTCTTCCGCTACGTAATTTCTCTAACTCTAATCCGAATAATTTACGATATTCACCCCCCCCCCTCTATCGTTTCTCTCGATCCAACATTTCGTATCATTGAAACATATAAACTTGAGTCCATTGTATATTGTGAAAGGGGAGTCAATGTAGGTTTGGTTTCTGAATTTTACAACAATCTACACACCTCAGATAGAGTCAATTATAAAACTAGGGTGGCAAAACAGAATCTAGATTTCAGTTGTGAGGTTCTTCAGGAGTTCCTAGCTTATCGTCCTTCTACCTCCACCTTTTGAGCATATTTCCATCGACTCCATGTATCAGCACTTTTTCCGCCGTCCTCGTCTGGATGGTCCTCATGCCAACGTTAACACCTTTTTAGCTCTTGAGTTTTCAGCTGAGGACTATGCTCTCTATAAAGTCGTCATAAATTATCTTTTGTCGATCGTATCTCGTGCCTTAGCGATTATCAGACCTTCCTAGTTCATCCTGACCTATGCTCTTCAGGAGGGTCTTGATGTCAACATTGCCCTGAACATCTTTCATTCCATCATACATTTTTCTCAGCCCGTGCATAGTATAGTCCATATGCCTTTTGGTCATATCATTACCGAGTGACTTGCATCCATGCGTATAGATGCCACCCGTGGGAAGGTGGAACCCATGACTGTCATGTATTCCAGAATTTCAGCACGTTCCTTCTTCAAGTTTGGGATGACGGGTGAGTTCGGGCCATTAGATGGATTGATGGACGTCAAGCCGGAGAGGGGTCGCGAGCACGAGCCGGGGTGGGATAGGCTGTTGTAGCTGGCCCTGAGGATGATGTGGATGCGGATCTTCAGGCTCGGGTCCTTGCATTTGAGGAGACCATGGACACTAGGTTTGAGGAGCTGCGGTTGGAGGGCGAGCTTCGTCATTTCGAGGTGTAGGAACGTCTCATGGTTATTGAGCGCTGCCAGCAGGATACATGGTCTGATATTGCTTCTCTTCAAGATATGCTGCGTTCCTGGTTGAGCGGTCATCCTCCTCCTCAGCTGCCCCCTGATGTTCCACCTCTGGCGACTGCCACCGCTCTGGGGATTTCCCCTCTTGTCGATATTGCCGGGCCCTCGGCTGCAGATCCTACCTCAGAGCTCGTTGATTTTTTCTTTGCACCCTGATTTGTGTACTCATTTCTTAGTCGGTTATTATTTTGGTGGCCAGCTGTTATGTATTTCATATGTGGATATGCTGACTTTTGATGGTTGTAAAACAAGATAACACTTTATGCATTTTGATATTTTATGCATTACTCGAGTGTGTTAATGTTTTCCCTATTCAATTGCTTATGCGTGTTCATATTCTGTATATTGCTTAGATTGAGGGGGAGCTTTTGTTTCTTCACCATTTTTTATATTTGGCAAAGGGGGAGAATTGTAGATATTTAAAATTATGCATTGTAATGGCTTTATTATATGCTTATTGTGTTAATATCGTTGATATTATGTTGCAAGTTAGCTTAAACTTAAATAGATTGTCAAATATCAAAAAGGAGGGGATTGTAGGTGCAATCATGCCCTAAATAAGAAGTTTCGATGATTGACAGTTATTTAAGTTTAAGCTAATACATTGGATTTAACATTGAGTTTTAGTGTGCAGTAATGCAAAAAGTCTAAGGAATGGTCGGGGATAGGATTCTTGGCATGAAGAACCGAAGATGAGAAGCTCCAGGCAAGAAGTCCAAGGGATGGTCGAGGACTGGACTCTTGGCATGAAGATTCGGAGATGAGGATGCTCCAGGCATGAAGTCCAGGAAACAAGAGGTTTCGCTAGCACAAGGTAATTGGATCGATTGAGATCAACACAGGGATATATAGGATTGAGAATCCTAAATATAAGCATATCAATCGATTAGATGGAGATCAATCGATTGGTGAATCGATTAGGAGCCATTTTGTGCAAAAATAGAATGTTCCCTAATCGATCAGTCAATCGATTCTGAAGCCATCAATCGATTGGCCGATCGATTGAAGATATTCTATGCGAACACAGAAAGCTGTGTAATCGATTAGTCAATCGATTACGAGCCATTCTGTGTGAATACAGAAAGTTTCCTAATCGATTGGTCAATCGATTAGGGCACTTCTTACTCGATTGGCTGATCAATTGGGAGATATTCTGTGCGAAAACAGAAAGCTGTGTAATCGATTGGTGGATCGATTACGAGCCATTTTGTGCAAAAATAGAAAGCTCCCTAATCGATTGGTCAATCGCTTAGGGCACCTCTTAATCAATTGATTAATCGATTGGGACACATCCCTCGCTTGAATAGAAGGGTCCTGAATCGATTGCTGAATCGATTAAAGAGACTAATCGATAAGTGCATGCTCCCAATCGATTAAAGTTCAAAATAGCGTAATCACAGCCGTTCATCCGAGATTCATATTGTTCAACGGCTATATGGTAATCGATTGGAATTTTCACCAATCGATTCGTGATGCCACAAAGAAGCAGAGAAGACCGTTAAAAGCAGGCGGCGAAGCAAAAAAGCAATATTACTGTTCTATTTGTGATTCTGATCAGCTAGGTGCTCATGTACTCTGCTCAAGCTTTCAACACCATCTTCAAGCAACCAAGGGAAGGAGAATCAAGCCTAGATTGTAATATTTCTCTTCTTCTTCTCCTTCGTCTTGTTCTTTTCGTGAAAGCTTTCAAGGTTGTTGTAAAAGGGTTTCTCCACCCTCGGTGTTGTTCCGAGAAGGAGGTTTCATAGTGAAATCTGTTATCGCTGGTGTGGACCCTTGGATTAGTCACCTCAAGGAGGTGGAGACCAAATAAATCAAAGTGTTAGCATTGTATTTGAAGGTAGTTAGCTTCTAGTTTCTGCTGTGAAGAAGAAAAACCAAATGAAACAAGCTATTTACCCCCCTCTAGCTCTACCGGTCCTAATAGTTAATTGGAGCATCTATAAATTGAATAGAAGTACATTATCTATTCAAAATATGACACCAGAGGAAGGTTAGAGTGGAAGAAAACATATTGTTAATTATTTTTGGATTTTTGGGTGTAATGTCTATGCTCATATTCCAATTGAAAGGAGAAAGAAACTAGAAAGCAAAGGTGAAAAATGTATTTTTATTGGTATGAGTAATATATCAAGTTTAGAGATTTATATAATTCCTGTGCTAAGAAAATTGTTATTAGTCGTGATGTTATATTTGATGCTTAATGCTAGGCTTTCTACCTATCCTCATCTCAAATGGGATTTTAGTAATCGTCATACTAGATATTCTATTAAGTAGGTAAATTACAATCATGAGTACTTCATAACACAAAGATTCAGGTAAAGAAGTAAAAGTCATCATATTTCTTACCATATCTTTTAAAAATCTTTTAGAGTACGATTGTGTTGCTCAACTAGATCATTCTAACTAGAAGTACCAAACATGATATACTAATGTACAATCCCACACTTAGTAAGGTAATTCACAAAAGGTCCTCGACATTGTTTGTTGGCGCTGGAAGTACTAGAACGAACATTATTTTAATAGTGGAAAAGGGTTTAAAGTTAAGTATGCTTTTGGTTCTAATCAGCAACATTGAGTGAGCAGGAAAGTCCTAATGTAACAAGGCACGAAGTCTTGATCTGTAGAGTTGAGCACAAAGTCTTGGTCGTGGATTGGGCACCGAAGACCTGGTGAGTGAAGCTGGGTACGAAGACCTGGTTTAGAAGACTGGGCACGAAGACCTGACTGGAGGTTGAGCACCAAAGTCCTGATCCGGAAGATCGGGCAGGAGTCTTAGCCGAGTGAGGACAACGAACAAAAGTAGGGACGGGTCGAGATACAGACGTCTCCAGATCGGGAGTCTTCGGAGGCCGAGAAAAAGTCCAACCGGAGGTGCCGGTTGGTAACAGGTAACTTCTCCAGAGTGGAGTAGGTGAGGGCGCGTACCCTGAAGAGGGAACAGTAGGCATCGGTCCGACCTAGAGTTTCAATTTAAACATGAAGTCAGGATCGAACAACACTAGCTGTCTTGCATGCATTTACTTTACATGTTATTATTGTTTGGACTAACCCTGTATTGCAGCTAAAGCGTTTGGAGACTGGCAGCAACTTAGGCAGCTGAGAGGACTCAGATGCCTGAGAACACAGGTGCTCAGAGGTCTTGGGCACCATGTGCCCGTGACTCAGCCTAGGCAAGGCTGAGTTGGCGTACGCTAGTTGGAGTTGCCACATCAGCAACATAGGTGCCCTGGAAGCTCTCAGGCACCCGAGATGGATAAGGCTTGACTAGGCAGCGGATGAGGGGGCGACTGGATTGCAGCAACACGGGCACCCCTATAGGCACACGGGGCCCGTATGACCTTTATAAGGGGTTTCGGCCAGAGACTTCAAAGATTAACTTTCTACAGCTCTTGTGCTCATGTGTTCTACTTCGAAGCGATCTAGAGGCAACGAAACGCTGCTCCGACAATGACGCACCACTTCTTCTTTTTACTTAAAGTTGCCGGTATATTTATTATCTTTTTTATACTTAACATTGCATACTTATAAAACCATTTATGACTTATAGAATTGCCCAAAGTCAACGGTCAAGGACTGTGGGCCTTGGAGTAGGAGCCATCATAGACTCCGAACTAAGTAAAAACAAAAGTGTTAGCGATTTTTTTCTTGCGTTTACTTTTCTGTTGCGTAACTTGATTAAATCCGAATTTATTTTTTGAACATGATATTCACCCCCTATCACTCTCTACGATCCTACATTGTTCATTTAATCTATCATATCGACTGTAATATTCACCTCCATGATCAGATCTGACGACCTTAATTTTCTTGCCTAGTTGATTTTTAACTTCGAATTTGAAAACTTTGAACATGTCTAAAGATTACGACTTCTCATGAATAAGGTACAGATAGCCAAATTGAGAGTAATCATCTATGAATCTAATAAAATGTCTATCAATTGGATGATACCTTATAGATGGTTAATAAATATCCGTATGTATTTGTTGGGACCGGGTGCATGTTGACATGGATGCGGGTTCGTAATTTTAAAATTTATTACGTGCAGCGGAAGCTTTAGCATAAATAATTTCCCAAATTATTTAACCACACATCTAAGCATGCAACCTTATATTGTGTAGACATGATCATATATTAAAATTTTGCAGAAAGTAAACTAATTTACTTAATACCTCGCGTAACTCGAAGGAAGGGACGAGATCCAACCGTAAGCGTCCCTTAGAAACTCCGCCTCTATTCGCGTCCACGCCGAGTTTTCTTCGGGATGACTTCGCAAAGCCACGAGTTTCGTGCCGACAAGAACTACTAGATTCTCCAAAGGCACGACAAGAATACCAAGAGAGAGATGGGAAGACTAACCACCAAATGAAGAACGGAATCAAGATTCCGGGAGGAAGGAAGGAGTTGCGCCCGCTTCTTCTTCTTCTTCGGCAGCTGCTTGGTGGATGAAGCTCACGGCAACAAAGGGGTCCTCCTTTTAGGGCCGGCGGCACTAGAGGAGAGAGAGGGAGAGAAGGAGTGAGAGAGAGGGCTTATTTCTAGATCTCTTAGATTAATTTCCAAGCCTTGCCTTGGTTCCTTTATATAGTAGTCTCTCAATCGCCAAGTCTCTTTTTTAAGGAATAAATTTTCATAAGAAATTTATCATATAAATTTTTCTATGATTTATTCCATCATGCCAAGTTTTTATCATAATTTAATTTATAATAAAAACAATCATGTCTCCCTTTTTTATTATGGAATAAATTTTCACAAGAAATTTATTATATAAATTTTTCTTATCATGGAAAAATCAATTCATAATTGATTTTATAAAATAAAATAAACCATTCAAAGTTTATTTTAATTTCCATGAAAATAATAAACCAAATTTCAGTTTATAAAAATTTATATATTATCCATAATTTTATAAAACAAACCACGCTCGGTTTATTTTATAATCCAAACCAAACAATTTGGTTCTCCCCTTTTAATGTGGCCGGCCAAACAAAGAGGGTAGGGACCCTCTTTGGCCGGCCAAACCCAAGCCAGGACCGTATGAATTAAACTCATTTAATTCATCCAATAAGCCTTCAAAAGACTTAGCCATTTTAAGCTTCCGATTCATCTCTGAAAAATTCAGATTCGACTTATCTCTCTTGATCGAAAAATCCAATTTTCAACTCGTTTTAAATCCCTCGGATTACTCGTAGTGCGTGTGACTAAATAGGCTTTCAATTTATGTTGGTCGTCTATAATTAACCAATTATAGAACGATCATGAGTGACACCTAGTAGTACATCATGATCCCCAATTAATCGAAAGATCAATGGTTGACCTCAGAAATTATTCTAAAATCCTTCAGCAACTACAATGAATCGTGCCCCATTCCCTTCACCATCTTATACCCACTTGGTTTAGGACACGGTCTATGTGTGTCAGTCCCCACTAGGCTGACTACGTCACACCTAGCCCAAGCAATGTTTTTCTCGTCCTACGTATTCTAGTTACTCTCATGTTTCTGAGAGATTCATACTCTGAACATGTGATGCTCTGGCCAGAGGCTTCGAGTAACAATCTGACGATAGGCCTTGGGTATACATCTCCTCGCAAGGAGTGGTGAATCCTTTGTAGGCTGTTCAAACATCTTCAGGCACTTCGGCTTATACCCAACCATCCTGGGTCCACACCTCCTTGGAGATGCTTGCTTAAGATGTCAAAGTATAAGTCTTCATGACCAAGATGACTTGAACACTGCAAGTCAAAGGAACATCGCACTTAAGCTGCAGTAAGAACTTCATTGACATATCTATATGTAGATTACCATATGAAGTTTTATAGCCAGTCACTCCAATGAACTAGTTCCCTTAACTAGCATTCATGTTTATCTCCGGACATCCCAATGTCACCAGCCAGTGAGAATCAGCTGATTAGAGAATAACCCATGCTAGTCTCAACAGAATTGATAGTGTCCGTATTTATCAATTCATCGACTAGGGACAATTTCAATACTTCACAATTGCACATGTAGAGATAATCACTAGTTGTGAATTCATCACAAATTCTCTCATGCTGTGAATTGTATTGCGGACATTCAGTAAATGAGTTTAAGATCTCAATCAAATACATAAACATGTATACTCAAATAGTGAATATTCATTTATTAAAATAAATGATAACAATCATAAGGCGATTGCCTTAGGACACTTCTCTCACAATACTAACAAACTCCCACGTGGCCTAATGCCAATCGCTACGGTATCCAATACCACAGGCTCTAACATGACCCTCAAACTTGCTTTGAGGCAAGACCTTAGTTAAAGGATCCGCTAAATTCCATTCAGTGGGAATTTTCTCAATTTGTATATCATTCCTACTTATAATCTCTCTGATCAGATGATAGCGGCGAAGCACATGTTTGGATCGCTGATGAGACCTTGGTTCCTTTGCTTGTGCAATAGCTCCATTGTTGTCGCAGTAAACCGGCACTGCTTTATCAATGGTTGGAACCACACCAAGTTCTGAGACAAACTTCTTGATCCAGACTGCTTCCTTTGCTGCTTCCGAAGCTGCAATATATTCCGCTTCCGTGGTAGAATCCGCTACAGTGTCTTGTTTGGAACTTTTCCAACTTATTGCGCCTCCATTCAAGGTAAATACGTATCCGGACTGAGATTTGGAGTCATCCTTATCTGTCTGGAAACTGGCATCTGTATACCCACGTATTACCATATCACCTTCTCCATATATTAGGAACACATCCTTAGTTCTTCTTAAGTACTTAAGGATTGTCTTGACAGCCGCCCAATGATCCATTCCTAGATCAGACTGGTATCTGCTTGTGACGCTCAGAGCATACGATACATCGGGCCTAGTACATAACATAGCATACATGATATATCCTATCGCGGATGCATAAGGAATTTTATTCATGCAAATCCTCTCGTCTTCTGTGTGCGGACATATAGACTTTGAAAGGTTGATCCCATGCCTGATGGGAAGGTAACCTTTCTTGGATTCCGACATGCTAAACCTTTTTAGCACTCGATCTATATATGTAGACTGCGAAAGACCAAGCAACCGTTTTGATCTATCTCTATAGATTCTAATCCCAAGGATATAGGTTGCTTCTCCCAGGTCTTTCATGGAGAAAATTTTGGACAACCAAATTTTAACCGACTGTAAGACTGATATATCGTTTCCTATAAGTAATATGTCATGGACATATAATACTAGGAATACGACTGCACTCCCACTAACCTTCTTGTATACACAAGGTTCGTCAGGATTTTGTGAGAAATCAAACTCTTTGATTGTCTCATCAAAACGGATGTTCCAGCTCCTGGATGCTTGCTTCAGTCCATATATGGATCGTCGAAGCTTGCATATTTTGGTTTTATCAACCGATGTGAAACCTTCAGGTTGTATCATGTATACATCCTCAAGCAGGTTTCCATTAAGGAAAGCTGTTTTCACATCCATTTGTCATATCTCATAATCATAATGAGCTGCTATGGCCAGGAGCATCCGAATGGATTTAAGCATAGCTACTGGCGAATAGGTTTCGTCATAATCAATCCCTTGTTTCTGACGATATCCTTTTGTCGCTAATCTAGCCTTAAAGGTAACAACATTACCTTCCATGTCGGTTTTCTTCTTGAAAACCCACTTGCACCCTATGGGCTTTATCCCTTCAGGTGGTTTAACCAAGTCCCATACTTGATTTTCGTACATGGAATCCATTTCCGACTTCATGGCTTCAATCCATTTGTCCCTTTCTGAACTTTTCAGAACATCATCATAACTGATAGGTTCGTCATCGCTAATGAGTAACACGTCGTTCGATTCACTTACGAGACATCCGTATCTCTCTGGAATTGCGTGTCCTATCAGATCTACGAAGAAGTGGTGTTGTTTTAGGTTCAACTAATAGCTCGTCATTATGAGTTATTGGTTGTGGGTCTAGACTAGGTGTCTCTGTAACGTCTATTGGAGTTTCTTGAACTTCATCAAGTTCAATACTACTCCCACTGTTTTCTTGTAAAAGAAATTCTTTTTCCAGAAATACAGCATGCCTTGAAACAAACACCTTTTGTTCCAAGGGATGATAGAATTAGTAACCCTTTGTTTCCTTAGGGTATCCAATAAATAGACATTTATCAGACTTAGCATCCAATTTGTCTGATACAGTTTGCTTTACATAAGCAGGACAACCCCATATCTTAAGGTGAGTTAAGTGAGGTTTCTTACTATTCCACGTCTCATATGGAGTAGTAGAGACCACCTTGGTCGGGACTCTGTTTAGCAAGTAAACATGTCTTAAGCGCATAGCCCCAAAAGGATTTTGGAAGAGTTGCATGATTCATCATAGATCTAACCATGTCCATCAAGGTTCGGTTACGCCTCTCAGATACACCATTATGCTGTGGTGTATACGGCGGAGTCCATTGAGACAACATCCCATTGTCCCTAAGATAATCTTGAAACTCTTGACTTAAGTATTCACCACCCCGATCGGATCGAAGTATCTTAATACTTTTGCCAAGCTGTTTCTCTACTTCATTTCTGAACTCTTTAAATTTCTCAAAAGCTTCAGATTTGTGTTTCATCAAGAACACATACCCGAATCGTGAGTGATCATCGATAAAGGTAATGAAGTAGCTATAGCCTCCTTGTGCAAGAGTTGACATTGGTCCACATACATCAGTATGTATTAGACCAAGCAATTCTCCCACTGGTTTACCTTTTCCGGAAAAGGGTAATTTGGCCATCTTGCCTTTTAAGTATGATTCGCATGTATCAAATGAACCGGGTTCAAATGATTCCAGAATTCCACATCGGTGTAATGTGGTCATGTGTTTCTTACTTATATGGCCAAGACGACAATGCCACGTATAGGAATCTATTTGATTATCTATTCGAGCACGTTTGTTACTAACTTCGATATTGAAAATGTCACCGGATAAATCTAACGTGTAGATACCATTGCACAAAGTTCCTGTCCCATAAAGAACTCCATTTAAAGTTATGTAACAACAATTGTTACTAAAAGTTAAATGATAACCCTTTTCATTCAAGCATGAAATAGATACAATGTTCTTTATTAACGAAGGAACAAAATAACAATTATCCAACTCTATGACAAGTCCAGTAGGGAGCTTTAGCAAATATGTTCCGATGGCAACAGCAGCAATCTTCGCTCCATTTCCAACTCGCAAATTCGCTTCTCCCTTGACGAGTCTTCTTCTATTCTTTAGCCCCTGTATGTCATTACATATATGTGAGCTACACCCAGTATCAAGTACCCAGGTGGTTGAGGAAATAGAGTGACATTCAATAACGAAGATACCTGAAGAGGATGGGGCATCGGATGCCTTCTTCTTCAAGGACTCAAGATAAACCTTGCAGTTTCTTCGCCAGTGACCCTCCTTGCCACAGTGATGGCAAGTGCCTTTTGGGGTCTTTTCAGTCTTTTTGGCCTTTTTCTTCTTTCCCTTATTCTGTTCTTTGGCCTTCCTCTTAGAGCCTTTCTTCGAGGAACCAACTAACAGTACCGTCTTCTGATCCTGCTTCACAGAAGGCTCTACAGTCTTCAGCAGGTTGAGCAACTCAGGAATGGTAGTCTCCAGCTTGTTCATCCGATAGTTCATCACAAATTGTGAATAAACTTTTGGGCAAACAATGCAAGAATTAAGTCAATACTTAGTTCGGTGATCCATTGCAAAATCCGAGTGTGCTTAGTCGCTCAATGTACCCCAACATCTTCAACACAAACTGTGAGACAGAAGTGCCTTCCTGCATCTTAGAGGTGAAGAGGAGTCTGGAGACCTCGAACCTTTCGGATCTCGNACCTACTACCAAGGACGTTATTACACTTAGTTATTTGGCACCAATACAAGTAAGTATAATAACCATAATCAAATGCCTTTATATATATATATGAAATATGATACAATGAGTCCATACAACAACCATCACATGATTGGCTCTAGGGTTATCACTAACACTACACCCAGTATCAAGTACCCAGGTGTCCGAGGAAATACAGTGACATTCAATAATGAAGATACCTGAAGAGGATGGGGCATCGGATGCCTTCTTCTTCAAGTGCTCAAGATAAACCTTGCAGTTTCTTCGCCAGTAGCCCTCCTTGCCACAGTAATGGCAAGTGCCTTTTGGTGCCTTTTCAATCTTTTTGGCCTTTTTCTTCCTTCCCTTATTTTGTTCTTTGGGCTTCCTCTTAGAGCCTTTCTTTGAGGAACCAACTAACAATACCGTCTTTTGATCCTGCTTTACAGAAGGCTCTACAGTCTTCAGCAGGTTAAGCAACTCAGGAATGGTAGTCTCCAGTTTGTTCATCCGATAGTTCATCACAAACTGTGAGTAACTCTTGGGCAAACAATGCAGAATTAAGTCAATACTTAGTTCGTGATCCATTGCAAATCCGAGTGTGCCTAGTCGCTCAATGTACCCCAACATCTTCAACACAAACTGTGAAACAGAAGTGTCTTCCTGCATCTTAGAGGTGAAGAGGAATCTGGAGACCTCAAACCTTTCGGATCTCGCCTGCTCGTCAAACAGCTCATGAAGATGGAAGACGATGGTATGAGCATCCATATGCTCATGCTGCTTTTGCAGCTTTTTACCATAGCGGCCAGCATAATGCAACTCGCAAGTTCAGAATCAGCCACATGTTTCTGATAGGCCACTAACTGGTCTGGAGTTGCATCTTCAGGAGGATGGTTGGGAAGTTGTTCTTCAAGGACATAAGCAAGCTTTTCTTCCTTGAGGACTATCCTCAAATTTCAAAGCTAGTGCATGAAGTTTGACCCAGTCAGCTTATTGGTGTCCAAAATGGAACGCAAATTTAGAGAAGACATGATCAGGTGATTATCCTAGAAATACAAATTGAGGTTATGTGATGAGAATGATAAAGAATGCATCAATATACATTAATTAAATCCTATTTATTTTTCGAATTGAATAACCCTTTTTATCAATTCGGGAGATCGTAGGAACATCTTCAAATAGGTTGATATCCAACCATAGATAAGAACAACCATGGCTAGAGTCCATCAAGTTATTCTTAGCTATGAAGGTAGGTAATTATACCGATTACATATTATACATATGTAACTATCATATTATGCTATCAACTAATTGAATGTTTGCATAAATTATTGGGTTGTTAACTCATTAACAAGTATGCAACAATATACATAACACCCAACTGCACTTCTCTTTACATCGACCTTAGCTGTGGCACAACAAATCGATGCCCCAAGCTTAAGGCTGACCTATTAATCAAGAAATAGTTTTAATATGGTTGGAGCTCATTCAACCGTTTAGTCAGGCTTGGATGTGTCCAACAACCAAAACTAAGGATTGACCTCTGACTCCAACTATATTAATCATAAACTAATTCCATGGTTTGAACATGTTGAGGTTCAAGCCGGGCATGGATGTGTCCATCAACCCAAACAAGAAACAAAACTCCGGTTCTAACCATATTAATGGAAGGTGTTGGCCTTAATATTTTGTAAGGGGTTTTAGGTCTCATTCTTTTCTTTTATGAACATTCATGACATATAATTATGTCATGTTTTAACGATTTCCTTAATAAAGTATGTATGTGACTTAATTTATCAAGTCTCATTAATTGAATTAGGAACCGGATTTCCTAATTCTAATTTCATACTTTATTCAAGGAATTGTTTTGGGAAACAATTTTCTGAATTATCATAATCAATTTCGGAAATAATATGTTTAAGACTTTGATTTCTCTAAATCAAATCTTATTAAATTAAGAGACAGATTCCCTTAATTCAACCACATATTATTTTCATGAAAACTTATTTAAAGAAATATACTCTATAGGAAAGAATTTTCCTAATTAATTTTGGAGACAATAATATGTAAGAGCATCACCTCATAAATCAAATAAGGAAATTATCGTTTAAGAATCATCTCAAAAATTTCCAAGATTTGATCACATATTTTATTTATGGAAAATTAATATAAATAACTTAATTTGGACGGCTTCCTGAGGCTCAATCCAAAATAACATTTGACAGTTTAAATTCAATTTAGAAAATTTAATTATAACAACTAACTTTAAATTGGACGACTCCCCGAGGCTCAATCCAAAATAAAAAATTTTGTAAATAATTTAATTTCCAATTATAAATTTAAATGCCAATTAATATTCACATAATTTGTGTAGACTTTCTTGAAAGAAAGTGCCCAAAATTGCGAGCTTTCCATAAATGGAAAGTTTCCAAAAATAAAAGGTTTTCAGAATAATTGTAAGTTTCTGGTACAAAGAAAACTTATGTTTTTTCCAAAATTGGAAAATTTCCAAAATTGAAAAGTTTCCAAAAATGGAAAGTTTTCACAATTATCATAAAATTTCAGAAACAGAGATATTTCAAAAGTTTATGAAATTTCATGAGGATTTCCAAACTTTGAAATTCCTAAATAAAAAATTTACCATAATTGGAAAGTTTTCATAATTGAAACTTTTTCCAAAATTGAGATCATGATAAAGCTTTCCGCAAAACAATTATATGATTATGTCGAACACAAACCTCGGCTCTGATACCACTGTTGGGACCGGGTGCATGTTGACATAGATACGGGTTCGTAATTTTAAAAATAATTACGTGCAGCGGAAGGTTTAGCATAAATAATTTTTCTAATTATTTAACCACACATCTAAGCATGCAATTTTATCTTGTGTAGACATAATCATATATTTAAAATTTTGCAGAAACATAAACTAATTTACGTATTACCTCGCGTAACTCGAAGGAAGGGATGAGATCCAACCGTAAACGTCCCATAGAAGCTCCGCCTCTATTCGCGTCCACGCCGAGTATCATCGGGATGACTTCGCAAAGCCACGAGTTTCGTGTTCTCGAGAACTACTAGATTCTCTGAGAACGCGACGAGAAAAACCAAGAGAGAAGTCGGAAGACTTCTTCCGGCCAAGAGATGGTCGGAGCTTCCTTCTCCGGCAGCAGGTGGTGGTCGACAGGGAAAGGGTAGGGGCGGCCGGCTGGTGCTCCTTCTTGGGGCTGGTTAGCGCACGGCAAGAAGGAGAGAAGAGAAGGAGAGAAAGTGAGGGAGAGAGCCTATGCCTTCATCTCTACGATTATCACCCAAGCCTTGCCTTAGGTCCTTTATATAGTGGCCTCTCAACAATCAAGCCTCTCAAATATGGAATAACTTATTCCATCATGCCAAGTTTGATTTTATATCATGGTTAAAATCATATTTTAATTCATGATAAAAAAATTAATCAAATCTCTTCTCTCCTATGGAATAAATTTCCTTATCATGGTAAATCAATCCATGATTGATTTTATAAAATAAACCAATCCATGGTTCATTTTAATTTCCATGAAAAATAAACCAAACCTTGGTTTATTATATAAAAATTTATATCATCCATAATTTTATAAAACAAACCACACTTGGTTTATTTTATAAATTGAACCAAAACCTTGCTTCTCTCCCTTTGTTGTGGTCGGCCAAGCAAAGAGGATTGAGGCCCTCTTTGGCCGGCCAATCCAAGCCAAGCCCCAATGAATTAAACTTATTTAATTCATCTATTAAGACTTCAAAAGACTTAGCCATTTTACGCTTCCGATGCGTCTCTGAAAAATTCAGATTCGACTTATCGTTTGGCTCAACCAAAATTAATCTCTCTTGATTTGAAAATCCACTTTTCAACTCATTTTAAATCCCTCGGATTACTCGTAGTGTGTGTGACTAAATAGGCTTTCGATTTATGTTGGCCATCTATAATTAATCAATTAATAATAGAACGATCATGAGTGACACCTAGTAGTACATCATGATCCCCAATTAATCGAAAGATCAACGGTTGACCTCAGAAACAATTCTGAAACCCTTCAGCAGCTATAATGAATCATGCCCCATTCCCTTCACCATCTTATACCCACTTGGTTCAGGACATGGTCTATGTGTGTCAGTCCCCACTAGGCTGACTACGTCACACCTAGCCCAAGTAACGTTTTCTCGTCCTACGAATTCTAATTACTCTCATGTATTTAAGAGATTCATACTCTTAACATGTCATGCTCTGGCCAGAGGCTTCGAGTAACAATCCGACGATAGGCCTCGAGTATACATCTCCTGGCAAGGAGTGGTGAATCCTTTGTAGGCTGTTCAAACATCTTCGGGCACTTCGGCTTATACCCAATCATCCTGGGTCCACACCTCCTTGGAGATGCTTGCTTAAGATGTCAAAGTATAAGTCTCCATGACCAAGATGACTTGAACACTGCAAGTCAAAGGAATATCGCACTTAAGCTGCAGTAAGAACTTCACTGACATATCTATATGTAGACGACCATATGAAGTTTTACAGCCAGTCACTCTAATGAACTAGTTCCCTTAACTAGCATTCATGTTTATCTTCGGACATCTCAATGTCACCAGCCAGTGAGAATCAGCTGATTAGATAATAACCCATGCTAGTCTCAACAGAATTGATAGTGTCCGTATTTATCAATTCATCGACTATGGACAATTTCAATACTTCACAATTGCACATGTAGAGATAATCACTAGTTGTGAATTCATCACAAATTCTCTCATGCTGTGAATTGTATTGCGGACATTCAGTAAATGAGTTTAAGATCTCAATCAAATACACAAACATGTATACTCAAATAGTGAATATTCATTTATTAGAATAAATGATTACAATCATAAGGCGATTGCCTTAGGACACTTCTCTCATATCACTAACAGATGTGTCCGAAAACATCAAAGGAGATAGAGAAAATGAAGGCGGTTCTTTTTGCTTCGGCAGTAGGAAGCCTCATGTATGCTATGTTGTACACGAGACCTGATATCTATTTTGCCGTGGGCATGGTTAGCAGATATCAGAGTAACCCTGGACAGGGACATTGGACATCGATAAAGCATTTATTGAAATACCTAAGATAGACTAGGGATTATATGCTGGTTTACCGGGCAGACCAATTAGTCCCTGTGGGTTATACTGGCTCAGATTTCCAGTCAAATAAGGACAAAAGTAAGTCTACCTCAGGTTTTCTGTTTACTTTAGGAGGTGGAGCCATTGTCTGGAGGAGTGTCAAACAGATGTGCGTGACGGACTCCACCATAGAAGCTGAGTATGTGGTAGCCTCGGAGGCGGCCAAGGAAGCTATATGACACAGAAACTTCATCATGGACTTGGATGTGATTCCTAGTTTGCCTAGATCTATCACAATCTTTTGTGATAACAGTGGTGCAGTTGCAAACTCGAAGGAACCACGAGCCCATATGGCGAGTAAACACATAGAGCGCAAGTACCACCTGTACGAGAAATCGTAAAGCAGGAGAAGTGGTTGTCGCCAAGATTGCATCGGAGGACAACCTGGCAGATCCTTTCACTAAGGCTCTTCCATCTAGAGCTTTTGATAGGCATGTGGAGGATATGGGAGTCAGATGTATGACAGTGGGAGTACAGCAGTGCCTTTAAGTATAAGTGGGAGATGGTAAAATATGTATACTGAAAGACATGACTTTTATTATATGAACATCTTTATTATGAAAAGAGAATCACACTACATTAGGTGTTTGTTTATAATTATACATACACGAAGTCCCATTGCTTCGCATTGTAGATAACATGGTGTGTGGTGTCACACGGAAGATCATGTTATCAGTTCCTTAGTTAGCATAAATAGAGGCTCACAACCTAGATGGAATTGGACAACCCATCGGGATGGTTGTAGTGTAGTTACGTGTGGTTGGTCTTGACCGTAGGACTACACTAGTGTGCTATGAGTGCATTGAGTAGGACCAAAACCCAAGGTTATCTGATTTGTACTGACTAGATAATTGGATAGGACGTCAAGTTGATATTATAGAGGATGATCCCTTAATCCCTAAATAATATCGGGCATATATTATTCATTATTGTTTCATTGATTTATCAATGGGCGAGATCTATTCTGTTAGATCGACATACCCAGTAGGTTGGAAAATAATATTAATAATATGATGTGCTGATGATTATTGATGAAATCCGTGTCCTGGTGAGTCAGGATGATGATACCCCCTTGATGAGCTCAAAAGGTTCATCGTGCTAAACCCTGCAGGTGGATTTGATCTGGCACGTTGATAAGGTTAAGTGGTACTAATCAAGGATCCAGAAGTTAATTAATTTAAATTGTCAATTATTTAATTAATTAACGGGCATGTGAGATCTTAAACACGGGGGGATGGATGACTCGTAATATGTGGAACCCATATGAAAATATGGGGGTTGGTGAGGAAGTTCAATTAAATTCCTTTAGTGGAATGGATCTTAATTAATGGATCGGGTTTGGATCCATTAGCGGGCCAAGAACCAACTCCTCCTCTTGGTCCCTGCCTTAGCCCTATAAATACTCTATGAGATCAAGAAACCAAGGGCCAATTAATCAATCCATAACCCAAGCCCTCTCCTCTCATCTCTCTCCCTCTCTCCCTCTCTCCCTCTTAGGGTTTTCGACGCCGTACAAGAGAAGAAGGGGTTCTCCCCTTCGGTTCTCTCCACCTCTCCACCAAGCTCCGGCTGAGGCTCAAGGAAGCAAGGTAGGGACCTTCTCTACCATGCGTGGGGCTCAGGGAAGGTGGAGGAGGCCTTGGCAGCCGGCTGCAGGCGGCACAACCAAGGGTTGTGGCGTCGCCTCAAGGTTGAAGGAGGGAGGAGATTGCGGGCTGTTGGGGGTAGGAAGAAGGTACTTTCGTTCCTTCTTATTCTTCTTCCTCTTCCTCTCAAGGTGCACCACTGGTCCAGAGGGCTTGGAGCTGGCTTCGGCGGACGGCGGCGCAAAGGGATGGGAAGGAGTGGCCGGCGACACAAACCCTAGGAGCTAGGGTTTTGGCCGATTGGAGAAGAGGATTGATTGGATCTCTTGGTGATCTCGGATCGCGGTAGATCGTGGCCCACACGACGTCCGCAAAGGGAGGGACATAAGGTAGAAGACCGCGAGGTGATCGGAAAGGTATAACTTTCCCTACGCTCCCTTGTATTTCCTTATGTTAATTTTGTGCCATGTTTATATGTCTTGTCATTTTATGTTTAAGAATTTATTATTTTGATTGCAAAATATGTTTAATAAATTCTTAACTGGACCCCCACCATAAACATAAAAGCCGGCGATCAACTCGTCGCCTTTTCCGTGGTTGAACGGTCGAGCAAATTGCAAGACCAATTTTGGTAATTGGCTAAGTTGCAATTTGGATCGTTCGATACGACACGAGATGGTCGATGGGAGACAGGTCTCCTGTAACGCTCGAAAATTCTCAAAACTAATTTTAGAAATATCTGAGAATTTATTCTGAATTTATGGATATTTTTATAGAATTTTTTCATAAACGAAAGTGGCAAAAAGGGATAAAAAGGAAAAAAGAAATTAAGTGGGATTTGATCCTGGACCTAAGGTTTAAGAGAGGAATGGACTTACCAAGAGAGCTATTTGGTTTTGTTGAAATAGATTAAGGGAAACAATAGATAAGGTAGAATTAGTTAAATTCGCCCCCATAAGTATAAAAGAGGGAGTTACGAGTTTTAGGTTAATTTTCTCCCAACCCAGCGACGCCGACGCCCTCCCTCACGCACACGACTCTCCTCTCGCCCTCTCTCCTGTGCACGCGACCCAAGGGAAGACCCAAAGGATTTAAGAAGGAGGCTACGTTAGGGAATCTCTCCAAGGAAGAATTCTCCGTTAGAAGCTCTCCGAAATTCTAAGGATCGTTCCTTTTCCCAAAAACCTACGCTTTAGAGTCGTAAGAACAAGCGCAGGATGTAAGTATCCATCACCTGCAGTATAAGTAGTTTTGGTTGACGTTTCGTATGCTTTATTTCCTTATATGTATGTCCTACGATTAGAAATCGTGGATTATGAACAAGCACGTTGTATTAACCCTTCAGATTAGTTTTAGAGTCTGAAGGTATCCCTGGATGGGCTTGAGTGCACTTACCCTTCAGTTTCGGGTTAAGGAGCACGTTCGAGTGCCTAGGGAGCGACTTTAAAAGAAAAGAAAGGATTAAGTCGCAAGGTGTTTGATAAATTGTTAGTCAGTTAATGCTATAGAAAGCATTAAAGAATAGAAATTCTTGCTTCAGTTATGATTGGGACCAAGGTCCAGGGATGGGCTCCTAGTTGCCCCTAGGTTTAGATAACCTATTAAAAGCAAGAATCAGAAAGGAAAAGAAAAGTATAAAAGGACTATTTTATTTTCAGTTGGCATTGTACCGGACCTCGGTCCAGGGATGGGCTCCAAGTTGCCCCTAGGTTCAGATAACCTAGTATGGGATGGGCTCCTAGTTGCCCCTAGGTTCAGATAACCTAGTAGAACCCTAATGGATTCGGGATTTGCTACCTCGGATTTATTAGGGATGTGCGCATAGTTGGTACATTGCCGGGCCCACAGCAGTTGATTATTACTTTCACCTACTATATGTATTTAGTTTTCAGAAATTCATATTAGCATGTGGTGAATTTAATAATTAATTTTATGTTAGTTAGTTCAGTTCCAGTTCAGATATGTATGTCATACTATAGCTTACTTTTCAGTTTTAGTTCAGTATGTGCCCTGTCTCAGTTATATGCCATGACATTCTATGATATGTATTTTAACATGAGCCTAGCATGATTACTTATGGATATGAGCATGTATGTGCATAACATGTTTTCCAAAAGCATGATTCGAGTTTTCATAGTTTTGTGAGGCTAGATGGCACTTACTAAGCTTTATGCTTATTAGTTTGCATTTCCTTATACTGCAGATACAGGTAAAGGAAAGCACTAGTAGCGGAGGCGGCGGGCTTGATGCAAAGTGTGTGTGATGGTGGAGTTGGAATAAAAATCTTCGGAACTTGCAAAGCATAGAATAACCCTTTTTATGCTTCTTTAGTTATTCCGCAATATATTATGTGAACCATGAATGAACTTAATTAGACTTGTATTCGTGGTGTCTAGTATGCTTCTTTAGTTTTCTTGTTTATGCTTCTTTAGTTATTTCGCGATATATTATGAGAACCATGTATTAACCTGTTTAGACTCGTTATTTGTGGTGCCTAGTATATTAAAGTAGTTTATTTACCCGTGTTAATACTTGCTTAGTGAATGTTGAATGATATGAGTTACTACTTGTAATATGGTAATTTAGATCCATGCTTAAGCTTTAGAGATAAGAAGTTGATACAAACTTGGCACGTTTATGTTTATGCTTTTACATATCGTTGTTGAAATTCCTAAGTTACTCAGTCAGAAATCAGTTAGATATATATATTTACGTAGCGATCCGCCTTAAAGCTTAGTACCAGAAGGCGGGTCGTTACATCTCCACTCGGATTAATTTTTAATTCGTAGACGTGGAGAGGTCTCTCGGATCGATTAGGTATTTTCTATAGAAACCCGCCAAGCCATACCCAACAAGAAGGTCAAGAAGCACCGGAGGAACACCGGTGTGACCTTGCAATTGTAAGTAAGTTACCTAGGGAGGTAACTAGAGATAGGAGCTCAAGGGAGAGCTTTAGGAGCCAAAATGAGATCCATGGTCAATGGATCTCAGGGGGTTTTCTCCTAGGAGATTAGATGGACTATCAAGTGTGCCAAAGGGTTTAAAAGGCTAAGATTAGTCTTAATCCTAGAGAATTGGCTCACTAAAAGGAGGCTTATGGTGAAAAAGATGGAAATAGAATCATATTGGGAGAAAAATAGTTTTTAATGTGTAAATGTCATATAACTCAGTACTTGAAATGTATTATGATTGGGAATGAGAAAATACATCAAGGAAAGGTCAAAATGAGGACTTTTGGGTTAAGTTTAAATGATACAACTTCGGAAGGGTTTAATTTCATGCCAATCTTGAGATCTGGGGTAGTTTCATTTGAAAACATATTTTTCCCAAGTAGACATAGGCTTCAAAAATCTCTCCATGAAATTTTAGAATTTTTGAAGATTTGTGGAATTAATTAGACATTTCTGAAATTAGGCTGAAAACCTGAAATTCAAGTACCAGTCGACTGGTTCAGAACCAGTCGACTGATCCAGGACTGGGAACATTCTGTTTATTTTAGCAGTCGACTGCCCCAGGGGCAATTGACTGATCTCACCCAGAAAACATTTTGTTTGTTTTACTAGTCGACTGCCCCTAGGGCAGTTGACTGGTCCGCGAGTTTTAAGTATAATCAGACCTCGCGCGGGTGGCCAAAACCTAGGGTTTTGCGTGCCACCCCCTGCGAACTTCTACTCTCCCCAACCTCCTCTCTTGTTCTAAGGCTCTCCCACGACCTATAAACTCCTTCCTAGCCTTCTCCTAGCCTCCTCCATCTCCGATCTACACCTAGGGTTCGTAGAGTTTCTCTTTTCAAGTCGATCTTCACTCAACTTCATCATGCAACGATTGGGAAAAAGGTAACAACTTGTACAGTTCAATCTTTCCTATTTAAGTCATGATTTGGAACTAATGTGTCTATTTTTGTATGTTTTTCTTTGTTTTCTTTCTTTGTGGGGTGATTTAGTATACATGCATTTGTGTGTCATGTGTTAGGTTGGCCTCTAAAATGAAAAAGGGTGAGGGATCGTCATGACAAGGTCGGGTAGACTCAGGGGAGTCTCGGTTCCGATCTGTGGAGTGTCGGAAGAGATTTGATGAAAATGAATTCGTGTTAATGAGTTGTCGATACCTAAATAGGGCATATTTCCAGGATAAAATCCCTCAAATCGCTGAGATGGTTACGCATTTTGGGATAGAGCATTTAGTATACTGTCAACATGACATTAACCTAGACCTATGTAAAGAATTCTACGCAAACCTCTCCTGTATTGATCCTAATAATGATCTTTATGAGTCCATGGTAGCAGGAGTCTGCATCCCCTTCTCATCCACTGTCTTAGGTGAATTCTTGGCGTGTAGGGCATTTGACAATATAGTCACATATTTCCCTAAGGTTGATGAGCCCCTTTCTTTTCATGACACCACTATTGATCATATCCATATGCATTATTTTGGACGACATCGTAATATTTTTTAGCACATTATTGATGCTAAACACATGAGTCCATTTAGTCATGTTCTGTATAAAATTGTCATAGAATGCATACTACCCATTGTCACCAAGGGGCGGGCAAGGATTCGACTACCGCACTTAGTGATGATGTATGCATTAGAGAGGAGGCTAGACATTGTTATCACCCTGCATGTGTTTACATCTATCTGTCATTTTTTCCATAGGGTGAATGGGAAGATTTACATGTCATTCTGCCATGCCCTGACCGAGCTCTTCGAGTGTCGAGGTATACACACATCTAGCAGTCAGGTCCGTCACCTGTCAAAGGACTATGATCAGATTGGCATACGCTAATTGTCCTTGGCAGGGATAGAGTGTAGACAGAGGGAGATTGTCTGGAGGCAACATCCTGAGTCCTCCAGTTCAAATGAGGAGTCTGCTGATAGAGTTACACGAGAAGAGTTCTCCCAACTTCGATCGGAGGTTCATGGCCTCCCGGAGGACCTCCACAGTTTTCAGCAGCAGCATGTTGGCTTCCAGCAGACCATTCAGGAGGAGGTTCATGGCATCTTACAGTACTGTCAGGGGTTCCAGCGCCAGCAGGATGAGATGCTTGATATAATACGGCAGCTGTACCTCACGTATTAGACCCCTCCTCCTCCTCCTCCTCCTCCTCCTCCTCTAGATGATGGCATGCAGTAGATTGGACTTGCCTTGTTGTTTTAGTGTTGAGAGTATTCTACTTGGATGTATTTTTATCTCTCAAACACTGTTTCATTTTGAGCTATGTATTATTTGATTACTTCGGGACTACGACCCTTGTGACACTCTTATGTTTCACCTTGACTTATGCATGCACTTTTGAATTTATGATTATATTGCTTTCATTTCATTTCATGATGTGTTGATTGAAATAATGTTTTATTGAAATTCATGGATTGCTATTAGATTATAACATACGACTTTAACTTAAAATCATTGATTATGTTTTCATGCTACTTTTTGCTATTCTTGTGTCATGACTTGAATATCATTTGAAATTTATACAGTGCTATTAAATGATAAGATATGATCGTGAATTAAAATTTTTGGTTATACTTTCATACTCATCATATAAGGTTTTAATTCATGGTATAATGGTAAGTGTATGGAGTAAGGTTTTGTTGATATCATATAATTTAAGGAAGGAGCATGTATATGTCTCTAGGGTTAAGAGATAAATAGGGGGAGGTTTGTATCGTCATAAGGAAAATGGAAGAATTGATGGTAATTCTATGTGTAAAATTAAGATGGATGGTTTGAACAAACACCTGGAATCATGTAGAGTTTTAAAAGTTGATACAAAATGATAAGTTTTGAGGAAATTAGAGTTTGTGCCAAAAGTCAAGTATATTTGATATTTTTCATGAAACTATATTTTTCTATGATAGAGTATATCCTAACAAATGTGCTTGCAAAATTTTACATTTTTTAAAATTTTGTAGAATTTTCTACGCATTTCTGAATTTGGGCTGGAAATTCAGAATTTACAGTATCAGTCGACTATCCTGGGGGCAGTCCACTGATGTCTTGGGTAGAATGAGATTTGTTGATTTCTAAGGGGGTTTTCAAAAATTGGTTGAGTTCTTTTTGGCACTAGGGCTAGGATTGCTTGGGGCAATCCTTTTGATGGTGTCAAAGGGGGAGAACTTGGGTGTTAAGTTATGTTTAACTTGACATGAGAAAATGTGTGATGTTAAGTTGGGTAGAACTTATCTTGGTGATTATGATATTAAGTTGGGTAGAAAGCATAGGTTAAGGGGGAGGTTGCCTCTTGTTTGTTATGCTTTAATTTTCAATTGCTATAGCTATTATGTTTTTGTTTACCTAACTTAAACATATTGCCACACATCAAAAAGGGGGAGATTATTAGGGCAATCGGCTCTAATATGATCTGAAGGATCATGGGTTTTGATGTGTGTGCCAATATGGTTAAGTTAGGGTTCGTTGTTGTTCTAATATGTGTACGTGAGTTTACAGGTTTGCAGGTACACATAGACTTGGTTGATGTATTCAGGTGAAGGATGGCATGGAGGCAAGCTGGAGGCTTGCGTGCGCATCTGAGGGACCGTGGATAACAAGGGCGATGAGCCGAGGGATGCGGACTTTGAGGCCTACATGAAGGATGACATCGAGGCAAGTTGGAGGCTTGTGTGCGCATCTGAGGGATCAGGGCCAAAGACGAAGAGGGCGTGAAGGCAACAGTCGAGGCTGCTGGTGAAGAGTCAACCGGGTTGTGAGGGTCCGAGTGTGAGTGATTGTACTCGAGAACTAAGCTGGGAGGGTTCGAGTGCGGAGGGAAATGTACTCGGGGAGTGTAACCCTAGGCATAGTGAAGGACCAATCGACTGCTCTAGGAGCAGTCGACTGGTAATGGATGGGGATTCGAACGTTGGCTGTAATGGTATAATCTGAGTGGGACTAGTCGACTTCCCCAGGGGCAGTCGACTGGTAGCGACCATTTACTACTCGAGTTCTATTTAAAGGAGCTTATTTAAGGCTACTATTCTTTGGCGAAACTTGCTTGGTCAAAGCTAGTTAGTAGCCTATTGTACTCAGGTAGTGTCCAGATCTTGTGGAGAGGTTTCTCCACCCATAAGGAGCTACGTGATCTAGCCGGAGGTGCTCCGGGAAGTCATCCACCGACGGATTAGGGGTCGCCCACCTTATAGGCAGCCGTGGAGTAGGAGTATCATCTCCAAACCACGTACATCGGTGTGTTTCTTCCTTGTTTTAGTTTAGTTTAGTTTTAGTTTAGTATATTCCACTTGCGCAACTAACCTTGAAGGAAGAACGAATCGAAAATCACTATTCTCCCCCTTCTAGCAAGCTACAACGATCTAATAGCCGGCGCAAGGGAGAAGGGTTGCACCGACGGTGGAGGTGAAGAAAACCATTGGTTTTTTTCACTTCTCTTCTTCCCTCTCCCTTCTTCTTTGTTGTTGATGCTCGCTGGACAAGGAGAGGTGTCCTCTTCCTTTGTGGTGTGCGGAGTCAAAGTTGAAGAAGGGTGGCCGGCGGTGAAGTGGAGCTCTCCTTTTGGTGCTTGTCGCTGGAAAAAGGAGAGGTTAGAGGAGCTCTTCTTCCTCGTGGGATTGCTGCCATGAGATAAAAAGAAGAAGAGGAGGTTGGCTCGGGTGGAGGTGAAGGAGAGAAGCTCTTCTTCCTCAACTTCATCTCCTCTTCCTTGAAGGGTAGTCGGCGGGAGCTAAACCCTAACCCTAGGGTTTGGTGTTGGCGCAAAGGAAGGAAGAAGAGAAAGGATTAATTGGTGCCTTGGTGACTCCGCATCTTAATAGCTCATCGCCCACACGACGTCCAGGAGGGGAGAGTCATACGGTAGAAGACTATGAGGTAAAAGGTAAGGTATACCTCTCTTTAACTCCGTCTTTATTCTTTCTATTTTATGTGTTTTTATCATTGCATGTGTTCATAATTAGTTATCATCGTTTAACTATGTGATAATTAATATTGATAATTAATTATGTCATGGACCCCGATAATAAAGACAAAAATCGATGATTCATTCATCGTCTTTTCCGCGGTTGATTGATTCAGAAAAGATGCAAGGATTTACCTTAGGTTTGGCTAAGTTGTGACTTGAATAAATTGATACGACGATGAGACGGTCGTTTGAAAGACGGGTGATGGGCCCACAATCAATGTCATGAATGAGCCTCAAATTTAGATATTTATAAGTTGAAAACCCTTAATCTCATAAAGCTAAATGTAGTATAGGGGCCTCAAGTCGTATTTTTCCAAGGACTAGTTGTGAGTGCTCAACTCAAGCTTGAAATTGTCATTTAATGTTTTGGGTTTTCTAGTAAAATGGGGATTTTTGCGATAAGGAATGAAATAACAATATGAAACAAAATAGACTTAGCTAAAGCAGAATTAACTCAAAATTAAGGAAACTACACTTAACATATTTGACAACTGAGCAATTAAATTCAAAACAATGGAATTGAGGTTCAAGAACTAATATCAGGCAGGAAAAATAAAATTTGTAGCTAAGTTGCAGAAATGAAATTGAATTCACGTACTGAAAATTGAATGCAGGAAACTAATTGCAGAAATGTGAAAGCTAGAACAAAACAATACTTAAGAAACTTGACTTGAAGTGTAGTTGGAAACAAACTAAAGCAACTTGAAGAAATAAGTGTTTAGAACCAAAATTATCCTAAATTGAACATCAAATCAGTTCATTGTCAAGACTTCCCTTTGTTGTCACGCAAAAGCTGAGCTAGAAACCCTCCAGCTCAAAAACCAGCGAGAATAACCTCCCTTGATCAGTTTGCGTTGGATCTGATGTGAATTGATTTTCCTGATCGGTCACGGGACCGATCAAGACCTATGCTGATCGGATTGGAGATTGATCAGGAACTCTGCTGATCGGATTGGAGACCGATCAGTAGTGTCTCTGTCCGATCAAATGGTCCGATCAGTAGCTGAAATCTGTCCCTGATCTCTTCCTTCTCGATTGGCTGGATGGCGATCGAGCTCAGAAACTCTCAGAAGCCTTCAAAGAACCCCTCTAACTGCTTCGACAGCTCCGGACGACGGAAACCAACGATCAACAAGGATCGATCGGCAGGAACAGCAGCTCCGGCGAAACCCTCACCTAAGCTTTCCAGAGATAAATTTTGATTAGCAAACTAAACAGAAATCCTACCTCGATGATTCAAAACCTTGAGAAGAAACGGATCTGATGTGGCCGCGCGCGATTGGAAAAGAAAACTATGAAGAAAACGAAGAACAGATGCAAACTCATGACTCTGCGACGACAACTGAGCTGGGCGGAGAAGTTTCTGATTTAAATTATCCCATTTGAATTTGAACGGCTGTGATCCACTTCGAGTCATCCAATGATCAGTTCAACTCAGATCGGAATCAAACTTCCCAGATCTCCATCAATGGTCAGGATCTGCTCCTCCTTAGCTTGGATAAATCAGATATACAAAGGATGGCTTAGATCTCCCTTTCTAATGGATGGTTTAGACTCCTCTTAAGCTTGATCCAATAGTCAGATGACTTCTGATTTGGCCCAAACTTTTAGATCTTGATCTACGGTCTTGATTAATTCTATCTTGAGCTCGGATTGATCAGAAGTTGACAGATGGCTCAGATCTCCCGGTTTCTTGATCGGACGACCCATATTAATCCATCTCTTGATCCTCTTGATTAAGGCCAAGTCCTAACTCAAGTTTGATCCAATCTGGTCTAGGTCCATGATCATTCGAAGCCTACAAAATAATATTCAAATTTTAATGCAAAATATTTTAAATGTAGAAAGAATTGCGTCCAAAGCCAAAATAGCAAAAATTCATGGAAACTAGTGTAAATGCAAACTTAAGCATATAAAAAGAGATCAAAACATGGATTTGAGAGCCTTAATTGATTAACAAAATGGTAATTATCAACGGGTCTCTATTCGGATTAAATTTTTTAATCTGTAGACATAGAGAGGTCTCTCATGTTCGACCCCGTGGTTGCTTAGGAAGCCCGCCAAGCCATACCCTCGGTTGTTATGTTACAACCATCAGTCCTGACGAAAGCTAGTGAGTTGTCCATGAAAGGAGGCATACTTATCCTAGATCATAGTCTACAGTGCGTCGAATAGACCAAACATGTCCTCCCAAAAATGGCTATAAGGGTCGCTAGTCAGGTGGAGGTGCTGAAGAAGAAGTATCCACAACTGAATCAAAAAGTGTAGTCAAGCCAATAACCTCTTGACCTATCATCATAGGAGGTATTTTGGATGGTCGTTCCTCTTCTTTGCCTCCTATATCACCAACCGGGGGTACGTAGTATGGATGGCCTTGCTTGTAAGCAAGGTCCTCGGTGGTAGTCTTAATCCCAGCCAAGGATAGTTGTCTAAATGCCTACTATATCAAAATCTGATATCTCAACCAGGTCACTATACCAGCTCCTATCCCTAGTGAGGCTATAAATGTTGTTAAGATATGGCAATGAACCATGTGTACCTTTAGTGAGGTACTGTAGCCTGAGTAAGAGATAATGGACTTAAAGGCCCAGTATCCTAGATCAATGTCTAGCTGATGTTTTAATGCATTCATCAAAAACAAATGAATGGGTCGTAATACAGCTAGATCATGTGATGTGATGGGTTGGATGCATGAAACAACAAACTTATATTTTGCATTGTCGCTTGGACTTAAGTAGACTTATGACATCTACTTTGGGCATTAGCCCTAAAAGAAGTCGACATACATAAGGTCCAAGGATTGATAACTGAAGGGATCAGGAAGCACATCTGGTAGGTTTGGATAGAAGAAGATATGATTTGTTGAGGGTCGAGTATGTAAGAATCGAGCAAAGGTTGTAAAGTCAAATAGGCAATTACGTAATGCAACTCTAGTTTTAAACTGAAGGGTAGTGATCACACAAAGATTATGATAAAACTCGATGCATAAGGTGATGTTGTATGCATGCTTACAGCAAGCCAAACTATCTAGTGAATAATGCTATATGATATCGATAACCTCGAGGCAATAAGTTTGATAAAAGGGAACATTGCCATATTGGGTTGGTATAACTAGGAATTTCTTTTTACTAAATGATTGATTAAGGTCCTCAGAGTAAAACCTAGGATCCTGGCTAGGGTATAAGGAACTAGCCTCCTTTTCAGCAATCCTACATGTTCTGGAAGGAATCAACGTCGACGACCAATCACCAGAGTTTAACCCACGAGGATGATGATGAGAGAGGAAGAGCTCCCACCTTACGAGATTAACACGAGCGTTAAGGGGAACACGCCGGAGGTTGTTCGGCGGAGCCCACTCCAACGCTCAAGTCAATACCTGAGTCTCTTAGATGGAAGGAAACAAGGAAAAGTGTGAGTCAGAATGAGCGTAACCACTTTACCTGAGGGGTTGGAGTACCTTTTATATCTGAGGCAACAGTCACACATGTCTTCACGTTCTTCTCCACGTTCCCTCAATTATTGGCTACTGGATAATCATTGCAACGGTCCTCGCAGTCATTAAATCTGAGCCATTATGATAATTAAGGCTTTAATGACCGCGTATTGTCGGTCATGATTATCCCGTAATTATTAGTGGTAATCATCAACAAATTTGAAGAAAGGGGGCAGTTACCTGAGGTCGGGTGATCCTTGGGCTCCGCTACCCCGAGGTGATCTCGGGGTCCATTGGCCCGGGGGATCCCGGGCGTTCACCTTCCCGAGGTGATCTCGGGGACCTAACCTCCCGAGGTGATCTTGTTAGTAGGAGCCCTAGAGCTAATTATGTGATGATTGACTAGGGATATTTTGTATCATATTCTATCATTAATAAAGGCATGGTTATTATACTTGCTTTGTATTTGTGCCAAATAACTAAGTATAATAATGTCCTTGGGTAGTAGGTTCTTATCTACATTATATCGATTGGTTGAATTGATAATGAGATGATATAGAGAACACTACTCTAAACCATTCATAGTCAAGTATTAATATTCAAGGACAATATTGATGCATAGAGACTAGCATGTAGGTCAACTGATGACTTGAGCTCACAAGTCATGGATATGTGATATCAAGTTGACACATGGGTATACATTGGAGAATGTGTACCGAATTGACCCGCCATGAGAAAGATTCATAGATTGTCATATGAGTGTCATAAACTTTCTCATGTGACTATTAGTATGAATAGTCCTTAGACCTAAAGTCACTACGGTTCCCTACATAATGAGTTATGTACTTTGGTATCGTTAAACGTCACCCGTAACAAGGTGGACTATAAAGGCGATCACAGGGTATGTAATGAATTATGCAGAGGGATGTGAGTGATGTAGATGAGATCTATCTCTCCCATATGACGGGAGTGATATCTGTGGGCCCCTTGATCGAGTAGGACTACTGAAACGCATGACCATGCTCAAATGAGTCAATATGAGATATTGAGCTCATTTGTTTGAGTGAGTCTACTCGGAGATCAAGAAACATAAAGATTGATCGAGGATGACACGGTCTATGCCTCATTGGTCAATCTGGATATCAAGGATAGAAGGACAAGGTCATACACTATCATAGTCACGGAGGTTTAGTCGGATCTCGACTTTTCTTGTTACTTGGGTAGTAATGATGCATTGCTAGATGTCGCTCATTGCTTATGTGTCTAAAGTGTTTAGGCGTATTGCCAACGTCACGAGAACCTATTGGGTCACACACTAAGGACATGATGCTTCTGGAAGCCCGAGTTGGGAACTCGGGAGATCTGAGCCCGAGTTGGGAACTCGGGAGGTCTGAGCTCGAGTTAGGAACTCGGGAGGTCAATTCGGGAGCTCGAGTTGGGAACTCGGGAGCGCGGGTCGGGAGCTCGGCACTCGGCAGACTGGGTTGGGAGCTCGGCAGACTGGGTCGACACTAGGCAGACTGGGCTGGGAGCTCGGCAGACTGGGTCGACACTCGGCAGACTGAGTCGGAGCTTGGCAGACTGGGTCGGAGCTCACCAAACTGGGTCGGGAGCTCGTCACTCGGGAGACGTGGTCGAGAGACCTAGTCGGAAGAGCGAGAGGCCCGGTCGAAATTGCATGTGAAGGAAAGAGAAAAGTCTCTCTTCATTGGATGAAGAGAAGGTGAAGAGTCATATGAAAATATGTGCTCTTTATTGGCTTTAATGAAGGGAAGTCAAAGAGACAAAAGACTCTTCATATTCATGGGATGAATATAAAAGAGGGACTTTTGTCATTTTGAAAGAGAAGTGTGTGCTTTCCTTCTTCCCTTCCTGTCTTCTTCCTCTTCTCCCTTTTGGTAGAAACCCTATTGTAGGGTTCTTGGTGTTCTACAAGCTACCTCAAGTTGCTAGCACAATTAAGGTAGTTCTCCCGAAGTCGAGAGATTGTGTCCGTGTGGATACGAATAGAGGCACAGACGCTTGAACGTGCAAGAGATCCGACGCATCTTGGACGAGCAGGATAAGCAAAGGGCACGCTCCAAAGGTATACACATTAGATAGATCTATTAGCTAGATAGACGAACATTGTACGAGTTTTCTTTCGCATGGATCGCTCGAGGGTTCTTGTTTCCGCTGCGTTTTTGAGATTTGGTGCCGGGATAACCCAACAGATCTCGGGTGTGGGTCCTCCTGGATCGATCTCAAGAGTATATCTACCCGAGGAGGTCTCAGGAATCTACGTTCCCAAGGGGATCTCGGGAGTCAAGGAAAGAGAATCGTCCAGCCTAGGTTGATCATGCCACATAACTTCCTCAGTTCACGTGTCAGCCAAGGGGTGTTCAACCCCATCACAAGTCCTTCCCTTCAAGTTTAATAGAAGGAAGTGTGGCTAACTAATTAGACTAATGGTGTAGCAAAGAAGCTATGTTATGGTGGGTCCCTGCATCCATTACTACTTCATTGGTGACACATTGGGTCCGAGGAATCATAACATTCGTCTCGGGGTCCGAGGCAATCTCTTTTTGAATTAGCCTTCCTAAAAGGTTTATGCGATTCTCGAGGTACAACAATGATAGTTGTCCATCACCCATAAAAGCGTATGGAGCCCTTTAATGGTGATAAAACCCCTTCACGAATTCGCCCTCGCCACGTGCCCCGACTTCTCTCCTCACGATCTCTTGCTGCCATGCGCTGCTCCGACTGACATGCATGGCAGGCTCACATCAAACGACTGCTTAGTAGTGCCGCCTCGATGTAGCTATTGTTAGATTGTGGTGCTTGCTAGAGGGGGGGGGGGGGGTGAATAGCACTTTTCTTGAACTTTCTCTACAAAATGATTAGCACATTACAAGCAATATAATGAAAAATATGAGATCCAATGCTAACATAGAAAATTTACTTGGTATCCTCCCCGAAAGGTGACTAATCCAAGGATCCATGCATGAGCACACTCTCTACTATGAAACATCTCCTTCAAGGTAAAGAAAACCTTTACAAGGTTGTCTTCTTCCTCTTTACAAGATAGAATTGAAAGCGAGAGGAAAAACCGATGACTTTTTGCACGAACAACACCTTGGTACAATTAATAACCGTACATTTGTCATGCCAAAAGAACACCCTTTTAAATAGGGTAAAGGACAACTCCATAAGCTATCCAGCCCGATACCAGTCGACTGCCCCTTGGGCAGTCGACTGATCCAGCGTTAATTGCTAGACAACGGCTAACTCCAACGGTTAGTTTTCGTGGTTATCAGTCGACTGCCCCTTGGGCAGTCGACTGATGTCTCGGGAAGGTTAGGCAGCTGACTGATATTATCCCAGTCGGCTGCCCGACATATACAAGCACTCTTCCTCACTTCAACGACCCTCCTTCACGTGTGCCTTCAAGCATACTCCCTTGGCTTGCCCTTTGAAGTCATCTTCCACCGGCTATCATCCCTCGGATGCGCACACAAGCCTTCCATTGGCTTGCCTCCATGTCACCCTTCACGTGTGCCCTTTTGAAGTCCACTTCCCGACTTGCCCTTGGAGTCCTCTTCCCTCGGCTCTCGTCCCTCGGATAAGTCCTCCATATGTGATTCTCCAAGTCCTGCAAACTCAATCACACATATCAAATAACAAGATAACACCCTAACCTTAACCATGTTGACACACACATTAAAACCATGATCTTCCCGATCAACCTTGGGTCGATTGCCCCAACAATCTCCCCCTTTTTGATGTGTGACAATATATTAAAGTTAGGGATAAAACAACAGTAAATAACAACAATTGAAAAGCAAGACATAGTAAAAACCATGAGGCAAACTCCCCCTTAATCTATGCCTTCTCCCATTTTCAATTCTTATCATAAACCAAGTTTAAACCAAAAGTTTAAATTACAAACCTAACTTAAACCACCCATTCTCCCCCTTTGACACCATCAAAATGATTACCCTAACCAATACTCACTCATGGCATCAAATGAGAGAATTTCTCTTTTCTGAAAAAATCAAAATGCTGAAACATGGAATATCAGTCGACTGCGATAGAGGGTAGTCGACTGATACTCTGTCTGTCAGAATTTCAACTTCTGAGCCGAATTTCAGAAACTCCCCAAAAATTCCAGAAAATTTCAAAAATTATGAAAATTTGCAAGCATATTTCATATGAGATACTTTAACATGAAAAAATATCAGTTCATGAAAAATTCAAACATACTTGACTTTTTGACTAAAGTTCGAATTTCTTGAAAAACTCTAATTTTGTATCAAAATTTCAACCAAGTTTTGCAATCATACATGTTCCAAGCTTATGGCAAAACATATAAAACACAGAATGATTTTCAAATATTTAAAATGTCCAACCATGATCTTTGGGCAAGATGTCAATTAATTAAACACTTGCTTTCCCTATGGTTGGTCTATTTTTCATAATTTGATACATCTCATGACCCAACACTATGCCATAAGCACATGTGAATCATTTGTATCATCCTAATAGATCAAACATCACCTTCCTATTGTATTACCCCAAGGTCCATCCTATACTTCTTCAAAACACATACCAAGACCCCTTCTTAAGGATGTGAACTCCGCTTCGTGAAGAGACTTGGTAAATATATCGGCAAGGTTTGACTTGGACTCAACATAGTGCAAATCTATGTCACCCCTTGCCACATGATCCCTAATGAAGTGATGCTTCACTTCAATGTGTTTTGTTCTAGAATGGTGAATCGGATTTTTAGTCAAGTTAATTGTACTTACATTATCACACAAAACCTTGACCTTGGAGTAATATAACTCATAATCCTCTAAGGTATGCATGAACCAAAGTAGTTGAGACACACAACCACCCATTGCCACATATTCGGCATCCGTTGTTGATAGGGCAACACATGGTTGTTTCATACTACTCCAACTAACTAAAGATGACCCAATAAATTGGCATCCTCCACTAGTACTCTTCTTATCTAGTTTACAACCCGCATAGTCCGAATCAGTGTATCCAAAAAGTTCAACATTTGGGGTTCGAGGATACCAAAGCCCGACATTAAGAGTAACTTTAATGTATCTTAAGATTCTCTTGACTACCACTAGATGAGACTCTTTGGCACATGATTGGTACCTTGCACACGTACCTACCGCAAATAATATATCGGGTCTACTAGCGGTTAGGTACAATAAACTACCAATCATGCTCCTATATTGTTTTGAGTCTACCATTTTACACTACTAGAAAATGCCTATTAACAACGGCCGTTCACTGTTGTCGTAGGCTAAAAACACTGTTGTTAAAGACCATGTTGTTAAAAAGGGTGCTCAACATCAACATTGAAAAATCGTTGTCTTTTAGTGTGATCGACAACAATTTAACAATAGTATTAAACCAATATTTTGTGTGATTTAAACAATAATTTGACAACAAATAAAAATCGTTGTCCTTTGTTTGAGGCAGACAACAATTTAAATCGTTGAATTAGGGATTATGTTTAGCATCATTTTAAAACACACTTCAAACTATATATCAATTACACTTCAAACTATTTATCAATCAAACACACATCAAACTATGTATCAATCAAACTTTATATAAAATTAGTCCAAACATCATCAAAATATCATTGATCAAGAACTTTCGTCCAAACTTTCATCAAAATTAGTCCAAACACACTTCAACTGCGCAAGTGCTGAGATAACATCTCCAAGTTCAGATAATGATCGATTTATGTATTGAGCTTCTTTTAATCTATCCCCAGTAGCTTTAGATTTTTCTACCCTCTCACTTCCCGCAAGATCAACTAGATGAAGACAGCCCCTTACCTTTGCACCAAAAGATGATTCCTTCCCTTGGATATGAATTGTCAAAACACTAAAACAAATAGAAATATAAAATGAGCATTCACAAATAAAATATTAGAATAAAAGATTCTGGAAGATAATTCTGCAGCTTAACAGAAAGATACACACTATCATACAAATGCATTCAAGTTTTGTTAGTTTCATTAGCAGGTCGAAAGTAGTGGAAAAACATGCAAGACATGGGTGTTGTATCAACAACAAAGTAATTCCAGGAATGGTCCCTACCCAGCACATACAACAATCCTCTTGTAGAACCAGTTATCATTATTATTATTTGAACTACTACTGCTTCTTTTTCTTATACTACTACTACTATTGCTATTATTATCCTATGAAATAAGGTGACAAAAATTAAAATATGAAGAAGCTGCTTTGAGTTTATATTTCTTCTAGGTTTAGAATGATTTTATATATAAAAGTTTACTTAACAACAGAGAGAGACTTTTCCATAAGTCAAGCTACTAGTCAAGTTGATATAAATATCTGTGTGAAAAATCCATTAACTAAAATGTTGTATGTTGCAATTCTAACTTTTGCTGAAAAATAGCTCTCACTTATTAATCTTTGTGGCATAAAAGGTTCGTTCAACAAATTTAAGGAATACACATTTTGATATGTTCAGACAATCCTTTGCTTTGCCCCAGTATCATTGATTGTTTACAAATTTTTGTAATTGCAACACAATCCTCTATGAATTAGATAATATACTGTTTTTGTTAGCTTTGTGGCAGAAAATGACTTTTTATAACTCCCAACAACAGTTGCATGATGACCTTTGCTCCAATCTTTCTTGATATACAGAGTGCTTAAAACAACCAATATGGCAGCCAGAGCAGATGAGTTAAAGGATCTTGAATGAATACCCTTAACTAACAAATTTGAGAGTCCTTGGCTACCAATGAGAGAAAAAGACTCAAAAAAGGTCATTAACCAAAATGTATCATTCAGAAGATCTTGCTTATGACCTTGATACAAATAGAAAGAAGCTTTAGCTTAGTACTCCTGATTAAGAAAAAGAAAAAAAAGCATTCAGAGGACAGCTGGGGCAAAACTAACCTTCTCATGTTCTATTACCATCCATGTCTCATAAGAGAAAGAAAACACAGAAGAAGCAATTGATAAGCATATATTTGACATCCAAAAATTTGGATTCTTGATCAAACTCTTCAAGGCTCCCAGAAAAATGTGAAGGAAGCAAAAAAGCAAGCAAGCCTTTCTTGCACCCCTGCATAAATCAGTATAACACCAAGAAGGTAATCAATCCTTTTGGAACAATGTCAAAATGTCACAATAGAGTAGAACAAAGAATGGGTGCAAATGCTCCCCTTCTTTATAATATCTTTGATGCAACATACATGCACATGATCATAAAAACAAGTTTAACAATAATCATACAACTTTCCTTGATATTTTCTTATTTGATATTCATAAAAATAATCATACAGGCTGCTCAATAGCACTTAGACAACTTTGCTAAGAATTTTAGATAGACTATAGAACTAAAGCAAAAAGACATCCCATGCTAGGCTCTTTTTGATGTGAGATAGGAAGAGAGTGAAAGGATAGATTTTTTAAACAAAACTCTTTAAATGTTATCATTGGTTGCTTCAACCAAAATGAAAAATTCATAGTAGTCAAAGTGAATCAAGTGATTAATGAAGTTCATAACAAATCAAGACGAACCCTAAAGTATACATGCTTCACTCCCATCCAAAATTGAACCCCTAAACAAGCACATTTACACTTAGTGCTAGTATTACATAATAGGGGAAACACCTCAATCCTGTCATATCAAACATATGTTAATAAGTCTAGGATAAAAATTTTGTAATCCATTTCTCAACATTGCACCGATTTTAATCTGATATTCTTTAACCATGAAAACATTGACTTTTGCATTTGTACGGGATGTTCACAGTGAGTCCCATATCAATCTAAGAATTCCTCAATGGCCCTGCCTCTAATAGGAATCTGATGCATGTTCCACTTCACATTACTAACCACTAAAACCAATTAATTTCTAGACATAAGAACCATCCACAAACAAAAGAAAACATTAAGTTAGAATGTATGATAGGGGGGGGGGGGGGGGGGGGGAGACGGACTTACACAATCTCAAAGAGAATACCGGAGAAAGTACCAAAAATGAGAGCAAACAACGCCCCTATCGCCAGATACCATGCCATCTGCTCCTGGATGATTCCATACTCAGCAAACTCATTCTCACCAAACACCGATTCAACCCCTTGCATAACTGCAAGATCACAAATTCAAATAAAGATCCGAGCTTCAGCTACCTAAAAGGGGTGAAAGATACTGCAAAGCCCTAATTAAATTAGCGAAAATAAAACAAAACAACAAGATGGAAGAGCCTGAAGCCAGAGCGTAGAGAATCAGGAAACTGCTCTGGAAATGAAGGAATGGAGCGGTGTGACCGAGATCGAAGAGAGACGAAGCAAACAAAATGTCTAGCCTTGGAATTTTTTTCACCAACATCATTAACTAGTGTTTACGAAGAAGGAAGAAGAAGGGGTGTGGTGCTGGCGAGGAGAAGTTTGAGGTGTCTTATTTGTGTGCGGCGAAGAGGAAGAAGAAGAAGGAGGAAAAGATGGAAAGGAAGTTTGAGGTATCATAGGGTTCGGTGTTGTCGCTCGCTGCGGCAAATGAAGAGAATGAATTAAGGGGAGGTATCATGTGTTATCTAAAATATTACTCATTACAACGTAAATGGCGGGCGTTTTTGTTTTCGCGCTCACTCACTGTTGTGTATTACCATGTAAGCAACACAAATAGACAACGGTTAATTAAAACCAGTTGTCGTAACCAACCAAATAGATATCAGTTTTTAAAAAACCGTTGTCTTTGACATACATAAGATAACGATTTTTTAAAAATAGTTGTCTTTTTCCGTAAAAAATTTATCAACATCAACGATTTTTGAAAAAACTGTTGTTAAATGAAAAAGACAACGATTTTTCAAAACTCCATTGTCTATTGGGTGTTGTAGAATCCAAAAATTCTTGTAGTGTTACCTTCAAGATCATTATCCATTTTGACATTTGTTCCTATAGGGATAGATGCTACCTTAGCATTTTCTAGTCCAAATTTCTTAATGATTTCCTTAGCATATTTAGTTTGATACACATTAATCCCTTCATTTGTTTGTTTAACTTGTAGGCCTAAAAAGAAAGTCAACTCTCCCACAAGACTCATCTCAAATTCATTTTCCATACATTTAATAAACTCATGGAGAAATTTACTATTTGTGAATGACGGACCCAAAATAGACTGTCACGAATGTGTGGATCCTCCAAATTTAAATGTATAAAAATGCTGGAAACCCTTTTTGCAATAAAAAATATGAAAGTGTAGTAAAGGGCCACAGGCCGTATTTTTCCTAGGGCTAGTTGAGGTTGTTCAATTCGTGCTCGAGTTTATGTGTCATTTATGTTTTTGGGTTTCAAATTAAATCTGGGTTTGTTTTCAATTCAGAAATGAAATGACAATGAAAATGAAGGAAACCAAACTAATGAACCAAACAATGTGAATGCAAATAACAACTCAACCAATGGAAACCGAATCAAGCAAAGGAACTTTATCGAATGTAGAGGAGCAAATCTGAATTCTTTGCAACTAAATGCCAAACAATTAAATCAACACTGAAGCTAAACTTCAATTGAAATTAATGCGAAAACATCAAACTTAATTGTAAAAATGAGACTTGATACTAATGCCGGAAGGAAACTAGAAATTCAGTAATAATCTAAGCCCGAAACAAACTGATTTCAAACTATATGGCACAGCAAAAACAACAATCACTTGACACAAATCAATGCATTAGCCTCATCTTGATACAAAGTGGAAGAGTGGAACAAATTTGATACACAAGGTAGAAACTCATGCACCGAAGGTTTATCCTAAATGCAGAGCTAATTACTGATGAATTCTGAATCAAAACTGATCAATTTATCTTGGAAATCAAACTAACAACAATTGATACTCGAAACTAAAACAAGCAATTTCAGATACAAGAGCAGAACAAGAAATGCAAAAACAATGTGCCAAATTGCAGAATCATTTCACATGCAGAAATTAAACTCACTAAGCAAGCCGATTCGAATGCGCAATCTAATGTTTAGACAAGATATTGGAGATCTACTCGACACAAACTCAAGAAACTACAGCAGAAACATGCAGAAGTAAATTGATGCGCAGAGAACAAAAGCAGAAAAATCTGATACGTAGCTAAACTAATTGGCACGCAAGTAAAGAAACTGAAAACTAACTAAAATTGAATCTGATTGTCCACTATACAAGCTCCTAAACTACTTAACTTGAAGATTTAAAACCTAATTAAGCTAAACAATTCAGAAAACCAGCTCAAACAGCTGATACATAAATTTTAGAACGGAATTCGTGGCAGAAATTACAGCTACTGCAAAAACAGAAAATTCACTAAATAAATCTACTCCTCAACCCTTCCCGAGCTCAAGAATTCCTTGTTCGTCACGCAAGGGCAAGCCAAGAACCCCTTCAGCTCCACAAATCACTGGAAACAACTTCAATTGATCGATTTCAGCTCACTCTGCACTAAGCTGGGAAAATCCAATCCGAACTCCTCGATCTTGGTTTAATGGATTGCGGTGGTGATTTGAAGATGCTCTGAGCTCACCTGAGAACCCCTACAGATGGCTCAGATGATCGGAGATGGCTTGTGGGTGAGATTCGAGTGATCGGACCACAAAGCTGTCGAAACCCTCAAACAACTTTGTCCGGTGCGAAACTGAGCTGAATTCTCCAAGGAAGCTTCATCCGATGATCCAAAACTTGACCTAGGGTTGAAGTTGAGGTGGTCACGCCTTCAACTAAGGGAAATTGCAAGAAAAAATGAAGAAGAATGAAGACGATGAACAGTTGCGGCGAAGACGCGACAAAGGGAAGCTGCGCAGAATTTATGATTAAGTACTTGACAACGGACGGCTCAGATTGATTTGAGGAAATCCAACGGCTGATCTTGCTCTGATTTAATCCAAACTTTGATGATGATGATCTGGGGTCAAGATCTGCCTCATGGTATCTCAGATCCTCCAAATGTACAACGAATGGTCCAGATCAACCTAATCTTTGAATGGACGATCTAGAGCCCTCCGAGCTTGATCCAACGGTTGAATGAGCTCTGATTGGGATGAAACCTTCAGATCTTGATCAGAGTGCTTGATCAACCCTAACCCTAGCTCGGATTGCTTCAGATGGTCCCGGATGGCTCAAATCTAGCCGCTTTTGAATCGGACGGCCCGGATTAATCCGAAGCTTGATAACTCGATCCGGATCCACTTCCGACTCAAGTTTGACCCAGTATGCCCTAGGTCCAGGATCCTTTCATGCCTATAAAAATAGATCAAAAATTAGTGGCCAAATAATCCAAATATGTACAAATTTATAATTAAGTCCAAAATAAGAGGAAATCCTAAATCCTAGGGTAAATTCGCAATTAAGCGAGCAAAACATGGGCCAAACATGGATTTTAGCAATTAAAATAATCAACAAAATGGTACTTATCAGTGAACCCAAAAATAATATCTGTTGGGGCAATCAGCCCTGAGATGATCTGGAGGATCATGATATATTGATGTGTGGGCAACATGGTTAAGTTAGGATTTGTGTTATTCTCACATGTGTACATGAGTGTGCAGGTGTACAGGTACGCATGGACTTGGTTGACGTCTTCAGGTGAAGGATGGCATGGAGGTAAGCTGGAGGCTTACGTGCGCATCCGAGGGACCATTGATAGCAGAGATGATGAGCCGAGGGACGCGGACTTCGTGGCGTACGTGAAGGGTGTCATGGAGGCAAGCTGGAGGCTTGAGTGCGCATCCGAGGGACGAGGGCCAAAGATGAAGAGGGCGTGAAGGCAACAGTCAAGACTGCTGGTAAAGAATCAACTAGGTTGAGAGAGGCTGAGTATGAGTGCTTGTACTCAGGGGTCAAGCCGGGAGAGTTTGAGTGCGAGAGAGACTTGTACTCGAGAGTGAAACCCTAGGCTTAGGTGTGTCCCAGTCGACTGGCCCAGAGGCAATCGACTGGTGTTGACTGGAACAGCTGGATTCGAACGTTGTACTGTAACGGTCGAATTTGAGTGGGACCAGTCGACTGCCATTTGGGCAGTCGACTGGTAGCGGCTGTTTCAGATTCGAGCCCTATTTAGAGAGGCTCGTTTCCTACTATCTTTCTTGACGAAACTCGCTTGGATAAAGTGGGTTAGTAGTCTATTGTGATCAGAGAGTGTCCGAAGTGTTGTGGTGAGGTTTCTCCACCCACAAGGAGCGACAGATCTAACCGGAGGTTGTCCGGGGGTTGATCCATCGATGGATTCTTGGATTAGTCACCTGACCGGGGTGGATACCAAGTAAATAGGTTTGTTAGCAGTGCTTTCTTTGTTGTTTGTGTTTATTATTATTGTTTTCGCTTGCGCACACTAACAACGTAGGAAGAACGAGCCGAAAATTGCTATTCACCCCCCTCTAGCGTCCAGAACGATCCTTACAGTTGGTATCAGAGCGAAGGACCGCTCTTCATCGGACTAACCGCCGAGGGAGCACTTGCTAGAGGAGAAGGGTCATGGATGACAAGTTGGGTGACGATATCAACTCACCACCATCATACGAGCATGAAAATTTTGACTATTGGAGAGATAGAATGAAGATGTGGCTCGGGATGGATTGGGAGTGTAGAATGACCATTGAAGACCCATTCAAAATCCACAAGGACAAGCATGGCAAAAGACTTCGCCCTAGATATTGGACTAGTGAACAACAAGAACAAGCTAGGGCCAATGAGAAGGTAATAAATATTTTGATTAATATGTTGCCTAACCATGTTTTGAGTGATATAGGGAAATATTCAAATGCATGCGAATTGTGGAATAAGTTGGAAGAAATTCATAAGAACCCTACATCAACTCAAAGAGTGGAAGAGTTTGAGGAAATCGGCTCAAGTATTGAAGAAGATGAAAAAGAAGTTGAATTGTCAAGAAAAGTGGAAGAAGTAAGTGGAGAAGCACCGATTCCATTCGAAGAAGAAGAAGAAATGACAACTTCAAGTGTTGAGGGGGAGGAGAGACCCTCATCCTCACAAGGGCAAGAGACGACTTCCATCTCCATCAAAGCTAAGTCAAGAGAGCATATATATGCTTTGGTTGTAATAAAAAGGGGCACTACAAGGACAAGTGTCCACTAGATAAAAAGGAGGTAATTCCTAAGCCTAAATCCATTCAATTTAAATCTAATATGGGTTGTAGGAATAAGGATGTTCAAAACAAAAGGAAGAGGATTCGGTGTTTCACATGCGAGGAGCTCGGGCATTATCATACAAAATGTCCTAGAGGTAAATAGCTCAAGAAGATGGAGCATCTTAGGAAATGGGAGAAAGAAAAAAGAAAGAGGAGCACTCATCAAGGGGGAGCGCCAAGGGTAAGGAAGGTACCCTCTAACCCTACTTATGCTTCAAACTTTTCAATGAATGCTCAAAATGTTTGTTTGAATGATAGAATTAATAATAGCTGTGTGCCCATGCGTGTTTTTGGTTTTAAATATCACGATAGAAGTAGAAACAATTTTGTATACCAAAACACCAAGAATTTTATGTTTCGTGATAAATCTAGAAATTCTAGAGCTAAGGACCAAGGCATAAACCCTAAGAGAAAAGGGAAAATGTATAAACAAATAAGTGGAGGTAGAAATGATCAAATTAGGTCTAGTGATCCTAAGGTTAGGAAGTTAGAAAAGGAAAACCAAGTTTTAAGAGCAAAACTTGATGAGTTGGAAAGAAACCTTGGTAGAGTAATTCAAGGGTCCAAGGAATTGAACATGATATCAAAGGGCCAAAATTATAAGAATGATAGGCCGGGTTTAGGATACCGTTCTAGGAGGGCTAATGTCAATAAGGTATCATATTCAAGAATGCCTTACAACTATGGTAGAGAAAAAGTCAAAAATAGCAAAGAAAAGTTATTTGAGGGAAAAGAAAAGAAATTGACCAAGAAAAAGGTCTACAGGGTTAAGAGAGTGATAATGGAAGGTAAAGAAGCACCGGAGGAGCACCGGTGTGGTCTTGCCTTTGTAGGAGAGTTACCTAAGGAAGTAAATAGGGCTAGGAGCTCAAGAGAGAGTTCTGGAAGTCAAAATGGGTTCCATGGTCAATGGATCTCAGGTGGTTTCCTTCTAAGGGATTGAAAAGAACCATAGAGTGTGCCGAGAGGTTTAAAAAGGCTAAGGTTAGTCTTAATCCTAGAAAATTGGCACACTAAAGGGAGGATTATAAAGAAAAAGGTGAAATTAGGATTTTAATTGAGACAAATCGATTTTAATGCCAATACCATATAACTTGATGCTATGAATGGACTATGGATGAGTATGGGAAGTAGCATCAAGGTGAGGTCCAAATTAGAACTTTTGGAAATGGTTTTATGATACCTGTTAGAGAAACTCGGAGTTTGTACCAAACTTGGGATTTGGGATGACTTTGACTAATGTTATATTTTTTCCAAGTAAATATAGAATCCACAAATATCTCCACAAGATTTCAGAATTTTTGGGAATTTGTGAAATTAATTAGGCATTTCTGAAATTCAGACTGAAAAACTGAAATTTAGAACATCAGACACCAGTCGACTGGCAAAACCCATAGAATGTAATTACACTCTGGCCCAGTTGACTGGCCCAGGGGTAGTCGACTGGTGCGCGGGATTTATAAAAGGAAAGGGGGCGCCGGGAAAGCCAAACCTAGGGTTTTGGCTGCTTATTCCCAGCGATTTTCTCTTCCTCTCAACTCTCCTTGCGTCCTAAGTCCGCTTCACGCCCTAAAATCAGTCCCTAAGGCCTCCTCTAACTCCGATCTACTTCTAGGGTTGGTGGAAAACCTCTTTTCTCAAGTCATTCTCTCAAAACAGGAAAAACAAGAAAAAAGCAGTTAAGAGGTATGATGATTTAAGATTCATTTCTCCATTTAGACTTTACATTGATACTAATATAATGTTTTGTGTATGTTTTCTTTGATATTTTCTCTTTTGAGGGGTCACTTTGGTATGCATGCATGTGTTTGGTATATTAGGGTTGTGTCTAAGCGGTCTAGGGGTGAAGGTTCATCCCGACCAGGTCCACAAGCTCCAGAAGAGTCAATATTTAGGAGCTTAGAGTGTAAAAAGAGATTCGAGGAGAATGAGTTTGTTCTGTTGCCTTGCCGGTATCTTAACAAGACCTATTTTGAAGATAAAGCGCCACAAATTATTGAGATGGTGACTCACTTTGGCATAGAACAATTAGTATACTGCCAACATGACATTAACATGGATCTTTGCAAGGAGTTCTATGCAAATTTAACTTGTGTTGATTCAGAAAATAATATTTATGAATCAAGAGTCACCGGCGTTACCATTCCTTTCACACCCATGATTCTAGCCAGTTTCTTAGAGTGTCGGGCATCAAACAATGTCAACACCTATTTTCCAAATGTCATTGAGCCGCTTGAGTTTGAAAACATTACCATTGATCAGATTCATCTGCACTATTTTAGAAGACATAGACATGAATCTGAGCGTACCTTTGATGCAAAGCCCATGCGTCTATTTAGCCATGTTCTGTATAAGATTGTTGTAGAGTGTATTCTACCCATTGTCACTAAGGGGAGATCAAGGATTCGACTACCTCACTTAGTGATGATGTATGCTCTTGAGAGACGGTTGGACATAGATGTGTCGTTGCATGTTTTTGCCTCCATTTGTCACTTTTCTCAGAGTGTTAATGGGAAAATCTATATGCCCTTTTGTCACATGTTGACTGAGTTCTTCCATCTACGATTTGGCATTCGTGTCACCAGTGGTCAGGTCAAGCACCTGTCCAAGGATTATGATCAAATTGGCACCCGCTAATTATCCTTGGCAGGGATTGAGGTTAGACAGGGGGCATTTGCTTGGAGGGAGCGCCCAGAGGCCGCTAATGCAGATGAGGAGCCCGCCGAGCTGGTCACACGTGCAGAGTTTACCCAGCTCCAGACGGATGTTCATGGGCTTCGTGAGTCTGTTGACACCATCGAGGGGGGTGTTCAGAGTCTCCAACAGGGCCAGACAGCGACTCACAGGGAGGTGCAGGGCCTCACAGAGTTTTGCCAGGGATTTATGACCAGGCAGGAGACCATGTATGAGATGCTGCAGCGATGGGATCTAGCATATTAGGGTCCTCCTGCTCCTCCTCCTCCTCCTCCAGACGGTGATGACCACATGTACTTCTAACCAGCGGATGCAGCTGTTGAGAGTGATTCCAATGTTGAGAGTGTTTTGTCTTGATGTTTTCCTATATCTCTCAAACGCTTTATATTCTGATGTCTGTTTTTGGATGTTTTCCGGCCTTTATGTTTTGGCCCTAGACATTATTTTAGGCCATCTATCATGGCTATGCCTATGTTTGATGCATGAACCATCTATGGATTACTTCATTGGGTAAATTTATGGTTTGTGACTTATTTCATTAGTTTCTATTTGGTTTCTGTATTTTTATCATGCTCAATGATGCTTTAAATATTGCTTGAATATCTGTAAGTGTTAATGGATGGTTCTTTTATGATCATTACATATGTATTCATGATATGTTTGCCATTTTATAATGATTGCTATCTAATATGGTTTGGTTGAAAATCAAAAGGATACCATGTTTAGAAGGGATGATCATTAAAACATGAAGGGGGGTTTTGTCAAAATGAATACATTTATTTGAAAAAGGGGGAGTTAGGAATCATTTTAAATGCCAATAGGAATTGATAGAGAGTGCAAACAATAGAATACCATGATTGGAACTCTAGGTTGATACAAAGTTAGTTTTATTTAGAAAGTTTTAGATTTGTACCAAAAGTCAAGCACGGTTAATATTTTTCATGAACCAAATTTTTATAGGATAGGGAATACCTTAACAATCGTTCTTGTAAAGTTTCACATTTTTCCAGAATTTCTGGAATTTTTTATTCGTTTCTGAATTTCGGCTGAAATTCTGAAATCTGTCGTATCAGTCAACTGCCCTTGGGGCAGTCGACTGGTAGTGTGAGCAAAATGAGTTTTTGTGATTTCTGAAGGGTTTTTCAGAAATAGGGTTAAGTTCTATTTGGCATCAAGGGTTGGGTTGCTTGGGACAATCTTTTGATGGTGTCAAAGGGGGAGAACTTTGGTGTTAAGTTAGGTTTGGGTTGAAACCTTAACTTAGGTTTGGTTGTGACTTTAGAGTTAAGTTGGGAGAACTTAATTCTAACTTGGGATTAGCAATAAGGATTGAAATTTGGGAGAGAGCATAGGTTAAGGGGGAGGTAGCCTCTTGTGTGATATGCTTGAATTTCAATTCCTTTTTGCTATTGCTATATGTTTACCTAACTTAACGTATTGCCACACATCAAAAATGGGGAGATTGTTGGGGCAATCGGCCTTGAGATGATCTGGAGGATCATGATATTTTGATGTGTGGGCAACATGGTTAAGTTAGGATTTGTGTTGTTCTCACATGTGTACATGAGTGTGCAGGTGTACAGGTACGCATGGACTTGGTTGACGTCTTCAGGTGAAGGATGGCATGGAGGTAAGCTGGAGGCTTACATGCGCATCCGAGGGACCATTGATAGCAGAGATGATGAGTCGAGGGACGCGGACTTCGTGGCGTACGTGAAGGGTGTCATGGAGGCAAGCTGGAGGCTTGAGTGCGCATCCGAGGGACGAGGGCCAAAGATGAAGAGGGCGTGAAGGCAACAGTCAAGACTGCTAGTAAAGAATCAACTAGGTTGAGAGAGGCTGAGTATGAGTGCTTGTACTCAGGGGTCAAGCCAGGAGAGTTTGAGTGCGAGAGAGACTTGTACTCGAGAGTGAAACCCTAGGCTTAGGTGTGTCCCAGTCGACTGGCCTAGAGGCAGTCGGCTGGTGTTGACTGGAATAGCTGGATTCGAACGTTGTACTGTAACGGTCGATTCTGAATGGGACCAGTCGACTGCCATTTCGGTAGTCGACTGGTAGCGGCTGTTTCAGATTCTAGCCCTATTTAGAGAGGCTCGTTTCCTACTATCTTTCTTGACGAAACTCGCTTGGATAAAGTGGGTTAGTAGTCTATTGTGATCAGAGAGCGTCCGAAGTGTTGTGGTGAGGTTTCTCTACCCACAAGGAGCGACAGATATAGCCGGAGGTTGTTCGGGGGTTGATCCACCGAAGGATTCATGGATTAGTCACCCGACCGGGTGGATACCAAGTAAATAGGTTTGTTAGCAGTGCTTTCTTTGTTGTTTGTGTTTATTATTATTGTTTTCGCTTGCGCACACTAACAATGTAGGAAGAACGAGCCGAAAATCGCTATTCACCCCCTCTAGCATCCAGAACGATCCTTACAATATCATCCACATAAACTTGGGCCACAAAGATATCCTTATCCTTAGATTTTAGGAATAAAGTTGGATCAATTGTACCTCTCCTAAAACCCTTGGATACTAAGAATGATGAAAGCCTTTCATACCAAGCCCGAAGAGATTGTTTCTGTTGGGTTCTTCCCGCACCGAAACATAAAAACGTAGTGGAAACAATAACCCTCGAGCGATCCATGTGAAAGAAAACACGTATAATGTTCATCTATCTAATAGATCTATCTAATGTGTATACCTTTGGAGCGTGCCCCTTTGCTTATCCCGCTCGTCTAAGATGCGCCGGATCTCTCGCACGTTCAAGTGTCCGTGCCTCTATTCGTATCCACACGGACACAATCTCTCAACTTCGGGAGAACTACCTTAGTTGTGCTAGCAACCTGAGGTAGCTCATAGAACACCAAGAACCCTACAATAGGGTTTCAACCAAAAGAGGAAGATGAGGGAGGGAAGAAGAAAGGGAAGGAGAGGTCATCCAAAGTCACAAGGCCCTCTTTTATACTCATCCCATGAATATGAAGAGGTTTGTGTCTCTTTAGCTTCCTTCATTAATACCAATAAAGAGCACATCTTTTCATGTGGCTCTTTATCTTTTTCCATGCAAGAAAAGAATATTTCTTTTCCCTTCATTAAACACATTAATGAATTTCCCTTGTAATCCCGACTGGGCCTCTCGGGCTTCCGACCAGGTCTCCCGAGCAAGTCGCCGAGCTCCCGACCCAGTCTGCCGAGCGCCAAGCCCTCGACCCCAATCTGCCGAGCTCCTAGCTCAGTCTGCCGAGTGCCGAGCTGCCGACTCAGTCTGTTGAGCTCCTAGCCCAGTCTGCCGAGTGCCGAGCTCCCGACTCAGTCTGCCGAGATCCCAGGCCAGTCTGCCAAGTGCTGAGCTCTCGACCCAATCTGCCAAGTGTCGAGCTCCCGACCCAGTCTACCGAGCTCCCAGCTCAGTATGCCGACTCCCAGCTCAAGCTCCCAAACTGACCTCCCGAGTTCCTAACTCGGGCTCAGATCTCCCGAGTTCCCAACTCGGGCACAGATCTCCCGAGTACCCAACTCGGGCTCAGATCTCCCGAGTTCCCAACTCGGGCTCCCGAAGCATCATGTCCTTAGCGTGTGACCCAATATGCTCTCGTGACGTTGGCAATGCGCCTAAACACTTTAGACATATAAGCAATGAGCGGCATCTAGCAATACATCATTGCTACCCAAGTAACAAGAAAAGTCGAGATCCGACTAAACCTTCGTGACTATGATAGTGTATGACCTTGTCCTTCTATCCTTGATATCTAGATTGACCAATGAGGCATAGACCGTGTCATCCTCGATCAATCTTTGTGTTTCTTGATCCCCGAGTAGACTCACTCAAACAAATGAGCTCAATATCTCATATTGACTCATTTGAGCATGACCATGCATTTTAGTAGTTCTACTCAATCAAGGGGCCCACAGATATCACTCCCGTCATATGGGAGGGATAGATCTCATCTACATCACTCACACCCCTCCGCATAATTCATTACATACCCAGTGATCGCCTTTATAGTCCACCCTGTTACGGGTGACGTTTGAGGATACCAAAGTACATAACTCCTTATGTAGGGAACCGTAGTGACTTCAGGTCTAAGGACTATTCATACTAATAGTCACATGAGAAAGTTTATGACACTCATATGACAATCTATGAAACTTTCTCATGGCGGGTCAATTCAGTACACATTCTCCAATGTATACCCATGTGTCAACTTGATATCACATATTCATGACTTGTGAGCTCAAGCCATCAGTTGACCTACATGCTAGTCTCCATGCATTAATATTGTCCTTGAATATTAATACTTGACTAGGAATGGTTTAGAGTAGTGTTCTCTATATCATCTCACTATTGATTCAACCAATCGATATAATGTAGATAAGAACCTACTACCCAAGGACATTATTATACTTAGTTATTTGGCACAACTACAAAGTAAGTATAATAACCAAACATGTCTTTATTAATGATAGAATATGATACAAATGTCCCAAGTTAATCATCACATAATTGGCTCTAGGGCTCCTATGTTAGTGATATGAGAGAAGTGTCCTAAGGCAATCACCTTATGATTGTAAACATTTATTTCAATAAATGATAATTCACTATTTGAGTATACATGTTTGTGTATTAGATTGGGATCTTAAACTCATCTACTGAATGTCCGCCATACAGTTCACAGCATAAGAGAATTTGTGATGGGATCACAACTAGTGATTATCTCTAAATGTGCAAATGTGAAGTGTTGGAAATATCCCTAGTCGATGAATTGATAAATACGGACATTATCAGTTCTGTTGAGACTAGCATGGGTTATTCTCTATTCAGCTGATTCTCACTGGCTGGTGACATTGGGATGTCCGGAGATAAACATGGATGCTAGTTAAGGGAACTAGTTCATTGGAGTGACTAGCTGTAAGACTTCATATGGGAATCTACATGTAGATATGTCAATGAAGATCTTACTGCGGCTTAAGTGCGATGTTCCTTTGACTTGCGGTGTTCAAGTCATCTTGGTCATGGAGACTTATACTTTGACATTTTAAGCAAGCATCTCCAAGGAGGTGTGGACCCAGGATGATCGGGTATAAGCCGAAGTGCCCGAAGATGTTTGAACAGCCTACAAAGGATTCACCACTCCTTGCGAGGAGATGTATACCCAGGCCTATCATCGGATTATTACTCAAAGCCTCTGGCCAGAGCATATCATGTTTAGAGTGAGAGTCTCTAAAATACATGAGAGTAATTAGAAATCCAAAGGACGAGTAAGACATTACTTGAGCTAGGTGTGACGTAGTCAGCCTAGTGGGGACTGACACCATTGACCGTGTCCTGAACCAAGTGGGTATAAGGTGGTGAAGGGAATGGGGCACGATTCATTAGAGCTGCTGAAGGGTTTCAGAATAATTTCTTCTGAGGTCAAACCGTTGATCTTTCGATTAATTGGGGATCATGATGTACTACTAGGTGCCACTCATGATCGTTCTATAATTAGTTAATTATAGACGGCCAACATAAATCGAAAGCCTATTTAGTCACACGCACTACGAGTAATCCGAGGGATTTAAAATGAGTTGAAAATTGGATTTTCCAATCAAGAGAAATAAGTCGAATCTGAGTTAGTCAGAGGCGCAATGGAAGCTAAAAATGGCTAAGTCTTTTGAAGGCTTTTTGGGCGAATTAAATGAGTTTAATTCGCGGCGGTCCGGGTTGGGTTTGGCCGACCAAAGAGGGTGTTAACCCCTCTTTGGTGGCCGGCCAAATAAAAGGAGAAAACCAATTTAATTGGTTTAATTAATAAAATAAATATAGCGCGATTTATTTTATAAATTATGGATAAATAAATTTGTATAAAGAAATTTATATAAATAAAATTTATGGAAATTTATTCTTTTATAGAAGATTAAAATAATCCATGAGTTGGTTCATTTTAATTTTATAAAATCAATTATGAATTGATTTATCTATAATAAGAAAGTTTATAAATTTCTTATAAAATTTATTCCATAATTTAAAGAGAAGAAGAATTAGTTTTTATTATAAATTAGTTTATAATAAAGACTTGGTTTAAACGGAATTAATTCATAAGAATTTATAGGATAAATTTCTTATGATAAATAATTAGTTTTATTATAAAGTTAGTTATAATAAAATTCATAAGAGAATTTATAGGATAAATCTCTTATGATAACTAATTTATTTTATTATAAATTGTTTATAATAAGACTAGGCTTAAAAGGAATAAGCAATAAGAAAATTTATAAGATAAATTTCTTATAACTAATTTCGTTAATTCGGTTTAGAGGGAGACTTAGCAAATGAGTTGCTACTATATAAACGAACCAAAGGCTAGCCCTTAATTCCAATCGAGTAATTAAGAGATTAATTATTCTCTCTCTCTCTCTCTTAATCTCTTCTCCTCTCCCTCTCCCTCTCTTGCCTAGGGCCGGCGCCCACCCTTGTGGTTTAGGGCCGGCGCACCCAACCTACATCCAAGGTTAAGTTGGCGTGAGCTATCAAGAAGAAGGAGAACCCGAACACGAAGAAGAAGAAGCGGATAGAGACTCCTCTCTTCTCGGAATTCGATTCCGTTACTTCGTTGGTTAGTTTCCTACCTTTCCTCTCTTGTTCATCTAGTTGTGCCTTCCGAGAATCTAGTAGTTCTCGTCGGCACAAAACTCGTGACTTTGCGAAGTCATCCCGAAGAGAACTCGGCGTGGACGCGAATAGAGGCGGAGCTTCCAAGGGGCGCTACGTTGGATCTCGTCCCTTTCTTCGAGTTACGCGAGGTATAAAAGTAAATTAGTTTACTTTTCCGCAAACTTTTATTTTATGATTATGTCGATACACTATAAGGTTGCATGCTAGATACAAAGTTAAAATAATTTAGGAAATTATTTTATGCAAACTCTTCCGCTGCACATAAAAATTTTAAATTTTACGAACTCGTATCCTTGTCGACATGCACCCGGTCCCAACATCCTATTAACAGTTTCAATCCATACAAGACTTTTCTTAATTTGTAGACATGCCTAGGATAATTTGGGGTTTCAAACCCGGGTGGTTGCTCTACATATATCTCTTCTTTAATGACCCCATTAAGGAATGCCGACTTCACATCCATTTGGTGAAGTGTGAAACCCATGTGAGCTGCATATGCTAATAAAATTCTAATAGACTCTAATCTAGCTACGGGGGAATATGTCTCATCATAGTCAAGGCCCTCTACTTGATTAAACCCCCTAGCAACCAACCTAGCTTTGTTTCTAGTTATCTTTCCTTGATCATCTAGCTTGTTCCTAAAGATCCATCTAGTGGTGACAATGGTACAATCATTGGGCCTAGGAACTAACTCTCATACTTCACTTCTTTCAAATTGATTCAACTCCTCTTGCATAGCTAGGACCCAATCCACATCACCTAATGTCTCATCAATAGATTTCGATTTTAATTGAGAAATTAAGGTAATTTGACTACTTTGTTCTCTAAAGTAAGACCTAGTCCTCACCCCTTGAGTGACATCACCCACTATTTGGTCAATGGGGTGATCTTGGTGATGCCTTAAGGGTCTAGAGGTTGTGGGTTCATTGGCTACATGATGCTCATCCTCTAGTGCACTTCTCTCTCCCCTTGATCATTGCCCCCCCCCCCCCCCAAATGTAGGTTTTGAATTTCTTGGGCAAGGGGTTGACTTTCTTCTATGTCCTTATTAATAGAAGATTTCCTAGGGTAGGTGTTGGTAGACTCATCGAACTCCACATTGGATGACTCCTCAATTACCTTGGTCCTTTTGTTATATACCCTATATCCCCTACTAGTGGATGAATACCCAACCAAAATCCCCTCATCTGCCTTAGATTCAAGCTTCCTCAAATCATCCTTGGTGTTTAAAATGTAAAACTTACATCCAAAAACTCTAATGTAGTGAACTTGTGGAATTCTCCTATTTCACAACTCAAATGGAGTTTTTCCTAAAAACCTATGAATTAAAATCTGGTTTTGGATGTAACAAGCGGTATTTACTTCTTTGGCCCAAAAGTAGATTGGAAGAGAATATGCATTAAGCATAGTCCTAGCGGCATCTTGTAGGGTTCTATTTCACTTTTCTACCACGCCATTTTGTTGAGGGGTTCGTGGGCATGAAAATTCATGCTTATACCCATTTTCTAAATAAAATTGTGAGAAGTTTGAATTTTCAAACTCTCCACCATGGTCACTCCTAATTCGGTTAATCTTGAGGTGTTTTTCATTTTCAACCCTCTTACTAAAAACCTATGAAAATTTCTAAGGTATCATCCTTATGTTTCATGAAAAATACCCAAGTAAATCTAGAAAAATCATCTACAATTACCAAACAATATTTACTCCCTACTAATGAGGGAGTACTATGACAATCAAATAGGTCCATATGCAATAATTCTAAAGGTATATTAGTGCTAGTTAAGGTTTTACCTTTGTGTGATGATTTTGATTGCTTACCCTCTTGGCATGCATCACACATCTTAGTCTTTTCATACTTGATCAGTTGGGTTCTCCCAGCACAAAACAATAAAAACGCAACGGAAACAAGAACCCACGAGCGATCCATGCAAAAGAAAACTCGTACAAAGCTATCTATCTAATAGATTTATCTACTGTTTATACCTTTGAAGCGCGCCCTTCGTGTATCCCGCTCGTCCAAGATGCGCCGGATCTCTTGCACGTTCAACCGTCTGTGCCTTTATTCGTATCCACACGGACATAATCTCTCAACTTTGGGAGAACTACCTTAGTTGTGCTAGCAACTTGAGGTAGCTCGAAAACACCAAGAACTCTACAGTAGAGTTTCGGCCAAGAGTGGGGGAGAGGAAGAAGAGAGGAAGGGAAGAAGAAAGCACACTCAGTCCCATTCGAAAATCACTTGACCCCTTTTATATTCATCCAATGAATACCAAGAGTCATTTGTCTCTTTGCCTTCCCTTCATTAAAACCAATAAAGAGCACATCTTTCCATGTGACTCTTCATCTTCTCTTCATCCAATGAAGAGAGACCTTTCTCTTTCCTGCATGCAAATCCGACCTGGCATCTCGGGCTTCCGACTCGATCTCCCAACCAAGTTTCCCGAGTGCCGAGCCTCGAGTGCCGAGTCCCGACTGCCGAGTGTCGACCTAGTCTGCTGAGCTCCCAGCTCAGTCTGCCGAATGCCGAGGTTCCGACTCAGTCTGCCGAGCTCTGACTCAGTCTGCCGAGTGACGAGCTCCCGACCTGCGCTCCCGAGTTCCCAACTCGAGCTCAGATCTCCCGAGTTTCCAACTCGTGCTCGGACTCCCGAGTTCCCCAACTCGGGCTCGGATTCCCGAGTTCCCAACTCGGGCTCGGACCCCCGAGTTCCCAACTCGGGCTTGGACTCCCGAGTTCCCAACTCGGGATCAGACTCCCGAGTTCCCCAACTCAGGCTCCTATCAGCCAAACAGAATTTCCGAAGCATTACGTCCTTAGTGTGTGACCCAATAGGTTCTTGTGACGTTGGCAATGTGCCTAACACCTTAGACACATAAGCAATGAGCGGCATCTAGCAATGCATCATTGCTACTCAAGTAACAAGAAAAGTCGAGATCCGACTAAACCTCCGTGACTATGACAGTGTATGACCTTGTCCTTCTATCCTTGATATCTAGATAGACCAATGAGGCATAGACCATGTCATCCTCAATCAATCTTGTGTTTCTTGATCCCCGAGTAGACTCACTCAAACAAATGAGCTCAATATCTCATATTGACTCATTTGAGCATGACCATGCGTTTCAGTAGTCCTACTCGATCAAGGGGCCCACAGATATCACTCCCGTCATATGGGAGGGATAGATCCCATCTACATCACTCACATCCCTCCGCATAATTCATTACATACCCAGTGATCGCCTTTATAGTCCACCCTGTTACGGGTGACGTTTGACGATACCAAAGTACATAACTCCTTATGTAGGGAACCGTAGTGACTTCAGGTTTAAGGACTATTCATACCAATAGTCACATGAGAAAGTCTATGACACTCATATAACAATCTATGAAACTTTCTCATGGCGGGTCATTCAGTACACATTCTCCAATGTATACCCAGGTGCCAACTTGATATCACATATCCATGACTTGTGAGCTCAAGCCATTAGTTGACCTACATGCTAGTCTCCATGCATCAATATTGTCCCTGAATAATTGATGCTTGACTAGGAATAATTTAGTGTAGTGTTCTCTACATTATCTCACTATCGATTCAACCAATCGATATAATGTAGATAAGAACCTACTACACAAGGACATTATTATACTTAGTTATTCGGCATGGAATACAAAGTAAGTATAATAACCAAACATGCCTTTATTAATAATAGAATATGATACAAAATGTCTCTAGTCAATCATCACATAATTGGCTCTAGGGCTCCTACTAACATGATCATGGGAAGTCCCTTCACCAATTCCTCCTTGGCAACTCTTGCAATATTCTTCATGTTGATGTGCCTAAGTCGCCGGTGCCACAACCATCGTTCTTCTTCTTTAGATTTGAGACACTTAGGAAAATTGTTAGAAGCATAAGCAAGATTAAGATAATAAAGATTAGCCTCTCTATATCCTTCTAGCATAACATTTTTGGAACCGTTTTGTTTAATTAGACACTTTATAGCATGAAACTCAACCCTTATCTGACATCACAAAGTTGACTCACACTAAGTAAATTAAACTCCATATCTTTGATTAAAAGAACTTTATGGATAGTGATTGTAGGAGATACCTCAATGATGCCCCTACCAATTATTTTGAGTTTTCTACTATTTCCGAAAGATACGGTTCCTTCTCTTAGATAGCTAATAGTGGTGAACTTGCTTACATCTCCGGCCATGTGCCTTGAACACCCACTATCTACTATCCACATATTTGAGGCTTCCTTCACCTTCACCTATACAACACAAGCTTTTGGTACCCAAATGCTAGTTCCACAAGAATCATTTAAATACTTCTTTGGTACCCAAGCCTTCTTTGCATTTCCCTTAACACCTTGTCTCCTAGAGGCACCCTTCCTACCCATAAGTGAAACAAAAGCTACCTCCTTGGTTTTTGACCTATAACCTATCCTAGCTTTGTTGTACACGACTCTTTGGCTATTTATGATCATATCAAGGTTGCTAGAGCCAACATAAAATTTTCTAAGTGCCTTGGTTAGGTCTTCTACCTTTTCTCTTAGTTCCCTATTTTTTTCCAAACATGAATCATTGACATGGTAGAGGGAACATGCAAAATTGCCCTTAGGTTTCATGGATTCTAATTTAAGCATGCAAACTTCATTCTTTAATTCTTTAACCTTTCTCCTAGCCTTAGCCAAATCATGATTTGTACTAGTAATAATTTTGATTAGAGTAGAGGAGGGTAAGCTATATACCTCACTTACCGATGCATCGGATTCGGATGATGAGCCTTCACTTTCATCTTCACTACTTGAACTCCTCTCATCTTTGGATGACTCCAAGTTGTCCACTCCCATTAGTGCAAAGTGTGACACGTGATCTCCTTCTTCCTTCGATGAAGATGGATCATCCCAAGTAGCTTTGAGATTTGTGGCACTCTTCTCTTTTCCCTTGGATTTCTTCCTGTCACCCCTCTTTTTCTCCTCCTTCTTTTCTTCTCTTCTCTTTAGTTGTGGGCACTCATTCTTCATGTGTCCCTCTTGGTGACAATTATAGCAAATAATCTCTTTTCCTTTGCTCTTACTCTTTGAACCTTTCCTACCATAAGACTTGTTAGAAAAACTTTTAAAGGCTCTATGCATTTTCATTACCATGAAAGCCTCTTGGTCGCTATCCATTGAAGTGCTTGACTCCTCCGAGTTGGATGATGATGAATAGACGACCTTCTTCTTTTCCTTCTCCTTTTTCTTTTCCTTTTCTACAATAAACACTACACCTTTTTCTTTAGAGGAAATGTTAGCTTGCTCGTGTAACTCAAATTCACAAAATAAATCGTCTAACTTAACCGTAGAGAGATCCCTTGATACTTTGTAGGCATCAACCATTGATGCCCACAATGTAGTCCTAGGGAATGATTGCAAAACATACCTCACGAGATCTCGGTTCTCAACCTTTTCACCAATTACATGAAGCTCGTTGATTATTTCTTTGACCCTTCCATGTAGTTGGCTTACCGTCTCGTTAGCCTTCATTGTGAGCGAATGTAGTTGGGCAACCAAGAGGTCCTTCTTTGCCCTTCTTGACTCATTGGACCCTTCGTTGAGTTCGACGAGCTTGTCCCAAAGTTCCTTGGCGCTCTTGAAAGGCCCCACCTTGTTTAGTTGTTCCTTTGATAATCCTCATTGAAGCGTTGTGGTGGCCTTCGCATTGGCTTGCGCCTTCCTCATTACCTCCTTGGTCCAATTTCTCATCGGTAGTGGCTTTCTTTGTTCATTGGCGGGCGCATCGAAGCCATCTACAACACTCATCCAATTTTCAATATCGTTCATTATGTAGTACTCCATCCTACCTTTCCAATAGGCGAAGTCGTTTCCGTTGAAGAACGGTGGCCTTGCGGTGCTATAGCCCTCTTGAAATGCTATTTCTTGATACTCCGGTCGATGGTGAGTTCTCCCGAAGCGAACCGTCACTGATACTACTTGTTAGATCATGGTGCTTGCTAGAGGGGGGGGGGTGAATAGCACTTTTCTTGAACTTTCTTTACAAAATGGTTAGCACAATACAAGCAATATAATGAAAAATATGAGATCCAATGCTAACAAAGAAAATTTACTTGGTATCTACCCCGAAAGGTGACTAATCCAAGGATCCACACACGAGCACCCTCTCCACTATGAAACGTCTCCTTCAAGGCGGAGAAAACCTTTATAAGGTTGTCTTCTTCTTCTTTACAAGATAGAATTGAAAGCAAGAGGAAGAACTAATGACTTTTTGCATGAATAACACCTTGGTACACTTAAGAACCGTACCTTTGTCGTGCCAAAAGATCACCCTTTTAAATAGGGTAAAGGACAACTCCATAAGTTATCTAGCCCGATACTAGTCGACTGCCCCTTGAGCAGTCGATTGATCCAACCTTAATTGCTAGCCAACGACTAACTCCAACGGCTAGTTTTCGGGGTTATCAGTCGATGTCTCAGGAAGGTTAGGTAGTCGACTGATATTATCCCAGTCGACTACCCAGCTTATACAAGCACTCTTCCCCACTTCAACGACCCTCCTTCACGTGTGCCTTCAAGTATACTCTCTTGGCTTGCCCCTTGAAGTCTTCTTCCATCGGCTATCGTCCCTCGGATGCGCACACAAGCCTTCCCTTGGCTTGCCTCCATGCCACCCTTCACGTGTGCCCTTTTGAAGTCCACTTCACGGCATGCCCTTGGAGTCCTCTTCCCTCGGCTCTCGTTCCTCGGATAACTCCTCCATGTGTGATTCTCCAAGTCCTACAATTTCAATCACACATATCATATATCAAGATAACACCCTAACCTTAACCATGTGGACACACACATCAAAACCATGATCTTCCCGATCAACCTTGGGTCGATTGCCCCAACAGCTATCTCCCGTCGTCCACTTGTTTTGCCCCTATTGCACACACACATGCAACTTCCTCACTATAAAAAGGGGAGGCGAAGACATTTGACCACCTTCCGGCTCCATCGCTTAGCAGACATCATCTTCGTCTTCTTCCCTAAGGACTCCACCTCACACATAAGTCTTCTACTTCCTTCTCGTCTTCTTCCTTAGGAGCCATGGGTAAGGAGAGCAAGAAAGACCAGAGTAGGAGAGGGATTCTGGAGGAGGGCTACCAAGCGGAGTGGTACGAGTCCACCTCTTCGAGGGTGAGGCCAGAAACTCTACAAGCGGCTTGTGAGGCTTATGACATTCCGGCCGAGATGACAGTAGTGATCCCTAGGGTTGACCAATCGCCTGTAGAACAGCCTCTCGACTTCTTTACCTTCTTCCTAGGGCAGGTAGAGTTAGGGTTTTGTTTTCCTATCCCCCCTTTCTTTATGAATGTATCCTCCTATTTTGATATCCCTCTACACCAGATGGATCCCAATGCCTTCGGTCAGATGGGCGAGGGCGTACATCATCATTAAACTCTTTGACATCCCCCTGACCCCCCACCTTTTTCATTCCTTCTTCATTCCGATTGGCTCGTGAGGGGCATTTAGCATTACAGCGTTCCCCAGCTATAGGTTCTGAGGGGTTCCCTTTTCTCATAAAGGGTGGAAGGAGATGCTTTTCTTCATCCGACTACCCCACCGTCCTTTCAGTTCTCATCGCTAGACGGAGAATCTACTTGCTCCCCCCATAACTAGGAGACTTTCAACAGAATTCCGCCTACTAGCGAGCAAGGAGCCTTCTCTCTGGAATGGAGTTTAGTGGTCTGGGTTTGGTACATAGTGATGAGCTTATGTACTAAGCGGACCTCAGCCCTAAAGTGACCCGCATCAACCCCAACCTCGGTAAGTTTGTCTATTCCATCAGTGCCCGTTAATTCTAACTAATGTTCTATTGCTTGTATCACAGAGAGAGTCATGCACTCGAGGGCGATGAACCAGCTCATCAAGTGGGATGAAGCCAACAAGGGGTGTTAAATATCGAATTTTTAAGGGAGTCGAAAAGGTAAATTTCAAAAAAAGGGGACTAGTTGTGAATAGCGTAAATAGTTGGACTTATTTGCAAAAGATGAAAAATAGTTATAAAACCCCTAAAACTCCCTCAGCCCATGCCCTAACTCACCCGAGCTCCTCTGCGCTGACTTCTCCTGTGCGAAACCGCAGCAGTTCCCGAACCCTATCCGACGCCAACGCCGCAGCGAGGGACGCCGCCGTCGCGCCCTCTGTTCTCCTTCTCCTCCTCCATTGTTTGCTTTGGCGCACACAAAGGAGGCGCCACCTGGCGCCACCTTGTCTCCCTGTTCGCGGTTCTTTCCTCTTCTCCCAGCGCTGCAAACCTTAATTTCTTTTCCTCCCTTTACCGACACCGAGCACTCGTGTCGGTTGCCGCCTAGTCGCCGGAGCCGACCACACCACACGAGTTTGTGCCGACCAACCATCAGATCTACTGTATCTTCTTTGCTGTCGAGTTTCATCTCTCTATCCAGTTGCTGATTTTGGGTTCTGGCCAGTGATTAGCAGGTAAGGGCAGTTTGGTTTAGTATATATATCCTTAAATGTAAATTGTTGGATGTATTTAGGTAAGTTTGATTTATACTTTGTGTTAGGGGATGCTCTTATCAGTAAAGGTTAATGATCATATGGTGTTTTGTTCAGTGGCTGTGGGTGTTCAGGTTGCCGTGAGCTACCATGGGGTTGGGGTGAGTGAGCTTAAATTGTGTTGATCTTTTGGAAGTTAATAGATACGCTATGGAATGATAAGTTTGGTTTTGAACTACGGTTGGGTTGGTTTCTAATTAGTCATTTGGTGTGTTGTTGTTTGGGTTTAATTTGTAGTTGTGGATTGGGTAGATTGGGTATTTAACCCTTAGCCTAATTTTAGATAAATTAGGTTAAGAAATACTCATGCTTGTTTTAGAGTAAATTAAATAGGTTTTATAGTTAGGATTTATCCTAACCATGTTTAGTATTTTGTTAGCTAATGTATTTAATTTTATGAATAGCTAAACTTAACCTTTGATACAGGACGTTGACTTGGGATTCACATGGATGATAGTGAAGGGGTTATTTCGTTTACGTTCTACAAATAAAGGTAGGTATTTCTCCTTTTTACTCATGTAGTTTTGTTTACCTTAAAGCATGGCTATCCTATGTCTAGTAGGTTGCTTGACCTTGTTCTTTGTCGTTATTTAAACATCGCCGTTGATACTTAATCTTCGTTGATCTTCGAGTGTTCCCAAATTCATATCTGTACAGTCCTCGATTGATTTTCTATTCTATAAAGTACCGCTTTTACGCGAGTACCTAGAAGTCCATTACACACAGATAGGTTTATTTGGCATTAGAAATACCCTACCTAGTAGTGTAGGTGCATAATCGTTGATTTTTGATTTCTGGTTGATTGTATTGATGCATCGTGTATTCGTTGGACTTTATTGCATCGCTGTTTCTCCGATTTTTCGTGCATCGTATATCATGCACCATACTTGCACGTTGCATACTAACGACTGTTGGTTTACATTTGGTTAAGCCGTCGTTAGTCATATTGTTGCTCGATTCACTCAACCACTTGTTGTCGTGGTAGTTATTAGAGTGCGAGCATCTGTCCTGTTATGCCAAACAGTGACACCCTCACCGTTGTTTTTAGAGGGATGAGCTGTTGGTGGCTCACCCTCACCGTTGTTTTCGAGGGATATTGTAACTGTTGATACCTCCCTGATGTACCGGGGTCTGGAGTGTAGGCTCCCCAGCATCCTGTCCACTCAACCACACCTTTATGGTATTTGTTGTTGGAGTGCGTACAGTTGTCACAGCCCTACCCACTCGGTCACACAGATGGGATGTGTTGACTGGTGTCAGGGGTGGCACATGTCATTGCATCATGTGCATACGTATTTCTTTTATGCATTTGCTTGTGTTTGATGCACTTATATGAGCTATGGTTGTTGCACATGATTGACATGCATCTATATCTTGGTTTTATTGTTGTTGTGTTATTTTACACCTGTTTAGTTATTATTCGGTTTCATACCATGTCGTATTATATTGGTTATGCATGATTAGGTAAATTCTATAATTCTTATGGACAGTACACTGTTGATTTCTCTACTCCGTTATCCTTATTATGCCATGCTTATTTGTCTACTCATATACCCGCAGAGTCCGCCCGGACTCACCACCCCTGCTTTCTTTTTTGTTGTTTCAGATAGCAGGTAGACATATCTCTTAGAGCCAGGAGAGGATCCAATTGTCAGTCCCCAGTATCGAGTTGAGTTAATCTTTCGTAGTTGGTTTAGTTATTTGTTTCAGTACTTGGAGTTACATTTTATTCGTTATTAGGTTTTGTCGATATCAGAGACTTTTGTGTTCTCTTTGAATTGTAGTTCTTTTATGATTATGGTGGCCGAGTCGCCCGTTATCTTTCCTTTGATATAAAGCTGTGTGGTTGTGATTGTTTACTTCTATATATGTGATACTAGCCGCCTGTGGCTAAGTTATATGGTGAGATATTATGTATTATTGTCCCATATTATCCGCCATACAGGGGAGATGCTGCTCGATTTTCGAGGAAGCATGTGCCTCTGAGGGCGTGACAATTTTTGGTATCAGTGCCACGTTTTACGATGTTTTGGTGTCTGTGGGTTTACGGAGATGTTTTACGAGGTCAATCTGTATGTTACAGATTTGTTTATTTTTGCGAAGTCTTTTCCTTGAGAGTTAACAAATTTGTTTTGTTTTACGTGGTTTATCTGTATTTTATGGATTTATTTTCCAGAGTCATTTTCTGGTTATGGTTGTGTTTTGGGACTTGGAGACGATGGACTTCTTCAGGCGACGAGCAAGTTTGTTGATACGATATACCTTAGTTAATTATCTTATCTTTTATCTGCACCACCTTATTTATGTTGTGGTTAGACACCAGTTGAATATAGGTGAATAAAGGTAAAAATATGGTCGGTGAGATTAAATAATTATTGCTTATAGTTGCTATTTTTCTTTTAGAGATCTGATTCTGTAAGTGATACAATTTTACAAAAGAGAAGCATTGCAATAGGATTTATAGTAGAATCATATAATGCAATAGCAATAGCAATAGCATTGCGATAACTTCTGCTTCAAATAGAGAAAAAAAAGAGGAAAACGAGAATAAGCAAATTGCTAAGATAAACATTCCAACAAATCAAAATTAAATACTGATTGGTGTTTGTTTTAGTTCACAAGTAGATATATATCCAGTTATTGATTTATGGATTATAACAATGACATTTTGCAAATCAAACTGTAAGATCTAATGGTAATGCTGAAACCTATTGTAATCAATATAAGACTAAATTAAATGCCGAAAACATAAATCCAATTAAACATAATCAATCAACTTTAAATACCACCATAGTCAAATGGATGTGTAATAATCAAATGGAAGGAAAAAAAACTGTACTGGTAAGGATTCAAAACATACAAAATTAGAAGCAAGAAGAATTGTGGCCACTGTACATTGAATTGTCTTGTAAAAGCATGTAACTCAATCTACACCACAAAGAGATGTGAATTCCTTCTAATACACAACTAACATGCCACCTCTGATGCTAATTAGCAAAGGAAAATCTTTGCCTGTATCTGAAGTTGTTTTCTCAAATAGTTTGTAGAGAGAGCCAGTTTAGAAAATAGCAAGACAACACATTTCTAATCAGTAGAGCAGTAGAGCATAACCCAAAGTATCACAACAGTTATGCAGTTTTATTTAACAAAAATTATTTAACAAGCAAACAAAAATAATCGGATCAAAGAAAAGTATCGTACAGAGGAAGTAACTAGCAATTTTAACAGCAAAATGTGATTCCTAGATCAAATTGAACAAGAGCAGAGGGCTATTAACCTTAATCAATGCAGATCTGAATCTGAAATATCTGGTTCAGAAAGCTGTGTTCATTTGACACCATCGAAGCAAGTGATATAACTGGTTATCATCTTCTCACCCTGATCCTCTAGGTACCAAAAGTTGAGAAGAGCTGTCATGTGAATGATGCCATAGCCTTTGTTTTTTTAAGGAAATATTCTCTAGTGTCCAGTGTTTAAACCTTTGTGTGATTAACATGACATCACTTGTTGGTAAAGCTTAAATCTGTAGAAATTTACTAAAGTTGTCGATCCCTCAAAATGGTTAGCTAAGGATTCTGTTTCCTTGACAAATTCCTTGCGTCTTAAGCCTTGGATAGTGTGAATTTCATTTTCACTCCAAAAGGCTACACCTGTTGTAAAATGCCTTGCAGATTTTTCATTATTACCAAAATGCTGATAGAGTTGACCTTTATTTGCTGATTATGTTTCTCACTTATTGCCTCTGCATGGGTTACAAGCTGGCGCAAGTCAGCATGGTTTAAAAATGTGTTCTTCACTAGATATATAGAGGTTGACTATACAATCTGGGCAATATGTGTTGTTTTGGTGGGCTAAAATAAATTATGCAGCTAATGTATATTCGAGCTCAATACGTTTCCGTGCAACTAGTATACCTGCATTTAGATCGGTTCTTTATCTAATATTTGAATTGGCTATGCACCTACGGGTTTTGAGATCCACATCCATTTAATTCCAAGGTCTCCATTTTAATCCATCTTAAGTACACGTAGAACTTAGTTAGCAAAGATTGGATGAAGTCAAAGTTATCATGATTCGTCAATGGAACATGTAACTTTTTGGTTATATTGTTAAATATAATACATGATTAAAATTTGATCATAATGGAGATTTGAGTTGATGGAGTATCTATTGTTAGTAATATGAGAGAAGTGTCCTAAGGCAATCGCCTTATGATTGTAATCATTTACTTTAATAAATGAATATTCACTATTTGAGTGTACATGTTTGTATATTTGATTGAGATCTTAAACTCATTCACTGAATGTCCGCAATACAATTCACAGCATGAGAGAATTTGTGATGAATTCACGACTAGTGATTATCTCTACATGTGCAATTGTGAAGTATTGAAATTGTCCCTAGTTGATGAATTGATAAATACGGACACTATCAATTCTGTTGAGACTAGCATGGGTTATTCTCTAATCAGCTGATTCTCACTGGCTGGTGACATTGGGATGTCCGAAGATAAACATGAATGCTAGTTAAGGGAACTAGTTCATTGGAGTGACTGGCTGTAAAACTTCATATGGTAATTTACATATAGATATGTCAATGAAGTTCTTACTGCTGCTTAAGTGCGATGTTCCTTTGACTTGCGGTGTTCAAGTCATCTTGGTCATGAAGACTTATATTTTGACATCTTAAGCAAGCATCTCCAAGGAGGTGTGGACCCTGGATGATTGGGTATAAGCCGAAGTACCCGAAGATGTTTAAATAGCCTACAAAGGATTCACCACTCCTTGCGAGGAGATGTATACCCAAGGCCTATCGTCGGATTATTACTCGAAGCCTCTGGCAAGAGCATCACATGATCAGAGTATGAACATCTCAGATACATGAGAGTAATTAGAATCCGTTGGACGAGAAAGACATTGCTTGGGCTAGGTGTGACGTAGTCAGCCTAGTGGGGACTGACACACATAGACCATGTCCTGAACCAAGTGGGTATAAGATGGTGAAGGGAATGAGGCACGATTCATTAGAGCTGCTGAAGGGTTTCTGAATAATTTCTGAGGTCAACCGTTGATCTTTCGATTAATTAGTGATCATGATGTACTACTAGATGCCACTCATGATCGTTCTATAATTGGTTAATTATAGACGGCCAACATAAATCGAAAGCCTATTTAGTCACACGCACTATGAGTAATCCGAGAGATTTAAAACGAGTTGAAAATTGAATTTTCCGATCAAGAGAGATAAGTCGAATCTGAATTTTTCAGAGACGCATCGGAAGCATAAAATGGCTAAGTCTTTTGAAGACTTATTGGACGAATTAAATGAGTTTAATTCGTATAGTTTTAGCTTGGATTTGGCCGGCCAAAGAGGGTCCCCACCCTCTTTATTTGGCCGGCCACAACAAAAGGGGAAAATCGAATTTTTGGTTCAAATTATAAAATAAACCGAGCGTGATTTGTTTTATAAAATTATGGATAAAGAAATTTATATAAAGAGATTTATTTTTCATGGAAATTAAAATGAACCATGGATTGGTTTAGTTTATTTTATAAAATCAATAATAGATTGATTTACCATGATAAAGAAATTTATATAAAGAAATTTATATAAAGAAATTTCTTTCCATAAGAAAAGGGAGACATGGTTGTTTTTATCATAAATTAAATTATGATAAAAACTTGGCATGATGGAATAATTCATAGAAAAATTTATATGATAAATTTCTTATGAAAATTTATTCCATAAAAAGGAGACTTGGCGATTGAGAGGCTACTATATAAAGGAACCAAGACAAGGCTTGGAGATTATTAATTTAAGAGATCTAGAAATAAGTCCTCTCTCTCTCCTTCCTCTAGTGCCGCCGGCCCTAAAAGGAGGACCCCTTTGTTGCCGTAAGCTTCATCCACCAAGCAGCTGTCGAAGAAGAAGAAGAAGCGGGCGCAACTTCTTCCTTCCTCCCGGAATCTTGATTCCGTTCTTCGTTTGGTGGTTAGTCTTCCTATCTCTCACTTGGTATTCTTGTCGTGCCTTTGGAGAATCTAGTAGTTCTTGTCGGCATGAAACTCGTGGCTTTGCGAAGTCATCCCGAAGAAAACTCGGCGTGGACGCGAATAGAGGCCGAGCTTCCAAGGGACGCTTACGGTTGGATCTCGTCCCTTCCTTCGAGTTACGCGAGGTATTAAGTAAATTAGTTTACTTTCTGTAAAATTTTAATATATGATCATGTCTACACAATATAAGGTTGCATGCTTAGATGTGCAGTTAAATAATTTGGGAAATTATTTATGCTAAATCTTCCGCTGCACGTAATAAATTTTAAAATTACGAACCCGCATCCATGTCAACATTCACCCGGTCCCAACATCTATAAGACTCTTAAACCTCCAGAAGGGTTGTTACTTATTTTGGCTGTTTCTTCATATGTTTGCTATTTGATAATAGTATTTGGTATTTTCTTTTAGATATTAAACCAAATTGGTCCTAAGTTATCAATTCACCCTCCTCTATCTTTTCAACACCCAAAGTAGATATGCATTTGTTATCAATAATGAATATTAGTCTGTCAATGCCTCCTTGGGATCCAAGGGATTGTGACATTTGACTATAGAGGTCTGTAGCTTTCTATACTATTATTAGGTGGTATGCTGAGATAAGAATAGGCTCCAAAGTATATGGTTGAGTCTACTCCTTAGCAAATTGCAACACTATGCAATATTCTTGATGGAGCCCAGTTTGCTTGCAGCCGGTGCACAATTTTACAACTGTCTTAAAAAAAACAACTCAGGTCCAATTCAATCTCGAGCTTGTTAGGGAGTGTTACTAGTATACTGGCAAATAATGGTTTGATAATGCTAACCGTAATCAGGACCTGTGCATAACTGATCATCTCTTTTAGTTGAGTAACCCAATCTGTGTGTTAGGGGTTTCCATCATTGATGCAAGTTCGCGTAGCCTTGTCATTGTCCAATAATTTATCAGTTAAAGATTTGCATTCAAAGTGGGATTTGAATCTGAGTTGCTAGTTGAAAGCAGAAACACCGAGGCATGACCTTGAGATAGAATGAATATCCGTAAGCAAGGTAAGGGCCTCCCTTTAGAACTCGATCACACGACTCTTTTATGTCAAAGCTAAATATTAGTCGTAAAGAATGATGCGTGAACATCTTATGTGGTGTGTTCCAATGCTTGTTGAAATCCTTCAGTGCCTTCCACTCTAGAAAACGACCAAGAAATCTTCCAACCAAACAATGCCCCATTGCTATGTCAATTGGTTCAAGATCCTCTTCATTTACTGCATGACTCCCTTGCCTCTCAAGCTATTTCAGTGTCATATCCCCTTCATAGAGTCAACTTTTTGTGAAAAAGTTCAAACCATCTCCTGGCTTGTGTGATGTTACAGAGCTGGTTAGTTATTCTCTCTCCTTTATAGAGAGTGAGTGAGTGTTGTCAATGTTTTGAATGTAACTTCTGCAGACTTTTCTGGAATAGGAAATCTGAAGGTTAAGATGTCACCTTTTCAATGGTTCACCGTGGAATCTGTCTTTAGTTTAGAATCCTATTGTGAATAGGTTGATGTTGTAGGATAGTTTCGTTGTTCCATTGTCGGAAAAGACCTATACTGATATGTTCGGATCGAAATTCTTGCCATAAGTTTTCATTGTTGCAGATCTGTGATAAGAAAGTAGTTTGTTGTCTTGGTGAGGTTTTACTAGGTTTGTTGTGGTGAACATGGGTTGATGGGAACTTAATTATTGGAAGAATTGAGTTTGGTTAATCATATTTAGAATTAGGAGTTTAACCTAATTATGATGATTAGGTTAGGAAGTAACACGTTACTTAAAATATACTTAAGTAGGTGGTATGATTAGGATTTGTTTTAATTATTAGTTATGTGTAGATCAGCTGTGCCTAGCATATTAGTCTTCAGTTTACTAGCCTCAGCAGATGGTCGAAGCTACAAGTTATCAGACTCAGCAGACAGTGGGAGCTCCAACACATCAGACTATACAGCCAGCAACAATTCAGATGATTCAGCCACTGCCTATTCAGACGATGCCACCATCAGTTCCAGAGATGGATCGGGTTTACACGCTCACCAGAGAGAAGGCACCGCAGGTCGATGAATCAATTTTCTGAGATATTAAAGAGCTATAGGGTATCTACGTGTAGGTCACTGCTTATAACTGGGTTGTTAATTTCTCTTGTTGTTGACCAGTACTCGTTACGGTTTATGGTTTATGGTTGTGGACTAGTTTGGGTTGGTTTTATGGTTGAACTAGTATTTGAGCTAGTTCACTAGCTAAATTTGGGGACCAAATTTTTGTTAGTGGGGAGAATGTTAAATATCGAATTTTTAAGGGAGTTGAAAAGGTAAATTTCAAAAAAAGGGGACTAGTTGTGAATAGCGTAAATAGTTGGACTTATTTGCAAAAGATGAAAAATAGTTATAAAACCCCTAAAACTCCCTCAGCCCATGCCCTAACTCACCCGAGCTCCTCTGCGCTGACTTCTCCTGTGCGAAACCGCAGCAGTTCCCGAACCCTATCCGACGCCGACGCCGCAGCGAGGGACGCCGCCGTCGCGCCCTCTGTTCTCCTTCTCCTCCTCCTTTGTTTGCTTTGGCGCACACAAAGGAGGCGCCACCTAGCACCACCTTGTCTCCCTGTTCGCGGTTCTTTCCTCTTCTCCCAGCGCTGCAAACCTTAATTTCTTTTCCTCCCTTTACCGACACCGAGCACTCGTGTCGGTTGCCGCCTAGTCGCCGGAGCCGACCACACCACACGAGTTTGTGCCGACCAACCATCAGATCTACTGTATCTTCTTTGCTGTCGAGTTTCATCTCTCTATCCAGTTGCTGATTTTGGGTTCTGGCCAGTGATTAGCAGGTAAGGGCAGTTTGGTTTAGTATATATATCCTTAAATGTAAATTGTTGGATGTATTTAGGTAAGTTTGATTTATACTTTGTGTTAGGGGATGCTCTTATCAGTAAAGGTTAATGATCATATGGTGTTTTGTTCAGTGGCTGTGGGTGTTCAGGTTGCCGTGAGCTACCATGGGGTTGGGGTGAGTGAGCTTAAATTGTGTTGATCTTTTGGAAGTTAATAGATACGCTATGGAATGATAAGTTTGGTTTTGAACTACGGTTGGGTTGGTTTCTAATTAGTCATTCGGTGTGTTGTTGTTTGGGTTTAATTTGTAGTTGTGGATTGGGTAGATTGAGTATTTAACCCTTAGCCTAATTTTAGATAAATTAGGTTAAGAAATACTCATGCTTGTTTTAGAGTAAATTAAATAGGTTTTATAGTTAGGATTTATCCTAACCATCTTTAGTATTTTGTTTAGCTAATGTATTTAATTTTATGAATAGCTAAACTTAACCTTTGATACAGGACGTTGACTTGGGATTCACACGGATGATAGTGAAGGGGTTATTTCGTATACGTTCTACAAATAAAGGTAGGTATTTCTCCTTTTTACTCAAGTAGTTTCGTTTACCTTAAAGCATGGCTATCCTATGTCTAGTAGGTTGCTTGACCTTGTTCTTTGTCGTTATTTAAACATCGTCGTTGATACTTAATCTTCGTTGATCTTCGAGTGTTCCCAAATTCATATCTGTACAGTCCTCGATTGATTTTCTATTCTATAAAGTACCGCTTGTACGCGAGTACCTAGAAGTCCATTACACACAGATAGGTTTATTTGACATTAGAAATACCCTACCTAGTAGTGTAGGTGCATAATCATTAGTTTTTGATTTCTGGTTGATTGTATTGATGCATCGTGTATTCGTTGGACTTTATTGCATCGTTGTTTCTCCGGTTGTTCGTGCATCGTATATCATGCACCATACTTGCACGTTGCATACTAACGACTGTTGGCTTATATTTAGTTAAGCCATCGTTAGTCATATTGTTGCTCGATTCACTCAACCACTTGTTGTCATGGTAGTTATTAGAGTGCGAGAATCTGTCCTGTTATGTCAAACAGTGACACCCTCACCATTGTTTTTAGAGGGATGAGCTATTGGTGGCTCACCCTCACCGTTATTTTCGAGGGAAATTGTAGCTGTTGATAGCTCCCCCGATGTACTGTGGTCTGGAGTGTAGGCTCCCCAGCATCTTGTCCACTCAACCACACCTTTGTGGTATTTGTTGTTGGAGTGCGTACAGTTGTCACAGCCCTACCCACTCGGTCACACAGATGGGATGTGTTGACGGCTTGACTGGCCTCAGGGGTGGCACATGTCATTGCATCATGTGCATACGTATTTCTTTTATGCATTTGCTTGTGTTTGATGCACTTATATGAGCTATGGTTGTTGCACATGATTGACATGCATCTATATCTTGGTTTTATTGTTGTTGTGTTATTTTACACCTGTTTAGTTATTATTCGGTTTCATACCATGTCGTATTATATTGGTTATGCATGATTAGGTAAATTCTATAATTCTTATGGACAGTACACTGTTGATTTCTCTACTCCGTTATCCTTATTATGCCATGCTTATTTGTCTACTCATATACCCGCAGAGTCCGCCCGGACTCACCACCCCTGCTTTCTTTTTTGTTGTTTCAGATAGCAGGTAGACATATCTCTTAGAGCCAGGAGAGGATCCAATTGTCAGTCCCCAGTATCGAGTTGAGTTAATCTTTCGTAGTTGGTTTAGTTATTTGTTTCAGTACTTGGAGTTACATTTTATTCGTTATTAGGTTTTGTCGATATCAGAGACTTTTGTGTTCTCTTTGAATTGTAGTTCTTTTATGATTATGGTGGTCGAGTCGCCCGTTATCTTTCCTTTGATATAAAGCTGTGTGGTTGTGATTGTTTACTTCTATATATGTGATACTAGCCGCCTGTGGCTAAGTTATATGGTGAGATATTATGTATTATTGTCCCATATTGTCCGCCGTACAGGGGAGATGTTGCTCGATTTTCGAGGAAGCATGTGCCTCTGGGGGCGTGACAAGGGGGCCCTGGATCCTCCTCCAGCCCCTCTCGCCTCGCCCTGTGCTTCGGCTGAGGCCTCGGAGAAGACTATCGAATCGTCCGGTGAGCATGCAGCACCGGAGCGGACAGAGGCTCCTACCGTGCCTCTGACACTTGCCGACCAAGGGACTCCGGGTCTGTCTGTCAATCCGGAGACTAGCGTCTCTTCGGGAATGATCCACCTCTTGCTATCGTCCATACGGGGGAGGCTACGGAGAAGTCATCGCCTCCCGTCACCCACAAATACCCAAATTCTCTGGGCGGCAAAAGAGGGAAGTCCTGGAAGACCTGGCCCCGAGACAGAAGAGGTTGCGTCACATCAACCCAGCATACTCCCCTCCATCCCAGAGGAGGGCCTTCCCATCTCCGATGATGAGGATACCATCCCCCCGTCTCCGCTTTCCCAGTAGACTGCCCCTATAGAGACAGGCAGTCAGGCCCCTGGCTCCTCCCCGGTCGACTCTTCCGAGGCCCCAAAAGGCATGCAAGGATTGCCTGCCAAACCTCGAATGCAGCTCGACCGCCTACGCGAAAAGCTCGATGTGGCCTTGGAGGCTGCCGCACAGTCTTTCCCCCCGGTGCACTTTAAGGAGGTCCCTGCTGAGGGCCTTTCTTCTGAGGGGGCCTCCAATTCTAAGGAGGATGACTCTCACCCGTCCACAGTGCCACTTGGAGCACCCACTGTCCAGCCACTCCCCATGCGCAGAGACTCCTTACCCACTGTGAGCCGAGCTGACACCTCGAGAAGTCAAGGAGTCTCAGGAGGGGAAGTCATGTGAGTCTCTGCTGGGCCTCTCACCACCCTCTGTGAGTATCTATTGAAGGTAAGTGTTCCAGGTTTCATAGGTTACTTCCCTTTATGTTTTATAACTCTTATGCACTATGACAGGCGACTCAAGACTGTCTGACGATCGACCGCCACTTGTACTCCTGGCCAGAGGTTAAGGCCTTGACCCACCGATCACTGAGAGCATAGGTCGCAGCTGACCATGCCCATAGGGTGGGACTTATGCAAGCGGAGGTCAGCAGAGCTCTCCGAGTGAAGGTGAAGCATCAACTGGGCACCTTGCTGGCTATGGAGTCCTCCCTACATAGTTCCCGTCGCCGAGAGCGTTTGATGTACGAGAGGGCAGTGGCCTTCACAGACAACCTGCTCTAGATGAGTCAAGAGCGAGACCAGCTCCAAGCGAAGAAGAAAAAGCTATTGGGGGATGTCCGACTCCTGGAGACTTCAGTCAGAAGGTTCAATGAGTGCATCAAAGACCAAGCGCGCTAACTAGCCCAGAAGGAATATGTGTTGGGACCGGGTGCATGTCGACAAGGATACGGGTTCGTAAAATTTTAAATTTTTACGTGCAGCGGAAGAATTAGCATAAAATAATTTCCTAAATTATTTCAACCGCGTATCTAGCATGCAACCTTATGGTGTGTGGACATAATCATAAAATAAAACTTTGCAGAAAAAGTAAACTAATTTATCACCAAGTCCGGGTGAAAAATGAGGATATACCCAAAACTGCTTTCCGGACAAGATACGGACATTATGAGTTCGTAGTGATGCCGTTCGGAGTTACTAATGCTCCGGCAATATTCATGGACCTTATGAATCGGATTTTCTCGGCATTTCTCGACAGATTTGTGATCGTCTTCATCGACGACATCCTTATTTATTCGAGGACTTCTGAAGAGCATGCAGAGCACCTGGGTATAGTATTACAGATTCTTCAGAAAGAACAACTGTATGCTAAATTTTCTAAATGTGAGTTCTGGCTGAATCAAGTGTCATTCTTGGGACATATTATCTCCAAGGACGGAGTGATGGTCGACCCAATTAAAATTGAGGCCGTAAGTAACTGGTCCAGACCCAAGAATGCTAGCGAAGTCAGAAGTTATCTGGGGTTAGCAGGTTACTACAGAAAATTCGTAGAGAATTTCTCTCGGATTGCAGCTCCTATGACAGCTCTTACAAAGAAAGATAAGAAATATATCTGGACCGACGAATGCGAGAAGAGTTTCTCTGAACTGAAAAGGAGGCTGACTAGCGCTCCTATATTGACTCTTCCTGAAGGTGATACGGGTTTCGATATGTACAGCGACGCATCCAAACTTGGACTCGGAGCTGTACTTATGCAAAATGGGAAGGTAATTGCCTATGCCTCTAGGCAACTGAAGGAACATGAAAAGAATTATCCTACCCATGATTTGGAATTAGCAGCGGTGGTCTTTGCGCTGAAAACATGGAGGCATTATTTATATGGTACTCAGTGCAAGGTCTTTACTGATCACCAGAGTCTGCGGTATTTCTTCACCCAGAAAGACCTGAATATGCGACAACGCCGATGGCTCGAGTTGGTCAAGGACTACGATTGTGAGATCCTGTACCATCCGGGAAAAGCCAACAAGGTAGCCGATGCTCTGAGTAGAAAATCATGTGCTACTTTAATATCTTTGTCGGCTTTGTCACAACCCTTAGGGAAAGAGATTATGGATTTGGAATCGAGATTATATCGGGACAGCTTTCTACTCTACAGATTGCGCCGACATTATTTGAGGGTATTCTGGAGAAGCAGAATCTTGATCCGAGTCTTCAGAGAATCAAGCAAGAGATTCTTGAAGGCAAGGGCGAGGGATTCCGGATTTCCGATAGTGGAGTTTTATATCTCCGGGATCGATTATGCGTTCCCGACGACTCCGATTTACGGACAAGGATACTCGAGGAAGCTCACGGCACACCTTACGCGATGCATCCTGGGTCTACCAAGATGTATCAAGATCTGAAAGGTAAATTTTGGTGGTCCGGCATGAAGAAAGATGTAGCCCATTATATTAGCATGTGTTTGACCTGCCAGAGGGTCAAAGCAGAACACCAGAGACCTGGGGGAGTTCTGCAGCCTCTACCTATTCCCGAGTGGAAATGGGAGGACATATCTATGGATTTTATATCAGGGCTGCCTCGGACTACAAATGGATATGATAGTATATGGGTGATTGTAGACCGGCTGACCAAGTCCGCGCATTTTCTGGCTATCAGGATGACTTATTCAGTTGAGCAGCTGGCGCAACTGTACGTCAAGGAAATTGTCCGACTACACGGGGTTCCCAAGACCATCGTCTCTGACCGAGACGGTCGATTTACTTCTGATTTTTGGGGACACGTGCAGAAGGCCCTTGGCACGAAGCTGAAGTTCAGTACAGCCTTTCACCCCCAGACTGACGGGCAGACTGAACGGGTAAACCAGATACTAGAAGATATGTTACGAGCTTGCGCCTTGGACTTCAAGGGAAGCTGGTGTCGATACCTGAGCCTGGCAGAGTTTGCTTATAACAACAGTTATCAGGCTACTATCGGGATGGCACCGTACGAAGCACTGTACGGAAGAAAATGCAGATCTCCTTTATGCTGGCATGAGAGTGGTGAAAAGAGGGAGATGGGACTCCAGACTGATATGATTGATGAGACCACTCAGGCCATAAAGAATATCCGCCAGAGGATAGAGACTGCACAGAGTCGGCAGAAGAGCTACGCTGATAAGCGACGCAGACCGCTCAAGTTCGAGGTTGGGGATTCGGTATTTCTGAAGGTAGCCCCTATGAAAGGGGTGATGAGGTTCGGAAAGAAGGGGAAACTGAGTCCGCGATACGTGGGACCCTACCAGATTTTGAGACGAGTAGGCAAAGTGGCCTACGAACTGGAGTTACCGCCAGAAATGGCGGCTATCCACAACGTCTTCCACGTGTCGATGCTCAAGAAGTGTATCCCTGATGCAATTCAAATTATAGAACCCCCACCAGTGTAAGAACAAGAGAGTCCTAGTTCCGAACGCCGACCGATCCAGATCCTTGATCGGGGATTTAAAAGACTAAGGAACAAGGAAATATCCTTAGTAAAGGTTCTGTGGCGGAACGAGCAGTTCGAAGAAGCCACCTGGGAACAAGAAGATATGATGCGATTAAAGTATCCGGAACTATTTTAAAGTTCGGGACGAACTTTTTATAAGGTGTGTAGGATTGTAACACCCCAATTTTTACAATCCTGAATACCTGGGGAATTGTTTAAAGTTCGGGACGAACTTTCTATAAGAGAGGGAGGATTGTAACACCCCAAATTTGTCAATGTAAAATCATGACAATGTATGAAAACGGTTACAATGAAATGATATAAATTTCATGCAATCACATGCTATAAAATGTTATGAATGCATGAAATATTATATGCATGAAATATTATATGCATGAAATATTATTATCATGAAATATTAGCATGAAATATTATATTCATGAAAATGGAATATTAAAAATATTATGAAATAATATTTTTGGGATATTATGAAATATTCTGAATTCATAAAATATTATTCATATTATGAAATTTCATGATGGGCTTGGTTTATTGGGCTTGGAAATGAATGGTGCTAAAAAGAAAGTGCAAGGTGGAGGAAGCAAGGATTGAACCTTGGACCTCCTAGTTGCACTCACCATGTCATAACCAATGAACCAAGCAATATTTCATGTAGAAGGAGAAAGGAACATGCTTGTTAAGTGAGTAAGAGTGAAGAGACATGTCTTTTCATGAGAAAAGTATAAATAGGTGGAAGTTGGAGCAACTTCCTTCTTTCCTTTTCTTCTTCCTCTTCATCTTCCAAAACCGAAACCTCTCTTCTTCCTCCTTCCAATTTTCGAAAAACCTTAGGCTAGGGTTCTAACCCTAGGGCAATTTCAAGAAGGGGAAACCAAGTGTTAACACTCCCTACCAAGACCAAGGACTACTAGAAAGAAGTTTGGAAGGAAAGGATCTTCGCATACCCTCCAAGTGTAGGGCACCCTACGATTTCAAGAAGGCGAAATTTCCAGCGCAAGGATGTAAGAATCCTCTCGCCTGCAGTATAATGGTTTATGTATGATTTCCTTGTGTTCTTGTTTTGAAAAAAATGGGAGTTCTCCCTTATACAAACTTTCGGCCACCTCTAGTAAGGGGTCCAAGAGAAGGTGTTTGATCACACCTTGATGCATGCTAGTACCCTAGGGATTTTATACATATATGTGTTGTTTCCAAATTTTTGGAAGGACAAAAGTTAGGGTTTGGTACCCTACAAACTTTCGGCCACCACCCATTTATGGGCCTTGGTTGCTTCTTGATGCATGAGGATATTCCTAAGAACTTAGGGTATGAATTTAGGTTACTTTGCCATCATGTGTGATAACAAGAATTAGGGTTTTGGTGCCCTACCATTTTCGGCCAAGGAAGAAAAGTTAGGGTTTTGGTGTGGCTTGCTACCTTATTGTGTTCCTATGATTAGAATGGTAGATAAAATGTTGTATAGATATGTGTGTGGTTTTGTGAATGATGACTTGTCCAAAAACCCTAGAAACCCCCACTCTACCATTCGGCCATCCCTTGTAATTTAGGGTTAGTGGATGCTAATCCCACTTTGAGATATAAACCTTGTTCAATTGGTAACATGAAAGGTACTTGAGGTGTTGTAGAAATGTTTGAATGAATGCTTACTTGGAAAACCAACTCCTCTTTACTTGTGACTTTCGGCCAACCCTAGTTCTAGGGTTGGGAAGTACCTAATGAGACCATGAAGCATGCTATTACATATGTGATATGTGTATAAATTATGTGATCTATCTTGTTAGGTATAAAAGCATGCCTTATAGCCCATGGGGCACTCTTATGACATGAATATGATGTGATTGAGATGTGGATGATAATATGCATAAAAAGGTTACTCTATTAAAACTGGGATCAAGAGCACCCGAATGCGTGGTGTGTCCCTGGGGGATCAAGAGCACCCGAAGGCGTGGTGTGTCCCTTTGAGAAGTGATTAAGAGTACCTTTAGGCATATACTTATATGAGTAATTGCATGATAAATTACTTTACTTTGGAAAGTTGTCTACCCGACTCGGAACGGGGTCGTTAAACAAATCCAATGAGCATGTTAAGGTCATGGCATTGGTAGGACGGAAGGGTCCTGCTCTAATTAGATTGGTGGCTCGCTACCCCAATTTATTAGGGAACGCGCATGATGATGTGGTACGACAACTGGGCCCTGGATGATGATATGTTATTTTGAAGTACTTACCATTATGGAACTGTTTTGAAAAACATATTTTCTCATCATGTGATTTTGTTCCGTAAAGTACTTAGAGATAAATTGATGTGATATTTATGATGCTTTGATGAGATGCTTATGATGCTGATAATTCTATCTGATTATTGTGTACATGATATGATGTATTGATATGGATTTTGCGAGTAGGCCCGGATTCTTACTAAGCATGTTTTGCTTATTAGTTCCTGTTATTTTTCTTATGCTGCAGATAGCGGTAAGAAATACTCGAACTAAAGGAAGAGGCAGAGGGAAGGTTGGAGGATGTGTGTGGTGATGGCTCGGGAAAGGATGAAAGATTCTATCTACCTTAGTTTGTCTAGAATCTAACTGCTTCCTATGAAAGATTGAAATTGTTTGCTATACTCTGAATGTATGATGACTGTGACTACTCTACTGTTAGAGATATGAAACCTAACCATGTTAGCTAATACTATCTTAATGTCTAAATTTGTAATATGCATGCTAAGTAAAATGTTAGATAATTGCCATTTTCTGTTCCTTATGAATGCTTCTTTTGTATATGCTTCTTTTGCATGTATCTAAGGCTAGATAACCTTTGCTATATGCTTACTTGAGATTTCATGCTATAGTGTGCTAAATGCTTTCCATATTAGGTTGTAAACGCATGTAGATATAAATGAATTATTTGATTGGAAAACCTTGCTTGGTAATTTAGTGTTCAATAAGCATGCTTATTACGAGTTCATGTATTGTAACTGTTTTGTTTGGATATACATGTTTCATATGATTGCATGATATGAATGTGTGGACCCGTAACCCCGCCTTTAGGGTAGATATAAGGTCGGGCGTTACAAGTTGGTATCAGAGCAGATTTCCCCTCCATCACACACACATCAAGCTTCCTTCTGCCGCTTCCAAGTAAGAAATCCTAAACTCGCTTTATTTATTTCATGTACAGTAATGATATTGATAGAAATGATTAATGCTTGCATGAAGTAGTGTTTATGATAATTGAATTATCACCTGTATAATGTATATGATAAGTAATTGTAAGATAGGTGAACATGAACACTATTTTGATAATTTAGAACTTGGGTAGGAGAGTGGTTACATATAGTAATCACCAGGGTAAACTACACCGATTAGGTGTGTGTTTTCCTCTGTATACATTTGCGAATTGAGAAAGGAATGGTTTTGTACTAACCATGTCATTTTTTTTCAATTCCAGATGTTGCCTGAGGACTACCCTGAGAGATGTCGCGAGCTGCTGGAGCAGATAGAGACTGTTAGGGATTGGCCGGTTCTGGGAATCCAAGGCACCATAGGATTCTTGGATCGGCTCTTCTGGAAACTGGAGCGGGAAGGGTTTCCAGCCACGGACGATCATAGGATCGGAGCTTTACTCCGTTCCTTGCCCAACCGGGCAAGAGAGGTAGCACACCAGATCTGGGGACAGCACCGATGTCGTATGCCCTATACGAGGTTGTGCAGGCAGCTCCTTCGCCATGAGTTCCCAGCGGACCTGGGAGACTCGGAGGAGGACCCTGACTCCGAGGAGGACTCTGAGCCGTCCGAGGAGGACCCTGAGGAGGACTCTGAGCCGTCCGAGGAGGACCCTGAGGAGGACCCTGAGCCGTCCGAGGAGGACCCTGAGGAGGACCCTGAGCCCTATGAGGAGGATCCCGAGCCGGTTGAGGAGGATCCTGAGCCCTTCGAGGAGGATCCCGAGCACTTCGAGGAGGACCCCGAGCCGTTCGAGGAGGACCCCGAGCCCTTCGGGGAAGACCCCGAACTCTTCGAGGAGGATCCAGCGCTGCTGGAGATGTTCGAGGAAGACCTCGAAGCAGACGAGGAGATTCTCGAGATTGAAGATGAGGACCCGATGGGGACAGTTGAGGATCCTGAGGCGGCCCCGAGGGTGATGAGCGAGGAGATAGTAGGCGTCGCTATGTTATTCTTTATGTTGGGCATCACGGCAGCCCGTCTCGCTCACTGAGTGGACTAGTTTATATGTAGACTTATAAGAATGAATAAAAATAAATTTTAGTTGGTACAATGAATAAAATCTCATTTATCCTATATTGATCATGCGACACATAAGGACAGCTACAAGAGCTTCTCGACAAGGGACTTATTCGCCCTAGTCATTCCCCCTGGGGAGCTCCCGTACTGTTCGTCAAAAAGAAGGACGGGTCGATGCGTATGTGTATCGACTATCAGGCATTAAGCAATGTGACCATAAAGAACAGGTACCCTCTACCCAGGATAGATGACCTGTTCGATCAGTTGAAGGGAGCTACGGTTTTCTCTAAGATCGATCTGAGGTCTGGTTATCACCAAGTCCGGGTGAAAAATGAGGATATACCCAAAACTGCTTTCCGGACGAGATACGGACATTATGAGTTCGTAGTGATGCCGTTTGGAGTTACTAATGCTCCGGCAATATTCATGGATCTTATGAATCGGATTTTCTCGGCATTTCTCGACAGATTTGTGATCGTCTTCATCGACGACATCCTTATTTATTCGAGGACTTCTGAAGAGCATGCAGAGCACCTGAGTATAGTATTACAGATTCTTCAGAAGGAACAACTGTATGCTAAATTCTCGAAATGTGAGTTCTGGCTGAACCAAGTATCATTCTTGGGGCATATCATCTCCAAGGACGGAGTGATGGTCGACCCAATTAAAATTGAGGCCGTAAGTAACTGGTCCAGACCCAAGAATGCTAGCGAAGTCAGAAGTTTTCTGGGGTTAGCAGGTTACTACAGAAAATTCGTAGAGAATTTCTCTCGGATTGCAGCTCCTATGACAGCTCTTACAAAGAAAGATAAGAAATATATCTGGACCGACGAATGCGAGAAGAGTTTCTCTGAACTGAAAAGGAGACTGACTAGCGCTCCTATATTGACTCTTCCTGAAAGTGATACGGGTTTCGATATGTACAGCGACGCATCCAAACTTGGACTCGGAGCTGTACTTATGCAAAATGGGAAGGTAATTGCCTATGCCTCTAGGCAACTGAAGGAACATGAAAAGAATTATCCTACCCATGATTTGGAATTAGCAGCGGTGGTCTTTGCGCTGAAAACATGGAGGCATTATTTATATGGTACTCAGTGCAAGGTCTTTACTGATCACCAGAGTCTGCGGTATTTCTTCACCCAGAAAGACCTGAATATGCGACAACGCCGATGGCTCGAGTTGGTCAAGGACTACGATTGTGAGATCCTGTACCATCCGGGAAAAGCCAACAAGGTAGCCGATGCTCTGAGTAGAAAATCATGTGCTACTTTAATATCTTTGTCGGCTTTGTCACAACCCTTAGGGAAAGAGATTATGGATTTCGGAATCGAGATTATATCGGGACAGCTTTCTACTCTACAGATTGCGCCGACATTATTTGAGGGTATTCTGGAGAAGCAGAATCTTGATCCGAGTCTTCAGAGAATCAAGCAAGAGATTCTTGAAGGCAAGGGCGAGGGATTCCGGATTTCCGATAGTGGAGTTTTATATCTCCGGGATCGATTATGCGTTCCCGACGACTCCGATTTACGGACAAGGATACTCGAGGAAGCTCACGGCACACCTTACGCGATGCATCCTGGGTCTACCAAGATGTATCAAGATCTGAAAGGTAAATTTTGGTGGTCCGGCATGAAGAAAGATGTAGCCCATTATATTAGCATGTGTTTGACCTGCCAGAGGGTCAAAGCAGAACACCAGAGACCTGGGGGAGTTCTGCAGCCTCTACCTATTCCCGAGTGGAAATGGGAGGACATATCTATGGATTTTATATCAGGGCTGCCTCGGACTACAAATGGATATGATAGTATATGGGTGATTGTAGACCGGCTGACCAAGTCCGCGCATTTTCTGGCTATCAGGATGACTTATTCAGTTGAGCAGCTGGCGCAACTGTACGTCAAGGAAATTGTCCGACTACACGGGGTTCCCAAGACCATCGTCTCTGACCGAGACGGTCGATTTACTTCTGATTTTTGGGACACGTGCAGAAGGCCCTTGGCACGAAGCTGAAGTTCAGTACAGCCTTTCACCCCCAGACTGACGGGCAGACTGAACGGGTAAACCAGATACTAGAAGATATGTTACGAGCTTGCGCCTTGGACTTCAAGGGAAGCTGGTGTCGATACCTGAGCCTGGCAGAGTTTGCTTATAACAACAGTTATCAGGCTACTATCGGGATGGCACCGTACGAAGCACTGTACGGAAGAAATGCAGATCTCCTTTATGCTGGCATGAGAGTGGTGAAAAGAGGGAGATGGGACTCCAGACTGATATGATTGATGAGACCACTCAGGCCATAAAGAATATCCGCCAGAGGATAGAGACTGCACAGAGTCGGCAGAAGAGCTACGCTGATAAGCGACGCAGACCGCTCGAGTTCGAGGTTGGGGATTCGGTATTTCTGAAGGTAGCCCCTATGAAAGGGGTGATGAGATTCGGAAAGAAGGGGAAGCTGAGTCCGCGATACGTGGGACCCTATCGATTTTGAGACGAGTAGGCAAAGTGGCCTACGAACTGGAGTTACCGCCAGAAATGGCGGCTATCCACAAGTCTTCCACGTGTCGATGCTCAAGAAGTGTATCCCTGATGCATTCAAATTATAGAACCCCACCAGTGCAAGAAAAGAGAGTCTTAGTTCCGAACGCCGACCGATCCAGATCCTCGATCGGGAAGTTAAAAGACTAAGGAACAAGGAAATATCCTTAGTAAAGGTTCTGTGGCGGAACAAGCAGTTCGAAGAAGCCACCTGGGAACAGGAAGATACGATGCGATCAAAGTATCCGGAACAATTTTAAAGTTCGGGACGAACTTTTTATAAGGTGTGTAGGATTGTAACACCCCAAATTCTTACAATTTGAATACCTGGGGAATTGTTTAAAGTTCGGGACGAACTTTCTATAAGAGAGGGAGGATTGTAACACCCCAAATTTGTCAATGTAAAATCATGACAATGTATGAAAACGATTATAATGAAATGATATAAATTTCATGCAATCACATGCTATAAAATGTTATGAATGCATGAAATATTATATTCATGAAATATTATTATCATGAAATATTAGCATGAAATATTATATTCATGAAAATGGAATATTAAAAATATTATGAAATAATATTTTTGGGATATTATGAAATATTCTGAATTCATAAAATATTATTCATATTATGAAATTTCATGATGGGCTTGGTTTATTGGGCTTGGAAATGAATGGTGCTAAAAAGAAAGTGCAAGGTGGAGGAAGCAAGGATTGAACCTTGGACCTCCTAGTTGCACTCACCATGTCATAACCAATGAACCAAGCAATATTTCATGTAGAAGGAGAAAGGAACATGCTTGTTAAGTGGGTAAGTGTGAAGAGACATGTCTTTTCATGAGAAAAGTATAAATAGGTGGAAGTTGGAGCAACTTCCTTCTTTCCTTTTCTTCTTCCTCTTCATCTTCCAAAACCGAAACCTCTCTTCTTCCTCCTTCCAATTTTCGAAAAAACCTTAGGCTAGGGTTCTAACCCTAGGGCAATTTCAAGAAGGGGAAACCAAGTGTTAACACTCCCTACCAAGACCAAGGACTACTAGAAAGAAGTTTGGAAGGAAAGGATCTTCGCATACCCTCCAAGTGTAGGGCACCCTACGATTTCAAGAAGGCGAAATTTCCAGCGCAAGGATGTAAGAATCCTCTCGCCTGCAGTATAATGGTTTATGTATGATTTCCTTGTGTTCTTGTTTTGAAAAAAATGGGAGTTCTCCCTTATACAAACTTTCGGCCACCTCTAGTAAGGGGGTCCAAGAGAAGGTGTTTGATCACACCTTGATGCATGCTAGTACCCCTAGGGATTTTATACATATATGTGTTGTTTCCAAATTTTTGGAAGGACAAAAGTTAGGGTTTGGTACCCTACAAACTTTCGGCCACCACCCATTTATGGGCCTTGGTTGCTTCTTGATACATGAGGATATCCCTAAGAACTTAGGGTATGAATTTAGGTTACTTTGCCATCATGTGTGATAACAAGAATTAGGGTTTTGGTGCCCTACCATTTTCGGCCAAGGAAGAAAAGTTAGGGTTTTGGTGTGGCTTGCTACCTTATTGTGTTCCTATGATTAGAATGGTAGATAAAATGTTGTATATATATGTGTGTGGTGATGGCTCGGGAAAGGATGAAAGATTCTATCTACCTTAGTTTGTCTAGAATCTAACTGCTTCCTATGAAAGATTGAAATTGTTTTGCTATACTCTGAATGTATGATGACTGTGACTACTCTACTGTTAGAGATATGAAACCTAAACCATGTTAGCTAATACTATCCTTAATGTCTAAATTTTGTAATATGCATGCTAAGTAAAATGTTAGATAATTGCCATTTTCTGTTCCTTATGAATGCTTCTTTTGTATATGCTTCTTTTGCATGTATCTAAGGCTAGATAACCTTTGCTATATGCTTACTTGAGATTTCATGCTATAGTGTGCTAAATGCTTTCCATATTAGGTTGTAAACGCATGTAGATATAAATGAATTATTTGATTGGAAAACCTTGCTTGGTAATTTAGTGTTCAATAAGCATGCTTATTACGAGTTCATGTATTGTAACTGTTTTGTTTGGATATACATGTTTCATATGATTGCATGATATGAATGTGTGGACCCGTAACCCCGCCTTTAGGGTAGATATAAGGTCGGGCGTTACATATCTTCTAGCACTTGATTTACCCGCTCAGTTTGCCCGTCAGTCTGCGGGTGAAAGGCGGTGCTAAATCGTAATTTAGTGCCGAGAGACTTCTGAACGCATTCCCAAAAATGCGAAGTAAAACGACCATCCCTATCTGAGATAATGGTCTTGGGAACTCCATGAAGTCTGATTACTTCCTTAACATATAATTGAGCCAGTTGCTCAATCGAATAAGTCATCTTGATCGCCAAGAAATGAGCAGACTTCGTCAGCCTGTCCACGATCACCCATATTGCATCATACCCATTAGTAGTCCTGGGAAGCCCTGAAATGAAATCCATAGAGATGTCTTCCCATTTCCACTCCGGAATCGCTAGTGGCTGCAGAACTCCTCCGGGTCGCTGGTGTTCCGCCTTTACTTGCTGGCAAGTCATGCAAGTACTAACATGCTGAGCCACATCCCTCTTCATACCGGACCACCAGAACTTCTCCTTCAGATCTTGATACATCTTGGTGGATCCGGGATGCATCGAATAAGGGGTCTCATGAGCTTCTGTCAGTATTTTTCTTCGAAGCTCCGGATCATTAGGGATACATAGACGATCCCTAAGGTATAATACCCCCCTTTGGCGATATGAAAACCATCGCCCTTTCCTTCTAGGATCTCCCGTTTTATTTTCTGAAGACTCAGATCACCATCCTGTTTTTCCAATATATCCTCAAACAGTGCGGGTGATATTGTCATGGTGGAAAGTCGCTCGGAGATGACCTCGACCCCGAAATTCATAATTTCTCTTTCAAGTGGTCGGGGTAATTTAGATATGGACATCAAGGTGGCACTTGACTTCCGACTGAGTGCATCGGCCACTTTGTTTGCCTTCCCTGGATGATAGAGGATCTCACAGTCATAGTCCTTTACCAACTCAAGCCATCGGCGTTGTCTCATATTCAGATCTTTCTGAGTGAAGAAATATCGCAGACTCTGATGGTCTGTATAAATTTGACACTGTGCTCCGTACAGATAATGTCTCCATATCTTAAGAGCGAAGACCACCGCGGCCAATTCCAGATCATGAGTGGGGTAATTCTGTTCATATTCCTTGAGTTGTCTAGAGGCATAGGCAATAACCTTCCCACTCTGTCTAAGTACAACTCCAAGTCCTAGCTTGGAAGCATCGCTGTATATATCGAAGTTTTGATTATCTCCTTGACAAATAATTGGCTAATGTCATTATTAACCCCATGATATAATTATATGAATATATCCTAATTATATACTTATTTTAATTATGGGTAAACCTAATAATAGTATGCTTCTGAAACATTAGTTCTCAGCCCGGGTTATGAATTATATTAGTTGTATGATTATTATAGAATGGGTGAGATCCTACTTATTATATTACCATAAAATAACTTAAGGTAGTCTTATATATTATATCTAAGATATCAGTGACCCATAACCTATAATAAGTGTTACCATAATTAGAACCCTACCCTATGCGCCCCTACCTAAGTTATACCATATGACATATACCATTAATTATATCAGTATTAATATCATGGAACTAATGCTATACGCTAACATAGGTGAGAGTGTTAAAATCTCCTGTGGGTAGGCTATCAGATAATTTTCTACATGTGACTATATTATAGATTATACATAATATCATAAATTATAGTTTCTTTTCTACGCCTATATTATTCTAAATATTTAATTCCTAAAAAAGAATAAAGTATCATTCATCGTTACATATCGTAACGTACTTTTCATCATAAATATCATTCATACTGGCATACCTTAAACTCATAAAACATCTTCCTACTATAAGATATGTACAGAGGTACTTACTTGGAAGCTGCAGGAAGAGGGCTTGATGTGTGTGTAGTGAGATGGTTACTGCTCTGACACCAACCTGTAACGCCCGCTTTTTTTTTTCCTAAAGCGGCGTTACGCTAACATACTTAAGGCATGTAACATCATACTGCAGCGGAATAACATAAACTTTACATGCCCCTACTACCATTTCTAACATAGTGACATGGACACTAGACATATAGACTTCATACTTAAACATCATGTCATAACAAGCTTAACATCATATCATGAGGTTCATTTCATATCATGCATAACATTATGTCATAAGTTTCCATAAGTCACTAATCGAGCATATACTTAACAAAAGTAAAGTTCTTAGCATAACGGCAAACGTTTGATTTCATGGGTCAAGTCACTATCACACACATATAATCTTGCCCTCCTGCTGCCTCCTCATGGTCCCCTTGCATGATCTGCGGTATAAGGAAAAAGACTATAAGCACACAGGCTTAGTAAGACTCTTTCCTACTCACTAAAATCATTCGTCATTCCTTCATAATCATATGGAACATAAGCATCATAACATTTCTATCATAGTATAAAGCATAAACATAGGGATAAATCTAATTAAACATTCTTATCATGGCATAAAGTATAAACATAGGCATAAACATAATTAAACATTCTAAGCATGGCATCATATATGGTATAGCATAACTTAATAAACTTTCCTAGCATGGCATGAGACATGGCATAAATATAAACATAAGATATAAACCAACCTATATGGCATAAACATAGGCATACATTCTAGCATATCATAAGAGCATCTTCTTACCATAATCATAACATGGATCATTCATTCTCATACATATCTTTTAACATGGAGCATAAGCATAACACATCATTATCATAACATAATGCATAACATGTATGAATGCATGGGTGGAATGCATATACATATAGATGCTTAACTTTTAGAATCATACTTTCAAAATGCTTAAACATAATCATCATAACATTTGGGGTCCCCGGCTTGTACCACATACATACATCATAGCGCGCATCCCTAGTAAGTCCGAGGTAGCGAGCCTCGACCTACTAGGGTAAGGACAACATAGTCGGTAGTCCCCGAACCGAGGCATTCTCAAGGAGCCCATCCCTGTTGCATAGCTCCGGTAGTGCCAGAACCGTGGACAGCTCCGGTAGTCCAGAACCGGGGCATTCTTAAGGTGCCCATCCCTTGGACCCATACTTGGGTCCGGTACAAGCCCATTCATAAAGTAAAATACTTTGCATGCTTCATCATTCATAAGACATTCATAGCATACTTATCATGGCATCATTCTTATCATGAACATGATCATAACATATTTATCATGGCATCCTTCTTATCATGAACATAGACATAACATACTTGTCGTGACATCATTCTTATCATGAACATAAACGTAACATACTTATCATGGCATCATTCTTATCATGAACATAAACATAAGATACTTATCATGGCATCATTCTTATCATAACCTACAAACATAAAGTATGGTGCTTAAGGTTAGGGTTATGGGTAACTTAATTTCCATCACATGCTTGAACCTTTACGTATACTTTATGATGAGCATAAACCATCATTCTTTGGGTCCTAACTCCATCCCAAACCCTAGATACCTGCCTTGGCTGAAATCCATAAGGCCCATGGGGGTATGTAAAAATTCCATTAAAATCCCCAATCAATCATAAGACACTAATCACATTTTACCATAGAGCCACTGAAGCCCTTACTTGAAATAAATCATAACTTTTTCCTTATTATTCCTTCTTGGCCGAAACTTATAGAGTCTCTAGACCGTGTGGAAATTTACATAATCACCCTCCATCACCCTTATATCATGACAACATATCAAATGTATACTTGAAGTTTAGAACTCACCCTAATCCTTGGGTCCTTGAGGTTGGCCGAAACATATAGGGTCTCTAGGGTACCCCAAAAATTCTCAAAAATTGTATTTAATCTCTAACATCATCAGAGAACATTTAAACAACATTATCAAGGTTTTTAGCATAGTTATAGACACATAAATCATGGTGGCCGAAACCCTCAAGCTTAGGGTTCTTGGTTTTGTTTCTTTCATGTTGGCCGAAACCCTAGAGTGTCCTAGGGTATTCCAAAAATTCCCAAAAATTATACTTAACCTCTACACATCATAAGGGAACATTAAATAATATTATAAAGATTTTTAACATATTTTTAGACATTTAAATCATGGTGTCCAAAACCCATAAACTTAGGGACCTTGGTTTTTGTCCCTTTCATGTTGGCCGAAACCCTAGAGTGTCCTAGGGTACTCCAAAAATTCCCAAAAATTATACTTAACCTCTAAGAATCATAAGGGAACATTAAATAACATTATAATTATTTTTAACATATTTATAGACATTTAAATCATGGTGGCCGAAACCCATAAACTTAGGGACCTTGGTTTTTGTCCCTTTCATGTTGGCCGAAACCCTAGAGTGTCCTAGGGTACTCCAAAACTTCCCAAAAATTATATTTAACCTCTACACATCATAAGGGAACATTAAATAGCATTATAAAGATTTTTAACATATTTATAGATATTCAAATCATGGTGGCCGAAACCCATAAACATAGGGACCTTGGTTTTTGTCCCTTTCATGTTGGCCGAAACCCTAGAGTGTCCTAGTGTACTCCAAAAATTCCCAAAAATTATACTTAACCTCTACACATCATAAGGGAATATTAAATAATATTATAAAGATTTTTAACATATTTATAGACATTCAAATCATAGTGGCCGAAACCCATAAACATAGGGACCTTGGTTTTGTTTCCTTTCAACATCAAATCCAAAAACTAACCCATATATCATGCTAAAAATCATGGAAATCATAGGGAACTATTATACCACAGGTGAGGGAGTCTTACCTTAGATTCTCTTGATTTTTTGAACCTTGAATGAGGAGGAAATGGTAAGATCTTTGGACCCTTTCACACCCTTGTCCTTGTATCCTTGAAAAACTCTTAGACATTGGAGATAAGACCCCTTGTGGAGCTTTTCCAAGGGAGAACCTTTACTTGGGTGTTCGGCTAGGATGAGGGGAGAATGAGTTTCAAAAATGCAAGGAATGAGAAGAAGAAGTAACTCCCAAACCCCCCTATTTATCACCCATTAAAGAGGTAAATGAAAAGTCCCTCAATGGCCCTTCATCTTCTTCTACTCCTTAACCACCATCCACTTCATTTCCTCATAAGAATTCCTTGCTAGGTGAGTTGGTTAAAGCATTCATGGTTGTACAAGAGGTCTAAGGTTCAATCCTTGGCTCATGCACCTTTATTTTTATTTTTATTTAAATACTTTTTTCTTATTTTCGAAAATTCCCCTTTATTTCGAAAATTCTCCTAAAATCACCGATAATTATGCTAATATTCCTAAATAAAATCTTTTTATATTTATATTAATTTTTACCTAAAATCCCCCTATAGTTATGGTACTACAAAGCCCATATAAGACCCATTAGTGCTAAGTTTTCTCAATTTAAATGAGAAAACATGGGTTTTCTAGGCCAAAGTTGGTATTAATACCTCTAGGTCCTTCGGAAAATTATTTAAAATATGCTCAATATTTTCATAAAATATTAAGAGAATTTTCCGGGTCGTTACAATGGTTGAGCTCAGAAATAATTCTGAAACCCTTCAGCAGCTATAATGAATCGTGCCTCATTCCCTTCACCATCTTATACCCACTTGGTTCAGGACACGGTCTATGTGTGTTAGTCCCCACTAGGCTGACTACGTCACACCTAGCCTAAGTAATGTCTTTCTCGTCCAACGGATTATAGTTACTCTCATGTTTTTAAGAGACTCATACTCTAAACATGTCATGCTCTGGCCAGAAGTTTTGAGTAACAATCCGACGATAGGCCTTGGGTATACATCTCCTCGCAAGGAGTGGTGAATCCTTTGTAGGTTGTTCAAACATCTTCGGGCACTTCGGTTTATACCCAACCATCCTGGGTCCACACCTCCATGGAGATGCTTGCTTAAGATGTTAAAGTATAAGTCTCCATGACCAAGATGACTTGAACACCGCAAGTCATAGGAACATCGCACTTAAGCTGCAGTAAGAACTTCACTGACATGTCTATATATAGACAACCAAATATACAAACATGTATACTCAAATAGTAAATTTTCATTTATTAAAATAAATGTTTACAATCATAAGGCGATTGCCTTAAGACACTTCTCTCATATTACTAACAAACTCCCACTTGGCCTAATGCCAATCGCTACGGTATCCAATACCACAGGCTCTAACATGACCCTCAAATTTGCTCTGAGGCAAGGCCTTAGTTAAAGGATCCGCTAAATTCCTTTCAGTGGGAATTTTCTCAATTTGTATATCATTCCTACTTATAATCTCTCTGATCAGATGATAGCGGCGAAGCACGTGTTTGGATCGCTGATGAGACCGTGGTTCCTTTGCTTGTGCAATAGCTCCATTGTTGTCGCAGTAAACCGGCACTGCTTCATCAATGGTTGGAACCACACCAAGTTCGGAGACAAACTTCTTCATCCAGACTGCTTCCTTTGCTTCTTCCGAAGCTGCGATATATTCCGCTTCCGTGGTGGAATCCGCTACGGTGTCTTGTTTGGAACTCTTCCAATTTATTGCGCCTCCATTCAAAGTAAATACGTATCCAGACTGAGATTTGGAGTCATCCTTATCTGTTTGGAAACTGGCATCTGTATACCCACGTATTACCATATCTCCTTCTCCATATATTAGGAACACGTCCTTAGTTCTTCTTAAGTACTTAAGGATTATCTTGACAGCCGCCCAATGATCCATTCCTGGATCAGACTGGTATCTGCTCGTGACACTCAGAGCATACGATACATTGGGCCTAATACATAACATAACATACATGATAGATCCTATCGCGGATGCATAAGGAATCTTATTCATGCAAATCCTCTCGTCTTCTGTGCGCGGACACATATACTTTGAAAGGTTGATCCCATGCTTGATGGGAAGGTAACCTTTCTTGGATTCCGACATGCTAACCTTTTTAGCACTCGGTCTATATATGTAGACTGCGAAAGACCAAGCAACCGTTTTGATCTATCTCTATAGATTCTAATCCCAAGGATATAGGTTGCTTCTCCCAGGTCTTTCATGGAGAAAGTTTTGGAGAACCAAATTTTAACTGTCTGTAAGACTGATATATCGTTTCCTATAAGTAATATGTCATCGACATATAATACTAGGAATACGACTGCACTCCCACTAACCTTCTTGTACACACAAGGTTCGTCAGGATTTTATGAGAAATTAAACTCTTTGATTGTCTCATCAAAATGGATGTTCCAGCTCCTAGATGCTTGCTTCAGTCCATATATGGATCGTCGAAGCTTGCATACTTTGGTTTTATTAACCGATGTGAAACCTTCAGGTTGTATCATGTATACATCCTCAAGCAGGTTTCCATTAAGGAAAGCTGTTTTCACATCCATTTGCCATATCTCATAATCATAATGAGCTGCTATGGCTAGGAGCATCCGAATGGATTTAAGCATAGCTACTGGCGAATAGGTTTCGTCATAATCAATTCCTTATTCTGACGATATCTTTTTGCCACTAGTCTAGCCTTAAAGGTAACAACATTACCTTCCATGTCGGTTTTCTTCTTGAAAACCCACTTGCACCCTATGGGCTTGATCCCTTCAGGTGGGTTAACCAAGTCCCATACTTAATTTTCGCTCATGGAATCCATTTCCGACTTCATGGCTTCAAGCCATTTGTCCCTTTCTGAACTTTTCAGAACGCCTTCATAACTGATAGGTTCTCCATCGCTTATGAGTAACACGTCGTTCGATTCACTTATGAGAAATCCGTATCTCTCTGGAATATTGCGTGTCCTATCAGACCTACGAAGAGGTGGTGTTGTTTTACGTTCAACTGATAGCTCATCATTATGAGTTATTGGTTGTGGGTCTAGACTAGGTGTTTCTGTAATGTCTATTGGAGTTTCTTGAACTTCATCAAGTTCAATGCCACTCCCACTGTTTTCTTGTAAAAGAAATTCTTTTTCCAGAAATACAGCATGCCTTGAAACAAACACCTTTTGTTCCAAGGGATGATAGAATTGGTAACCCTTCGTTTCCTTAGGGTATCCAATAAATAGGCATTTATCAGACTTAGCATCCAATTTGTCTGATACAACCCGCTTCACATAAGCAGGACAACCCCATATCTTAAGGTGAGTTAAGTGAGGTTTCTTACTATTCTATGTCTCATATGGAGTAGTAGAGACTACCTTGGTCGGGACTCTGTTTAGCAAGTAAACAGCTGTCTTAAGTGCATAGCCCCAAAAGGATTTTGGAAGAGTTGCATGATTCATCATAGACCTAATCTTGAAACTCTTGACTTAAGTATTCACCACCCCGATCGGATCGAAGTATCTTAATACTTTTGCCAAGCTGTTTCTCTACTTCATTTCTGAACTCTTTGAATTTCTCAAAAGCTTCAGATTTGTGTTTCATCAAGAACACATACCCGAATCGTGAGTGATCATCGATAAAGGTAATGAAGTAGCTATAGCCTCCTTGTGCAAGAGTTGACATTGGTCCACATACATCAGTATGTATTAGACCAAGCAATTCTCCCACTGGATTACCTTTTCCGGAAAAGGGTAATTTGACCATCTTGCCTTTTAAGCATGATTCGCATGTATCAAATGAACCGGGTTCAAATGATTCCAAAATTCCACATCGGTGTAATTTGGTCATGCGTTTCTTACTTACATGGCCAAGACGACAATGCCACGTGTAGGAGTCTATTCGATTATCTATTCGAGCACGTTTGTTGCTAACTTCGATATTGAAAACGTCACCGGATAAATCTAACGTGTATATACCATTGCACAAAGTTTCATTCCCATAAAGAACGCCATTTAAAGTTATGTAACAACAATTGTTACTAAAAGTTAAATGATAACCCTTTTCATTCAAACATGAAATAGATACAATGTTCTTTATTAACGAAGGAACGAAATAACAATTATCCAATTCTATGACACGTCCAGTAGGGAGCTTTAGCAAATATGTTTCGATGGCAACAGCAGCAATCTTTGCTCCATTTCTAACTCGCAAATCCGCTTCTCCCTTGACGAGTCTTCTTCTATTCCTTAGCCCCTGTATGTCATTACATATATGTGAGCTACACCCAGTATCAAGTACCCAGGTATTTGAGGAAATAGAGTGACATTCAATAACGAAGATACCTGAAGAGGATGGGGCATCAGATGCCTTTTTCTTCAAGGACTCAAGATAAACCTTGCAGTTTCTTCGCCAGTGACCCTCCTTGCCACAATGATGGCAAGTGTCTTTTGGTTTCTTTTCAGTCTTTTTGGCCTTTTTCTTCTTTCCCTTATTCTGTTCTTTGGCCTTCCTCTTAGAACCTTTCTTCGAGGAATCAACTAACAGTACCGTCTTCTGATCCTGCTTTATATAAGGCTCTATAGTCTTCAGCAGGTTGAGCAACTCAGGAATGGTAGTCTCCAGCTTGTTCATCCGATAGTTCATCACAAATTGTTAATAACTTTTGGGCAAACAATGCAGAATTAAGTTAATACTTAGTTCATGATCCATTGTAAAATCGAGTGTGCTCAGTCGCTCAATGTACCCCAACATCTTTAACACAAACTGTGAGGCAGAAGTGCCTTCCTGCATCCTAGAGGTGAAGAGGAGTCTGGAGACTTCGAACCTTTCGAATCTCGCCCGCTCTTCAAATAACTCATGAAGATGGAAGATGATGGTATAAGCATCCATATGCTCATGTTGCTTTTGCAGCTCAGGTACCATAGAGGCTAGCATGATGCAACTCGCAAGTTCAGAATCGGTCACATGTTTCTGATAGGCCACTAACTGGTCTGGAGTTGCATCTTCTGGAGGGCGGTTGGAAAGTTGATCTTCAAGGACATAAGCAAGCTTCTCTGCCTTGAGGACTATCCTCAGGTTTCGAAGCCAATCCATGAAGTTTAGCCCAGTCAGTTTATTGGTGTCTAAAATGGAACGCAAATTCAGAGAAGACATGATCGAGTGATTATCCTAGAAATACAAATTGAGCTTATGTGAGAAGAATGATAAAGAATGCATCAACATACATTAATAAAATCCTATTTATTTTTCGAATTGAATAACCCTTTTTATCAATTCGGGAGATCGTAGGAACATCTCCAAATAGGTTGATATCCAACCATAGATAAGAACAACCATGGCTGTGGTCATCAAGTTATTCTTAGCTATGAAGGTAGGTAATTATACCGATTACATATCACATATATGTAACTATCACTTTATGCTATCAACTAATTGAATGTTTGTATAAATCATTGGGTTGTTAACTCATTAACAAGTATGCAACGATATACATAGCACCCAACTGCACCTCTCTTTACATCGACCTTGGCTGTGGCACAACAAATCGATTCTCCAAGCTTAAGGCTGACCCATTAATCAAGAAATAGTTTTAATATGGTTGGAGCTCATTCAACCGTTTAGTCAGGCTTGGATGTGTCCAACAACCAAAACTAAGGATTGACCTCTGACTCCAACTATATTAATCATAAACTAATTCCATGGTTTGAACATGTTGAGGTTCAAGCCGGGCATGGATGTGTCCATCAACCCAAACGAGAAACAAAACTCTGGTTCTAACCATATTAATGGAAGGTGTTAGCCTTAATATTTTGTAAGGGGTTTTGGGTCTCATCCTTTCTTTTCAAAGCATATTCATGACATATAATTATGTCCTGACTAACGATTTCCTTAATAAAGTATGTATGTGACTTAATTTATCAAGTCTCATTAATTGGACTAGGAACCGGATTTCCTAATCTCAATTTCATACATTATTCAAGGAATTATTTTGGGAAATAATATCCTAAATTGTCATAATCAATTTCGGAAATAATATGTTTAAGACTTTGATTTCTCTAAATCGAATCTTATTAAATTAAGAGACAATTCCCTTAATTCAACCACATATTATTTTCATGAAAATCACTTTTAAGAAAACTCTATAGGAAACCATTTTCCTAATTAATTTTGGAGACAACAATATGTAAGAGCATCACCTCTTAAATCAAATAAGGAAATTATCCTAAATTACCAAGATTTGATCACATATTTTATTTATGGATTAATTAATTACAACAAATTATTTTCTAAGGGTGGCTCCCCGAGGCTCAGATACCCAAAGAAAAGAAATTTGTCGTAAATCCAATTTGGTCCGCTCCCCGAGGCGTAACCAAATTAAATATGACAATTTTATTCAAAATGGGAAATTAAATTACAACAACTAACTTTAAATTGGACGGCTCCCCGAGGCTCAATCCAAAATAAAGAATTTTGTTAATAATTTAAAACCAATTCGAATTTAATTATCAATTAATGATCCATAAATTTGTCTAGACTTTCTTGAAAGAAAGTGCCCAAAATTGCGAGATTTCATAATAGGTTTTCAGAATAATTGTAAGTTTCTGGTACAAAGAAAACTTACATATTTCCAAAATTGGAAAATTTCCAAAATAGGAAATTTCCAAAATTGGAAAGTTTCCAAAGATGGGAAGTTTTCACAATTATCATAAAATTTTAGAAACTAGGATATTTCAAAAGTTTGCAAAATTTCATGAGGATTTCCAAACTTTGAAATTCCTAAATCTAAAATTTATCATAATTGGAAAGTTTCCATAATTGAAAAATTTTCCTAAATTGAGATCATGACAAAGTTTTTCGCAAAACAATTATATGATTATGTCGAACACTAACCGGCTCTGATACCACTGTTGGGACCGGGTGCATGTTGACATGGATACGGGTTCGTAATTAAAAAAAATAATTACGTGCAGCGGAAGAATTAGCATAAATAATTTCTCAAATTATTTTAACCACGTATCTAGCATGCAACCTTATGATATGTGGACATGATCATAAATTCAAATTTTGTAGAAAGTAAACTAATTTACTCAATACCTCGCGTAACTCGAAGTAAGGGACGAGATCCAACCGTAACGTCCCTTGGAAGCTCCGCCTCTATTCGCGTCCACGCCAAGTTCTCTTCGGGATGACTTCGCAAAGCCACGAGTTTCGTGCCGACAAGAACTACTAGATTCTCCAAAGGCACGACAAGAATATCAAGAGAGAGAGATGGAAACTAACCACCAAGTAACGGAATCAAGATTCCGTTGGAAGGAAGGAGTTGCGACCCACTTCTTCTTCTTCTTCGGCACCTTCATGGTGGAGATGGCTCACGACAACTTGAAGGGGGCGCCGGCCCTAGGGGAGGAGAGAGGGCGCCGACCCTAGAGTGAGAGAGAGGGCGCCGGCCCTAGAGAGAGAGGGAGAGAATAAGAGAGAGAGAGAGCTTGCTACTTAATCTCTTAATTGGAATTCAAGCCTTGCCTTGGTTCCTTTATATAGTAGCATCTCCATCGCCAAGTCTCCCCTTTAACGGAATAAATTTTCATAAGAAATTTATCCTATAAATTTTCTTATGAATTATTCCGTTATGCCAAGTTTTATTATAACTAAATTTATAATAAAACAAACACCTCTCTCCTTTTATTATGGAATAAATTTTCATAAGAAATTTATTATATAAATTTTTCTTATCATGGAAAAATCAATTCATAATTGATTTTATAAAATAAACCATTTAAAGTTTATTTTAATTTCCATGAAAATAAATTTATTTACATAAATTTCTTTTATATAAATTTATTTATATTTATTTATCCATAATTTTATAAAACAAATCGCGCTTGATTTATTTTATAATTTAAACCAAATAAATTGGTTTCCCTCCTTTATTGTGGCCGGCCAAACCAAAGAGGGTGGGCACCCTCTTTGGCCGGCCACACCAAGCAAATCCCTTGCAAATTAAACTCATTTAATTCGTCCAATAAGCCTTCAAAAGACTTAGCCATTTTTAAGCTTTCGGTGCGCCTCTGATAAATTCAGATTCGACTTATTTCTCTTGATCGGAAAATCTAATTTTCAACTCGTTTTAAATCCCTCGGATTACTCGTAGTGCGTGTGACTAAATAGGCTTTCGATTTATGATGTCCGTCTATAATCAACCAATTATAGAACGATCATGAGTGACACCTATTAGTACATCATGACCCCCAATTAATCGAATGATCAACGGTTGAGCTCAGAAATAATTCTGAAACCCTTCAGCAGCTATAATGAATCGTGCCTCATTCCCTTCACCATCTTATACCCACTTGGTTCAGGATACGGTCTATGTGTGTCAGTCCCCACTAGGCTGACTACGTCACACCTAGCCCAAGTAATGTCTTTCTCGTCCAACGGATTCTAGTTACTCTCATGTTTTTAAGAGACTCATACTCTAAATATGTCATGCTCTGGCCAGAAGTTTTGAGTAACAATCCGACGATAGGCCTTGGGTATACATCTCCTCGCAAGGAGTGGTGAATCCTTTGTAGGCTGTTCAAACATCTTCGGGCACTTCGGCTTATACCCAACCATCCTGGGTCCACACCTCCTTGGAGATGCTTGCTTAAGATGTTAAAGTATAAGTCTCCATGACCAAGATGACTTGAACACCGCAAGTCAAAGGAATATCGCACTTAAGCTGCAGTAAGAACTTCACTGACATGTCTATATATAGACAACCATGTGAAGTTTTACAGCCAGTCACTCCAATGAACTAGTTCCCTTAACTAGCATTCATGTTTATCTCCGGACATCCCAATGTCACCAGCCAGTGAGAATCAGCTGATTAGAGAATAACCCATGCTAGTCTCAACAGAATTGATAGTGTCCGTATTTATCAATTCATCGACTAGGGATATTTTCAATACTTCACAATTGCACATGTAGAGATAATCACTAGTTGTGATTCCATCACAAATTCTCTCATGCTGTGAATTGTATTGCGGACTTTCAGTAAATGAGTTTAAGATCCCGATCAAATACACAAACATGTATACTCAAATAGTGAATTTTCATTTATTAAAATAAATGTTTACAATCATAAGGCGATTGCCTTAGGATACTTCTCTCATATTACTAACAGCTGCCAATATTCAATCCGATGCATGATCTTCTCAGCCCAAACTTTATCCATCAGTAAGCTTACTTATCTCGTGCAGCTCTACTTAACTTCTTAACCCACCAGGTCTTCTCGCCAGGGCTCAACCACCCTGGTCTTTTTGCCAAGTTTCAACCAACTTGGGCTTCAACCATTTGTCAGGCCTCGCGAACCCAACTGGATTTCCCACCAGGACTCAACCACCCTATAGACTTCAGCCTGGTGTCAGGTCCTAAGTCTTTCAACCCTGCACACTTAGTAAAGAGGTCAAAACCAAAAGTAAGTCTAACTTTAACCTATTTGTCATTCATCAAAACTTAAGTTTAACTATTAATACAAATTGCACCAACACTAGACCTGTCTTGACTTTGTCTTGGAATCAGATCAGCTCGCCATGACTTCGGCCACTTGCTCAATATCGAATCCTCCAAACCTACTAGGACTTCGTGCCAGATGTCCTCCCATTTGGACTTCCTGCCTGGTTTCCACGATTTGTCAAGACTTCCTACCTAGTATCAGATCCTCCAAACATACTAGGACTTCATTGAGGTAATCTTCCTACATATTAGATCAACACATCAGATCATAACAAGACTTACTTGTGAACCTTTGCTAACATCAAAACATGGGTTCAATTGTGGTGCACCCTGCACCAACAGGACCGACTCCTATTGTTCCTTTCAAGGGAATGCATCCTCATCTACTCCTCTCAAGAGATTTTATTAATTTGCCAAACATTCAGTCCTCTAGAGCTTTTTGGACTTCCTGCTTGACATCTGACCCTCCGACCCTCAAGACTTCCTCTTGATGTCTAGTCTTTCAAACCCATTGACTTGCTAGATGTTCGGTCCTCCAGACCCATCTAGACTTCTTGACTGGCTTACTTGATCTGTCAAGTCTTCTGCCTAGTATCTTATCCATCTGACCTTCTATAGGGCTTTTCCTTGCCTAGTATTCAATCACCTTGAACTACTATGACTTTTGCCTTTACCTAATATCCACTAAGATTTTTTCCTTGCCTAGTTTCCAGTCAATTTGACCAATTAGGACTTTTTTATTGAGTTACTTGCATACTTAGTCAATCTCATTAGATTACAATATAACTTAACTTTGAACATTTTGTCAATATCACAATCAAGTTCAATTAATTGGTACTTATAGCACCAACATAAATAGCATTTGCCAAGGGTTCATGCTCGGAAATAGCTTGGTTTGAAATGTGTAAACCCAAGGAGTAATGTGGCCTAGGGATGAAGGGCCTTCAGTCCTGGAACAATACACTACTTGCTAAAATATATGGAGTATATAGGATAAGAAGCGTGCCACCGATGGGTGCACCACACTTATCTGTAGCAGATGGATGTATGGCAATGACAAGCAAAACACACACATTCTCCACTCATCAAGAAGATATTGCACATCATGGGCATACTATTATTAACCTCGATTGGGTCTGTGGAGTTGACTGAGTAGATGTTAGTAGGATGGTTTAGTCAGCCAAGTTAGGCACTAGAGAAACATATGATTACTTCATAGGTCGGGCATCAAAAAGCCATGGACAAGGACAGTCTAGAAGAGGTATTTGTAGCCCAAACACTCCTTCACTCTTTGGTTGCTAACACATAGGAGGCTACCTACTAGAGCTCGTCTTGAGTACATGGAGGACAAGAGGTGCACCTTTTGTAGAGTGACAGAGGAAACCTAGGAGCATATTTTTTTAGTGCCCACAGGTGAGAGAGCTTTAGAGAAGGATCAGATGGTGGCTTGACATGCCACAGGAGATGACCACATACACGAATGTTGTGAGTCTTTCGACACCACCATAGAGGCTCCATTAGTTTGATGTAGGTTCAACACCTCGCCAAGTCCTCCATAATTTATCATATCTAGCAGGGAAGGAATCGAGTTATGTTTGCAAGTGTACATTGCGACGTGGAGTTGGTATTTAATAAATTTCAAACACATATATATCGAACATCGGGCATCTACTCAAATCTAATACTTCATCAGAAAATGAGTAGCTATTCTTGATTACATTATATGTTTTGCTACCTCACATAAATATATTTATTGTTCATAAAAAAAATATTCATCTCCTAGTGTTTTATTTAATTTGTTTATGTATTTGTGTTGTATGTATTTTTAGAAGATTAGGACCTTTAAGATATTTCTTTGTCCTTCCAAAGATATCAGTTGAGGAGAAAGGATAGCGAAAATCTAGGTTATAGGCCATGGCCATGAAATAGGAACTAGAGTTCTGAGCCACATCAAGAATGATTTGTTATTGTGTATTTCAATTTTTATATTCAATAATCATGTGTTTTCATTGCGCACGAAGCCACTAACCAATCATAGATACGAGCATGAATGAAATTACGAAATCAATAAACATTTATTCACCCAGCCCTTCTAGCCACATTCACCAATCCGACAAACACCTATCAAACTTTCAAATTTTGCCCATGACTTCTTTTAACAAATGTTTAATAGTTCTTGGCCCACTACAACTTCTGTCAACTCTTGTTAATGTTTTCACCTACATACTCGACACTAAATATTAATCTAATATAGATCTAACTTCAAATATTTGATCAAAAACACTAACAATTAAAAATTTCCTCGTTATTTAAGGAATTTTTTTAATGAATATTTGCTAATTACATCAAAACCAAATCATATATATGGTCAAACTCGATCGTATGATGCTAGCTTGCTTTCACCAACACTATATTAATCACATACATTATATCTTATGCATCTTTTTTACTTAAATTAATTTGTTTAGTAATGGTTTTATCGTTTATCTATTATTATGGGTGGTAAAATCAGCAAATGCCAAAATTAAACAAATTTGATACGTGTGGCCATGCAACAAAGGATTGAGTTGCTCCCCTGCACAGATTTCTCCATCAAGTGCGCCCCTCCTTCCTTTTCTCACGCCCATAGCCTTAATACCTCGCAATTCCTACATTTCTCCTTCGTCATCTTCTCCTTCTTATTTTCTTCGCCCTTTCTCAATCCCAAATCTCTAGCCTCTTTTCCTCCATTATCAGCCATGGTGAGCAAGATAGTTTGATAAATCCTTTCATATTGTCTGTTTGTGTAATACTTGTTGATTTTTTATTTTCGGAGTGTATGTAATTATGATGTAAATATGTAGGCGAATTCAGCCTCCGGAATGGCAGTGAACGATGAATGTAAGCTCAAATTCTTAGAGTTGAAAGCAAAGAGAAACTTTAGGTTCATTGTGTTCAAGATTGACGAAAAGATCCAACAAGTCATGATAGAAAAGTTGGGTCAACCTGAAGAGAGCTATGATGACTTCACTGCCTCCTTACCCAGTAATGAATGCCGTTATGCTGTCTTTGATTTTGATTTTGTGACTGATGAGAATTGTCAAAAGAGCAAGATCTTCTTCATATCATGGTAAGAAAAAAAAAATACAGTAGCCGTATTTAAGAGTTGCTAAGAAAATTATTATTATTTAAAAAAAAAGAATATGAATCTGATATGATACGTTGTGCAACTGTCTTAATATTAAAATTATCGTGCAAGATTATAAGAATAATTTTCTAAAATCCATGATTGCATCCAACTATTTAATTTATATATATATATATAAAATTTTTATGCATGATGAAGGGCACCTGATAACTCAAAGGTGAGGAGCAAGATGCTTTACGCAAGCTCCAAGGATAGGTTTAAGAGGGAGCTTGACGGGATTCAAGTGGAGCTCCAAGCAACTGATCCAAGTGAGATGAGTTTTGACATCGTCAAAGCCCGAGCTCTATAAGAGAACTTTATCCTCCTCCCCTAATTCATTTTCATTCAGAATTATTTTTTAATTATCATTATCATAATATGGACTTTAATTTATGTTGTATTAAAGACTTAGCTTATCAAACTATGTGAAAATATTGACTTTATGATATCAATTTATGTATTGTTTCGTTGAATATTTATAGAATCTTGAATTGTCGTCCTAGTTTGAGAGAAAGAGGAGTACCGGAGGAAAAACAAAGAATGGATAACATCAGCAACTTGTTGGTGACTAAGTGGAGCACAAGGGGACCAACAAAATATACATTATTCTTATATGTTATGTTTGCTCATTCAATTCATATTTTAGAGGAATTGAAAATTAATTTGTTTATCATAAATTATACCAAAATTAATTTTAGATAAATTCAATAATATAAAATATAAAATAATTGATTCCTACATTTAAATATGAAATTTACTATTATGAAAAAAATATTGAATATATTAAATTAAATTAAACAATATTTAATATATTTGATACCGTCGTACTAATCACCTGTTATGCAAAACGGGAGTAACAACCTCTCAACCTCTAACACACGAAAGAAGAGAAAGAGACAAAGAGATCGTGCGGAGCAACAAGACAAAGACACACAATAGAGTGATAAAATACAAGGAAGAAGTAGAAGAGGAGAGAGATGAAGGTGAAGAAGAGTTATCGTGGTTTGACGGCGTGCCTACTCCACAAAAAGGCCGAAGCTTTATTAGAATTCTCTCTACATAATAGAATACACCTTATTCTCTTGATACTAAGGATGATGATACAATAGACTTACAATAATCCCTATAAATGATGTCTAAGCCCAAACTCGCTAAAATCAAAACAGAATTTTGTTAGGAAAAATTTTAATAAAATTTTATTAGAAAAAACCTTAATAGTATTTTATTAGAAAAAGTTTAATGAAATTCTGTTAAGAAAAATCTTAACAGATTTTTCTTGCATGACATCTATTATTTAGATATGAGTCACCCATTAACAATCTTCACATTGACGAATATTCACCCCTTCGAAGAACACGAGTATTTGAGAAAAACTCCACCAGGAACTTTAGGTTTGGGCTTCCTTTCCTCTAGCATCTAGAGACATGGATCATGTATTCTAACCAACCCTAAAAGCCATAAAGTTTCCTTCTTCTTAAATACCCACTCACACCCTATAACTTGTTTCCCTCAGAAAGTTTCACTAGATCCCACATTTCGTTCTTATGCAGCAACTCCATCTGTCATGCCCCAAGACCAACGGAGTTACTGATCCAATATAAAATCAAACAATATTTCCCCTATTCGGCGGACAATTTACACATACATACATGCAGTTTATAATTTGACCTCAGGCCTCAATAAAAATATATAACATATGGGAAAATAGAAACATCTCAATACTGAAATCTATAAAGCTCACCTGAGCTGCCCGGGACAGGTACGCAGCAAAAACAACCGCCCAAAGTCCAACAAAAGACTCAAACATACAATACCGCATGAATGAATAAAAATACATAACTGCGATATAGAAATGAATACAACACCAACGCAAATGCTATAAATAAAACCAAATGCGCAGAAGCACCCAACAAATCGAGTCGTGGGGACCCGGGACTGGCAACTAGGCTCCTCCGGCAAGCTATCAACCTGAAAACAAAAGCATTGTGACGGGTGGTGAGTCCAAGTGGACTCTGCGGGTATATAGAAAGATATGCATGACAGAAAAAAATAGCTGAATAAGCTATACAGAAACAACAGGATACAGTCTCAGTAGGAGTATCTGAAATATGCATAATTGAAGTAATAAAAGACTATACATAACCAAAATCAACTTATCCTGGTAATAAAAAGGTCTCGTATTATACGAGCAAGTGTAGGGTCATCAAACCACACAAACAGTATATTCTGTATGTGTATGTCAAACAAATGCAGTAAATCAATGCAGCAATCACAATCAAATTCACAATGAATCATATGCACATGATGCAATGACATGGTCACCCTTAACGCCAGTCAAGCTACCGAGACATGCAATAATGTGTTGACCGAGTGGGTAGGGTTGTGACACTGTACGCACTTTGCCATCACTGTTCCTGAGCGACTGAGTGGTTAGGATGATGGCGGGGGACCACCCCCTACCCCATGTATATATGAGAGAGCGTCGCTCTCATCTCCTCTAGTCAATGGAAAGAAAAAGGATCTCTGCCTACTACCAGGTTCCAGAACCACTACCCATGAGCGGTCGAGCGTAGTAGTACAGAGCAAATGCACACACCTAATGGTATCCACTAACCCATGAGTGGTTGTATGTGCATATTATGTACCAGAAGACGATAGGCTCAACCATAAGGGAGTCGCTGATCGTCGACATGCAATAGTGCAGGGATGATGCATGCTCTAAACACATGCAACCACTTCCGGTTATCATATATAACTCAACTTAACATGCACAGGTCGATCACAGGTATAATAACCTAACCATCATGTATCTAAATACTCATACAAGTAATATAAAAATTCAACCCATGCAGATATAAGGTGACATGTCTCTATATCTATGCATACATGCATACATGAACACTATACAGAGTCAGATAACAATAAAATGAGACTCCATAGAAGGGAAACAAATCATATCCATGATCAAGCAACAAGTATCAAACAGGATAACAAATGGTAGGAGATTTAAAGTAAACAAAACCTACTGCAATAAACATAACTAGCCATGCATAAAGATAACGTGAATTTAAGGGAAACAATCAAGAAGTACCCGCCAAGAAGTAGGAGTCCTTATATGGTGAGAACCACTTGTCTAATAATCAACAACAAATCAGTGTCCTGTATCAAAACACAGTTTTAGTTACTTTAACAAATGCTAAATTAGCTAAGTATATCTACAAACTAGCTTGGATCACCCTAATCCTATCAAGGTCACCACGACGGTAGCGATCGCCAGAGATCATTTCAAAATCTATTGACCAAATAATAACCTAATCCCAAGCCAAACCAAACTAAATATGTACCCAACAGTAAGATCGACTCCAAATAAACCATTCAATCTTTACACCAAAAGGTGGTCACAGCATGATCAAGGGAAAAACAAGCTACCATACCCTCTCAACAAGATTCACCTAACCTAAATGAGAACTTTGTGTTGAGGCAATCTGTGGTCCGGAGTGACCAAGTATTTTGATGTTTGGGCAAAGGGTTTAAGTTAGGTTTACCCTTGTTATCTCATATGTGTATGTTGAGTGTGCAAGTTGTACAGGTTACACATATGGACTTGACTGGACGACCTCGGTACGGTGAAGGGTGGTATGGAGACAAGCTGGAGGCTTGTGTGCACCCGAGAGACCTTGGAGAGCATGGACGATGAGCTGAGGGGCGCGGACTTCGAGGCATGCTTGAAGGATGGCTTGGAGGCATGCTGGAGGCTTGCGTGCATCCGAGGGACGGGATCCGAAGATGAAGAGGGAGCGAAGGCAATAGTTGAGGCTGCGGATGAGGAGTCGGTCGAGTCGTGAGGGTACGAGTGCTGTGTGATTGTACTCGGGAAATCCTAGGGTTTGAGTGCGGAGTGGAATGTACTCAGGAAGGGTAACCTTAAGTGGGTGAGTAGACCAGTCGACTGGCCTGGGGGCAGTCGACTGATGAAACTCACAGAAGGGTCTCAGCCCTGGACCAGTCGACTACCCTGGGGCAGTCGACTGGTAGGTGGCTGGTGAGTTGGCTGAGAATTCGAACGTTGGGGTGCAACGGTCGAATTTCAGTTGCACCAGTCGACTGCCCTGGGGGCAGTCGACTGGTAGTGAGAGTTTCAGCCCGAGTCCTATTTAAAGAGGACTTCGTGGTGGCTGAGATTCTTGACGAATCTTGACTTGGTTAAAGACAAGATAGTAGTCTTTGTGCTCAGAGATTTGCTTTGGATTATGGCGAGGTTTCTCCACCCACAAGGAGCGACGAGAGCTAGCTGGAGGTTATCCGGGGAGTGATCCACCGACGAATTCTTGGATTAGTCACCCGGCCGGGGTGGATACCAAGTAAATTCCCTTTGTTAGCGTTGTTTGTTTTCTTTATTATTGTTTCTGTTGTGCAACTAACAACGCAGGTATAAGAAAGATCCGAGATTCGCTATTCACCCCCCTGTAGCGGACACAAACGATCCTATCAATTGGTATCAGAGCGAAGGATCGTTCATGATCTGACTAACTACCGAGGGAGCACCCGCTAGAGGAAGAAGAACATAGAAGATAAGTTGGGGGAAGACATCAACACACCACTAACCTACAATCATGAAGAATTCGGCCATTGGAAGGCAAGGATGGAAAATTGGCTAGGGATGGATTGGGAGTGTAGAATGACCATTAAAGACCCCTTTGAAATTCCGAGAGACAAGCACGGGAAGAGGTTTCGTCCTAGATATTGGACAGATGAACAACGAGAGCAATCTAGGGCAAACGAAAGGGTAATAAATATTTTAATTGATATGTTGCCTAAAAACGTGTTGAGTTGTGTAGGAGAATATAAATGTACGTACGAGTTATGGAGCAAACTAGAAGAACTTCACAAGAACTCTACACAAACTCAAGGAGTAGAGGAGCCCGAAGAAGTAAGGTCAATAGTCCAAGAAGACCAAGAGGAGGAGGAAGTGTCAACTTCATCAAGTGAAGGAGCACTAGAAAGTGAAAAATCATCAACTTCCTCAAGAGAAGAAGAAGAAGTATCAACGTCAAGTATTGAGGGGGAGGAGAGACCCTCAATCATACAAGAACGAGAAGAAGCCTCCACCTCCACCAAAGCAAGAGCCAAGGACCATATCACATGCTTTGGGTGTAATGAAAAGGGGCACTACAAGGACAAGTGCCCGAAAGATAAAAAGGAGGTAAAATCTACACTCATTTCAAGTTCTTTTAAATCTAACATGAGTTGTAGGAATGGAGGAGCCCAAGAAAAGAAAAAGAAAATCCGATGCTTCACGTGTGGAGAGCTAGGGCACTACCACACCAAGTGCCCTAGAAAAGGAGAATTAAAGAAAATGGAGCATCTTAGAAGATGGGAGAAGGAGGAAAAGAAGAAGCAAAGATCACATCAGGTAGGGACCACAAGGGTAAGGGAGGTAATCCCTAACTCTAGATTTAAATGCAACTCAAATTCTAGTTCCTCCATGAATGTTAAAAATAAGACAAATCATCCCTCCATGCATGATAGTTTTAATGAAAAATGCTTAATGGTGCATAACTTTGGATTTAGATACAATGATAGGACAAGGAGTAACAAGGTGGACCAAAAATCTAAGAAAAGCATGCATCATGATAGACCTAGGACCTTTGTATCTAAGGATCATGTCACTAATCCCAAGAAGAGAAGGAATATGTCTAGAAAGGAGGATAGGTCTAGGAATGCCCAAGGTGGACATATGGGTTCTAGGGTTATAACTCTAGAGAGAGAAAATCAAGCTTTGAGGGCAAGACTTGATAAATTAGAAAAGACCCTAGAAAGATTCATGGTTGGATCAAAGGGTCTAAACATGGTGTTGGGTAGTATAAAACCCAACTATGATAGATCGGGGTTGGGCTACCGATCTAAGACCTCCAAGGCCAAAGAAAAGAGAAATGCTAAGGTAGCATATGGTTATGGCAAGGAGGGAAAGTCCAGGGATGGCAAGGGGGTGCCATCCAAAGGGAAAAAGGATGTCTTAACCAAGGACAAGGTGTCCAAGATTAAGAAGGTTCATTTTGTAGCCCAAGAGTCACCGGTGGCACATCGGTGTGGCCTAGTGTGGATTGAGTCGCCTAGGGAGGTGGCTAGGGCTAAGAGCTAAAGGGGGAGCTCTAGAAGCCTTTAGGGTCTATGGTAAATGAATCTCAAGAGTTTCTCTCTTAGGAAAATAGGTGAAATGCACCAAAAAGGGTTGGAAGACATTGGTAAGTCTTAATACTAGGTTTTGTCAAAATTAAAGGAGTTTTGGGGTGAAAAGAATGAAAATACAATTATATTGGGTAAAATTGGGTTATAATGTGTGAATACCATGTAATTCAATGATAGAAACGAACTATAATCAAGGATAAGAAGAAACAGTGAGGAGGAATCACAATTGAGACTTTTGGGATGAGTTTCAATGGTACACTTTAGAAAAAGTCGAATTTCGTGCCAATCTTGGGATCCGGAGTATATTTTTTTGGAAACGTATTTTTCCCAAGTAAACATTAGCCCCACAAATCTCCCCACGAAATTTCATAATTTTTGGAGATTTATAGAATTATTTACGGATTTCTGAAATTCGACTGAAAAACCTGAAAATCAGGTATCAGTCGACTGTCCTGGGGGCAGTCGATTGCTCTCAAGCCCAGAAACTCTCTGTAAGTTTTCTCAGTGGACTGCCCTGGGGGCAGTTGCCTGATCCAGTAGGGCTAGAGAAAAATAGCTATTGGGTGATAGAACGTAATGTCTAAATTAAGATCCTTGATTATATTCCTTGAATAATGGATTGCCTCATGGTTTAATGGTAATTAAATGAGGGTAAAAGGATATCATTGAATTCAAGAAGAACTAATAAGTGATTAAGATTCAATGGGTGATTTTGAATGATAAGTTCTTGATAAATGAAAGGAAGAATTGAGGGCAATTCCTTGTGTAGATTGATCATGGTTAGATTTGGCAAACACAAGGAATCACGATTTGAGTTCAAAATTGATACGAAATGCTAAACTGTTAGGAAATTATGTTTGTACCAAAAGACAAGCACATTTATGGTTTTCATGAAATCTTATTTTTCTAGGATAGGGTATATCCTAGCAAGTGTGCTTGCAAATCTTTAGGTTTTTGTTGGGTATTGTTGAGTTCTTTTTGGCACTAGGGATAAGGTTGCTTGGGGGCAATCCTTCAATTGTCGCCAAGGGAGAAGAAATTGGGTGTTAGAGTGTTAAGTTGGGTAGAACTTCACCTTGAAAAAATGAAAATGTTGGTGCAGACAGCACCCAAGTCGAACCTTGGTTTTGATAATGACAAAGGATTCAAAAGTTAAGATGTTATGTTTATCTAACATGTTACTTGAGTGTGCAGATTTAAGTCCTAGCGAAGGACTGCTAGGCACTTAGAGAAGGACTGCTAGGAGACTAAGACCTGGCGAAGGACTGCTGGGCACCTAGCGAAGGACTGCTTGGTACGGAAGACCTGGCGAAGGATTGCTGGGCACCAGGCGAAGGACTGCTAGGCACCTGGCGAAGGACTACTGGGCAAAAGTCCAACCGAAGGAGCCGGTTGGCAACAGGTAAATTCTCCCGAGAGGATTAGGTGAGGGCGCGTTCCCCGTCGAGGGAACAGTAGGCGTCGGTTCGACCTAGGGTTCCATTTTGGAGACCCAAAGTCAGAACCAAGACAGCTACGGCTGTAAAATTCACTAACATGATTGCCTTGTTTTGATTGGTACTAACCCTGGATGCAGGACCGAAGGAATGAGTTTCTGCAGCTCAGAACACCCCAAAGGAGAGGGGCAGTAGCTGTGTTGGGCGCCCGGGAGATCACGGGCGCCCTACGTCAAAGCCAAACAAGAGTTGAGCAAGAAAACGCTACGGAAGCTCACTAGGCCAGGCGCCCCCAAGCTCCCGGGCGCCCCCGTGCTCCCGGGCGCCTCGGATGCCTCGGGCGCCCTGGGTCCAAGCCAACGAAGTAGATAGAGTTCAAGTCAGTGAGAAGCAAGCAGCTTGAGTCAACCCGGGCGCCCCCTGCTTCCCGGGCGCCCCTGTCAAACCCTGAGCCCGATCCTGGAGGGATAAAGGCTGACCGAGTTGCGGATGAGGGTTTGCGGATCGGGAGACACGTGGAGGGCGCCCCCAGGTGCACTATTTAAGGGGTTCGACCCCCAAGGCTTCATAACACAGTTTTCCAACGCCTCAATACTCTTCGCTCAAGTGTTCTGCTCCGGAAACTTCTGATCTTGAGGTTCTAACGCCGACGACGACCCTACGCACCGAAGAACGATACACACCGGGCGTCGGTAACGAAGAGTTAGATTTTGATTGTATTTTTACTGCACCACTACTGTACTACTTCTTGTAATAACTTGCGCGATTATAGTATTGCCCGCAGTAAACGGTCAAGGACCGTGAGCCTTAGAGTAGGAGCCGACCGCGACTCCGAACTAAGTAAAAATCTTGTGTTCGCATTTGTGTTTATTTATTTCAGCTGCGTAATTTCTCTCAATCTAATCCGAAACGGGTTACGATATTCACCTCACTCTATCGTATTCTATCGATCCAACAAGTGGTATCAGAGCGGGGAAGCTCAAATTTGGTGCAACCACCAATTTGAGAATTTTTCGGATTTTCTTCGAATTGTTTTTATTTCTTTTATCAAAATTTCATCATAAATCGAGGTTGGTGCAACACCACTCGATAAAATTGTTTTATCTTCTTCCCGCACTACTAATCCAGGACCAAGTCTTGGGACGTTTTTCTCTCTCTCTCTTTCTTTTTCAGATAATTCTTAAATGACCATGCAAGAGGGCTTCAGTACCGCCAGACCACCGCTCTTCAGTGGAGAGGATTTCTCCTACTGGAAGAGTCGGATGAAAGTTCACCTGAAAACACAGGTGGGCATGTGGATAATAATCCAGTCTGGTCTGGACATACCTAAAAATGCTGATGGAGTGCCACAATCCTACACCGAATGGGATACCGCCCTCAAAAGAAAAATTGAAGCTGACGCCAAAGCAACTCAAACACTTCAATGCGGCCTAACCAAAGAGGAGCTGAACCGGGTAGGTCCATTCAACAGTGCAAAAGAACTCTGGGGTAAGCTAATTGAGTTGCACGAAGGAACCTCCGACACCCGGATCAGCAAGAGGGACCTACTACTGAACAAGCTGTATACCATCAAGATGAACGACAGCGAATCAGCAGCTCCGCTCCACGCCAAAATTTAGGAGCTGATGAACGGTCTACACACCATCGGTCACAAGGTAGAGAATCGTGACCTGATCAGGTATACTTTTAATGCCTTCCCTAGAAATACTTTGTGGGCATCTATGGTAGATGCGTACAAAGTTTCAAGGGATCTTTCTAAAATCAAGTTAGATGAACTATTTTCTGAACTAGAATTGCATGAGCAAACTAACTGCACCATGGCCGAGAAAGGCATCACTTTTATTGCAGGTAAAACTGGAAAGATAATGAAGAAGAAGCCTCACCTGCACCCGAGTCTGATTCAGACTCAGACTCAGAAGACAGCGAAGGAAATCGACCTAAGCTGGTTCGGCTAGCTCGGGACTACTACAAAGAACTAAAAAAATCAAACCAATAGAAGGAAATCCAGCCGAAGAAAGGAAGAACCAGCTGAACCTTCAAATGAGAAGAACAAACCAAATGTGACCTGTTACAAATGCAAAATGAAGGGTCACTACAAGACTGAATGCCCTAATCTGAAGGAAACAAAGAAGACAAGAAAGAAGAAAGCACTTCAGGCAACATGGGACGAGTCCTCCTCCTCCTCCGAAGAAGAGGTCCCACAGTCGAACCTGCTCGCACTAACCGCCTCAGAAGAAATCGAGACCGAGTCAGAATCAGAACCGGACGACGGCAAACTCACGTTTTCAGAGGATGGCAAAATCACTGTAAGTGGTTTTTCTAAAAATCAGTTAAACGAATTAATTACCTATCTTTCTCGAGACATGGCGAAAGCCAAACTCCGAGTTGAATCTCTCCGATAGGAAGTAAAAATCCTGAAAGAGGGAGCTGACTCTGGATCCATAACTGAGAAGGTTCAAGAAGGAACCTCTACTCAAGTTGAAAAACTTGAGAAAGAGAACTCCTCCTTGAAAACTTAAGTCAAGGACCTCAGAACAGCCTTAGAACGATTTGCTTCTGGTTGTAAGGGTCTTGACATGATCCTTGGAAAACAGAAGTCGGTTCTAAATCGATACGGATTAGGCTATAGAACCAAGTCTAGACAAAGACCATACTATGCTGTACTGAACCAGTCTAGACCTAAACTTCAGGCATGGGTACCCAAACTGTGCCTGAACAAACAAACTGGATCAAATCAGTATTGGATCCCCAAGGACAAGATTCACATCTTTCCAAACCATTATCGTGGCTTTAGTCCAGGGGGAGCCAAATTAAAAATAATATTCATAGTTAGATAAATTTCTATTCTTGTTTTTAAATTGCATGATTGCTTGTTTATTTAATTTATGCAATTTACCATGCTTAGACTTAGGAGTGGTTAGTTTAAGGGCTGAACCAATTTAATTGAAATTTGAACAACCTAGTACTGGGTGGCAGTGAGATGATAGTACGTTAGGGAAGCCTCTTCTAATAAGGTCAAGTATACTCTACTTGGTCTCTTTAGACTGGTGAAACTAGCCGAAGCTACCGATCCAAGACCCAAACTAGTTAGACCAGAATTTTTCAAAAAGTAATTTTGAAAATAAAATTTCTTTGAAAGGCTTTGTCAAGGAAAGGGTTGATGATCCAATAAGGTTACGGCCAAAGAAGGCCTAGTGCCTCGCCAAGACCTGGAAGTCAATTTTTGAAATTCAAATTCAAATTATTTTTTGTCAAATTCAAATCTAACACAAATTTTCAGTTAATTATATATTCAAACATCTTTTTAAAATAAACACAAAATCAACTATTTTTAAAATTAATTTAAGTTTTTCAAAAGAAATCATAATTTTTCAAAATAATACTATCTAATCAAAACCTGTCTCACAAAAACCCTTAAGGCTAATGTGATTGACAACTCTAGATTGGGTGAGGCAAACTAGAATGTGAAAATCAATTTAGGCTACTCCTGATTCTAATTGGATCCAAATCAACAAAACTCTTTATGTGTAGGAACATAAAGATTTGGACCAATGGATGTTGGATAGCGGGTGCTCCAGACACATGACTGGGGTAAATTGAAATTCACCAAACTCAAGTTCAAAAACCTAGGCTCATTAGCATTTGACAACAATGCTACACTCAAGGTAATTGGATTAGGTAACATTGAACTAAAATCTGACTTTGTTATTAAAAAGGTTCTTTTGGTTGAAGATTTTAAATTTAATTTGCTTAGCATAAGTCAATTGTGTAACTCTAACTGCCTGATTAGAAATTTGCAAGACTCAGAAATCATGCTTAAGGGCACTAGGAAAAATAATGTTTACACTATAACCCTACCACTAGTACCTAAATGCATGTTAACTCAGTTAGAACAATCAAACCTCTGGCATAGGAGATTAGGTCACACTAATTTGAGAATAATTTTAAAAATCACCCAACTTGGACTAATTAAAGGTATCCCTAAAATTAAGAACCATGAAAACTTAATATGTAAATCATGTAATCAAGGTAAACAAACCAGGTCTAATCACAAACCAATTCAATCTGATCTAACTCAAACCACACTGGAGCTCCTGCACCTTGACTTATTTGATTCACATGGAGACAAGTCAATAAGCGGAAACTGGTACTGCTTAGTAATAGTTGATGATTATGTTGGTGCAGAATGCACCAAAGTCAAACCTGTGTTTTGATAATGGCAACAGGGTTCAAAAGTTAGGTCTTACTTGTTATCTAACATGTCACTTGAGTGTGCAGAGTAAAAAGCCCTAGCAAAGGACTGCTAGGCACTGGCAAAGGAATGCCAGAGTGAAAAGCCCTAGCGAAGGACTGCTAGGCACTGGCGAAGGAATGCCAGAGTGAAAAGCCCTAGCGAAGGACTGCTAGGCGCCAGGCGAAGGACAGCTTGGGACTGAAGCCCTAGCGAAGGAATGCTAGGCACCGGGCGAAGGACAGCTCGGCTTCTAAGACCTGGCAAAGGACCGCCAGGCAAAAGTCCAACTAAAGGAGCGGTTGGCATCAGGTACATTCTTCCGAGAGGAGTAGGTGAGGACGAGTTCCCCGTCGAGGGAACAGTAGGCGTCGGTTCGACCTAGGGTTCCATTTAGGAGACCCAAAAGTCAGAACCAAGACAGCTAAGGCTGTATGAAATAATATAATACTGCTTTTTGGACTAACCCTGGATGCAGGACCGAAGGACTGAGTATCTGCAGCTCAGAAAGCCTCAAAGAAGTGAGGCAGAAGCTGAGCAGGGCGCCCCGGATGTTTCGGGCGCCCCCAAGGTCAACCTAAGACAGTAGGAGAGAAAACACGCGTCGACAGTTATATGTCGGGGCGCCCCGGATGCTCCGGGCGCCCCGCCTGTCGTGGGCGCCCCCAGTGCCAGCTGCCGAAGCACACCCTCGCGAAGCCAAAATGATGAAGGCTTGACCCGGTTAATGCGGGCGCCCCGAGCGCTCCGGGCGCCCCGAGCGCTCCGGGCGCCCCGGTCAAACCTGATCTCGATTTTGAAGGGATCAGATGTTGACCGCGCTGGAGACGGATTGATCGCCACGTGGGGGGGGGGGGGCGCCCCCGACGTTCCGGGCGCCCCCAGGCCCTATATAAAGGGCCCTCGACCCCAAGCATCAAACAACACTTTCAATCAACGCTTCTACGCTCTTCTGCTCTCGCACCTCGCTCCGGAAACCTCCCAACTCGAGCCAACGACGTCCCGCTGCTCCGAAAAAGACAACCTACATCGGACGTCGGTAAAAGAAGAGCCTCTTTTTAATTGTTAAGTTTACTGTGCTGTATTTGTAAATCAATCTTTGTAAACTATTATTGCGCCTCATATAGAATTTCCCAAAGTAAACGGTCAACGACCGTGGGCCTTGGAGTAGGAGTAGACCTAGGCTCCGAACCAAGTAAAAAATTACTGTGTTTGCGTTTGATTGTTTTATTCCGCTGCGTAACTGCTCTAATCCTAAAATCCGAACGATTTCCAATATTCACCCCCCCTCTATCGGTTCTCTCGATCCAACAAGTGGTATCAGAGCGAGGAAGTTCAAACTTGGTGCAACCACCAGTTTGAAAATTTTTCGGATTTTTATTTTCCTTTTTTTTTCTCGTTCGAATTTTCTTTAAATATTTTGTTCGAATTTTCTTTTTCCCGTTGATCGAGGTTGGTGCAACACCCCTCGTTATTTCATTTTATTCATCCCACACTACTAATCCAAGACCTAGTCTTGGGAAATTTTTTTTGTTAGTTTTCTTATTTTTCAGATTAAATGGCCATGCAAGAAGGATTTAGCACCGCCAGACCTCCACTTTTCAGTGGAGAAGACTTTTCCTACTGGAAAAGTCGAATGGAGGTCCACCTGAAAACTCAGGTGGACATGTGGATCATCATCCAGTCCGGACTGGAGATTCCCACAAATGCTGACGGGGTTCCTCAAAGTTACACAGAGTGGGACACCACTCTGAAACGAAGAATCGAAGCCGATGCAAAAGCAACTCAGACCCTACAATGCAGTTTAACAAAAGAGGAGCTGAACCGGGTGGGCCCCTTCAACAGTGCCAAGGAGTTGTGGGCAAAATTGATGGAGCTGCACGAAGGAACATCAGACACTAGGATCAGCAAGAGGGATCTGCTCCTGAACAAATTGTATACCATCAAGATGGCCGACAATGAAACAGCAGCCCAACTCCACGCACGAATCCAAGAATTGATGAACGGTCTTCACACTATAGGTCACAAAGTCGAAAACCGTGACCTAATAAGGTATGCCCTAAATGCTTTCCCTAGAAATACCTTGTGGGCATCTATGGTAGATGCATACAAGGTTTCAAGGGATCTCTCTAAAATTAAATTAGATGAATTGTTTTCCGAGTTAGAACTTCATGAACAGACTAACTGCAATATGGCCGAGAAAGGTATTGCCTTTGTTGCAGGAAAAATTGGAAGATCAACAAAGAAGAAGCCACAACCTGAACCCGAGTCTAACTCAGACTCAGACGCAGAAGACGAAGAAGGAGATCAATCTGAGCTGGTCCGACTGGCCCGAAGCTACTATAAAAAATTGAAGAACGAAGTCAACAAACGGAAAACAAGCCGAAGAAAGGACGAACCAGCTGAACCCGCGAGTGACAAAAACAAGCCCAACGTGACCTGCTACGAGTGCAAGAAGAAGGGCCACTACAAGACAGAGTGTCCAAACCTAAAGGTGAACAAGAAAACAAGAAGAAAAAAGGCACTCCAAGCAACCTGGGATGAATCTTCATCAGAAGAAGAAGAAGAAGCACCCCAGTCAAACCTACTAGCCCTAACCGCCTCAGAAAAAGTCGAGACCGAGTCAGAATCAGAAGAGGACGACGGCAGACTAACCTTTTCAGAAGACGACGAAATCAAGGTAAGTGGTTTCAATAGAAGTCAATTAAATGATCTTATTTCTTATCTTTCTCGAGATTTGGCGAAAGCCAAACTCCAAGTCGAATCCCTCCGACAGGAAGTAAAACTCCTGAAAGAGGGAGCTGACTCTAAATCCTTAACCGAGAAAGTTCAAGAAGGAACTCCTACTCAAGTTGAAAAACTTGAGAAAGAGAACTCCTCCCTGAAAACTCAGGTTAAGGATCTTAGAGCGGCCTTAGAACGATTCACCTCTGGTTCCAAGGGTCTTGACATGATTCTTGGAAAACAGAAGTCCGTTCTAAATCAATCCGGACTTGGGTATAGAACCAAATCCCGACAAAGATTTTATTTTGCTGTACTGAATCAGTCCAGAGGTAAAGTTCAGGCATGTGTACCTAAACTGTACCTAAACAAACTAACTGGATCAAATCAGTATTGGATCCCCAAGGACAAGATTCACATCTTGCCTAATTATTATTGTGGCTATAGTCCAGGGGGAGCCATGTTAAAAACTATTTTTATTAATAAATAGAATTTAATTCTTGCAATTTGCCTGATTGATTGTTTATTTAAATTTCTGCAATTTACCATGTTTAGACTTAAGTTAGTATAAGGACTGAACAAACTTAACTGAAACTTGAAAATATAGTATTGGGTGGAGGTGAGATGATAGTACGTTAGGGAAACCAATTCTAATAAGATCAAGTTCACTTGGTCTCTTTAGACTGGTGAACCTAGCCGAAGCTACCGATCCAAAATCCAAACTAGTTAGACCAGAACTTTTTCAAAGATTAATTTTGAAAATGAAACTTCATTAAACGGCTTTGTCAAGGAAAGAGTTGATGATCCAATAAGGCTACGGCCAAAGAAGGCCTAGTGCCTCGCCAAGACCTGGAAGCCAATTTTTGAATTTCAAATTCAAATTACTTTTTGTAAAATTCAAATCTAACACAATTTTCAGTTAAGTATAGATTCAAACATCTTCTTTCAAAATAAATTGAAATGTTTTCAAAAATTAATTAAGGTTTTCAAAATAAATAATAATTTCTCAAAAATAATTTTACTTATCAAAACCTATCTTACAAAACCTATAAGGCTAACGTGATTGAAAACCCTAGATTGGGTGAGACAGTAAGAATAAACTCAATTATAATTACTTTAATACCTATATTGTAGTCAAGTTGGTCAAACCATGGTCAACATAGTCAAACCGTGGTCAACATAGTCAAACCATGGTCAAAATAGTCAAACCATGATCAAACCGATTAAACCATGGTTAAACGATGACAAGACACAAAACTTGTCTCTTCGCTACAGTCCCGGGCGCCCGTGACTCCTCGGGCGCCCCCACCCCACCTTTTCTTTCTCCCTAGGCAAAAAGATGCCTCTGCCTTTGACCAGGGCTCCCGGAACCACGCGGGCGCCCCCATCGCACTCAATGCAGCAAAAGATGCAAAAGCAGCCTAACGAGGGCGCTCGGGCTGTCCCGGGCGCCCCTAACCAGTCAAAGACACTGCCTTTGGTAGTAACCACTGACCAGGGTGCCCAGATGCTCCCGGGCGCCCCCGTTGATCTGCCTATATAAGGCACCCGAACCTCCTTCTCTTCCCACACCAAAAACCAACTTCTTCCACCCTTTCCCCTTTACAAGAAGATCAAGAGACCTTGCAAGCTCTCGTCCTCAACCATGCCTCCCCGAGCTGCCCGGTATAATTTTTATTGCATTTAAATTAATTTCTAATTAATGCAATACCTTCATGCTTCTTTTAATTTCCTTAACATAGAAGACGCCGACCAAACCTGGCCAACCCCGGTGCCGAACCAAGTCCTGACCCTAGATTCCCTACCCTAGAATTATGCAATAAGTTTGCTCAAACCATTTACAAGCCCATTAAAATAAGTTATCTTAATAGGCACTTTTTTACCCAATCATGCTCCGTAGCCATGAATATTATCAACTTCTATCAATTAGATAATCTTGTCTTTTGCACTCATACCATTAATGAATCCTTATGTGCAGAATTCTACAATAACATAATTCGACAAGATAATCTCATGTTTCACACTACTGTCCAAGGGATACCTCTGTCTATCACCCCTACTTTGTTGAACCGATTCCTTGGACTACGACCCTCTCAGTCCACATTTTGCTGCTATCCACCTAGGAATCCTCCATTTGATCCTCCCTACTCTCACATTACCTTAGACACCATCCACTGCTATTTTTATAGGGAAGCACTCCCCGTAAATAGACGTTTCCAAGCCGTTGAACTTCAGGCACAGGACTATGCCTTGTATAGAGTCCTAGTCCGCTGTATCTTACCACTCTCCACTAGAGATCTCGGGACCATGCGACCCTTTCATGCCTTCCTTCTGTATGCCCTAGTCCATCACCTTGACATAGACATTGGACTACATATGTTTCATACTATTTTGCATGCGTCCAGTGTCACGACCCAGGGACGAGTGCGCACACCATTCTGCCACATCATCACTTCCCTCCTTCATCACCACGGTCGTGACATTACCGTGGGTGAAATAACCTCTATGACTGACTTTGATGAAATAGGATTTAGAAACTTCTCGTTAGCGGGTCTAGAGGTATCGACCACCGGGGTTCTGAGTTGGAGACGACAGCAGGCCGGGGCTCCGATCGACTCAGACGAGGAGGTCGACGTTGACGTCGGAGATCTAGCAGCAGCAGCCCGAGCGCACATAGACGAGCCCACTCCACCGACACTCTACGATCGAGTGGCACAGCTAGAGACACATGTTCAGAGCCTCCGTGAGGAAATGGAGGCCAATCATGCCGAGAACATGGAGACAAATCTAGGATACTACAATGACTACATGAGTGCCCTCAGAGCTGAGAGGGAGGCCAGAGATGCACAGTATCACGAGATGATGACCCTATTTCGATCCTGGCAGCCAGGCTCCTCTGATCATCCCGGTCCCTCATCCTAGATTTGCTTAGCATTGTACTTGTACCTATTTGACTGCCCCTACTCAGTAGGGTTGACTTATGTTTGACTGTATGCCTGTGTTGACTATTCAATGTTGACTAGCTTATGAGTACTGGTTTCTTGTCTATTCAGCAGTTAGGATTGTGCTCTGTAGAATAGATTAACTCTACTTTTATCTATTATTTTAAAATCAGTTTCTAAAAGAACCTTGAAAAACTGTTGTTTTTAAAATCAGTTTTAAAAATCTTTTCGGACTTAGTTTTTTTTAAAAACTACCCCCTTTCAAAACTAGGACTTTTTCACAAATGGACATAGCCTAGGCCCTAACCCTAGAACTGCATGCACCTATATATTTAGAAGCCAGCATCTCACAAGCACTTTAGGGTACTTTGATTGATAACCTAGAAAGGGTTGAGATGCTTAGGTCTTTGCCTTAATTCAAGATGCTTTAAGTCAGTGCATCTGCAGTAATTGGGGCATTAAATACAATTTATACAGCAATTAAGTTAAGTGTCAAGTTTAGAAAATCTAACTTGAACAGAAACACTTAACTTGACTAACCCTAGCGAAAACTACTGCTTATAACAGTTAGTAAGTAGCTAAATGGGTTAGACAGGTCCCTACAAGAGAAAATTAACTGATTTGGTCTAAGTCTTGGTTCAGTACAGCAAAATCACACGAATATTTTTTCTTTATGAAAGTTATTTCTTTTATGCAATTTAATTTCTGCTATATCTATCTGTTTTTGATATATGGCAAAGGGGGAGAGATAGGAAAGGAGAGAGTTCAAATTTTTTCAAAATCCCAAAATTTTTTTCAAAAAGTTAGCTACTTTTCAAAGCTTTTCAAAAACTTTTCTAGAAGTACTTAAGTTTTTTGTTTTAAAAAAAACCCTATTAGGTACTTAAGTTTATTAAAACGTCTTGAAGTTATTCAAAAGCACTAAGTTTTTATAAGTACTTTAAACTTAAGTTTTTCAAAACTTCCATAAGTACTTTAAGCTTAAAGTTTTTCAAAACTTCCATAAGTACATTAAGCTTAAGTTTTTCAAAATTTACTAAGTACTTAAATTATTTCAAAATTTACTAAGTACTTAAATTATTTCAAAATTTACTAAGTACTTAAATTATTTCAAAATTTACTAAGTACTTAAATTGTTTCAAAGTTTACTAAGTACTTAAATTGTTTCAAAGTTTACTAAGTACTTAAATCCTACTAAGTACTTAACTTAAAGTTTTCAAAACTTTTGAGTACTTTAAACTTAAGGCTTCAAATTTTTTTTTGTACTCTAAACTCATGCTTTCAAAAAACTCCTCTTTTAAAACTTAAGTTATCAAAAGATTTCCAAAGTACCTAAACTTAAGTTTTCAAAGTGCAAAATCATTCTAAGTAAAGTTTTTTTAAACTTAGAACCCCACGAAGTTTTGGAAAATCTAGGTGGAGATTCCCTCCAGGGGGAGGGAACAAATTTTTATGCTTTTGATTAAACTTAACTTTTTGAACTAGGGTTGCCATAAATCAAAAAGGGGGAGATTGTTGGTGCAGAAAGAACCAAAGTCAAACCTGTGTTTTGATAATGGCAACAGGGTTCAAAAGTTAAGTCTTACTTGTTATCTAACATGTCACTTGAGTGTGCAGAGTAAAAAGCCCTAGCAAAGGACTGCTAGGCATTGGCGAAGGAATGCCAGAGTGAAAAGCCCTAGCGAAGGACTGCTAGGCACTGGCGAAGGAATGCCAGAGTGAAAAGCCCTAGCGAAGGACTGCTAGGCGCCAGGCGAAGGACAGCTTGGGACTGAAGCCCTAGCGAAGGAATGCTAGGCACCGGGCGAAGCACAGCTCGACATCTAAGACCTGGCAAAGGACCGCCAGGCAAAAGTCCAACCAAAGGAGCGGTTGGCATCAGGTACATTCTCCCGAGAGGAGTAGGTGAGGACGCATTCCCCGTCGAGGGAACAGTAGGCGTCGGTTCGACCTAGGGTTCCATTTAGGAGACCCAAAAGTCAGAACCAAGACAGCTAAGGCTGTATGAAATAATATAATACTACTTTTTGGACTAACCCTGGATGCAGGACCGAAGGACTGAGTATCTGCAGCTCAGAAAGCCTCAAAGGAGTGAGGCTGAAGCTGAGAGGGCGCCCCGGATGTTCCGGGCGCCCCGGCTGTTCCGGGCACCCCGGATGTTCCAGGCGTCCCCAAGGTCAACCTAAGACAGCAGGAGCGAAAACATGCATCGACAGTTATATGTCGGGGCGCCCCGGATGCTCCGGGCACCCCGCCTGTCGCGGGCGCCCCCGGTGCCAGCTGCCGAAGCACACCCTCGCGAAGCCAAAAGGATGAAGGCTTGACCCGGTCAATGCGGGTGGCCCGAGCGCTCCGGGCACCCCGGTCAAACCTGATCTCGATTTTGAAGGGATCAGATGTTGACCGCGCTGGAGACGGATCGACCGCCATATGGGGGGGGGGGGCGCCCCCGACGTTCCGGGCGCCCCCAGGCCCTATATAAAGGGACCTCGACCCCAAGCGTCAAACAACACTTTCAATCAACGCTTCTACGCTCTTCTGCTCTCGCGCCTCGCTCCGGAAACCTCCTAACTCGAGCCGACGACGTCCCGCTGCTCCAAAAAAGACAACCTACATCGGACGTCGGTAAAAGAAGAGCCTCTTTTTAATTGTTAAGTTCACTGTACTGTATTTGTAAATCAATCTTTGTAAACTATTATTGCGCCTCATATAGAATTGCCCAAAGTAAACGGTCAATGACCGTGGGCCTTGGAGTAGGAGTCGACCTAGGCTCCGAACCAAGTAAAAAGTTACTGTGTTTGCGTTTGATTGTTTTATTCCGCTGCGTAACTGCTCTAATCCTAAAATCCGAATGATTTCTGATATTCACCCCCCCTCTATCGGTTCTCTCGATCCAACAGATTACTCTAGGTTTACCTGGGTTAGGTTTCTAAAGACCAAAAATGAAACCCTAGATCTATTCAATGATTTTTGTAAGTTAGTTGAAAATCAAAACGATACCAAAATCAAAAGACTAAGGAGTGACCACGGGGGAGAGTTTGAAAATCAACGATTCAAGGAATTTTGTATGGTTAATGGGTATATACACGAATTTTCGTGTCCTAGAACCGCCCAGTAAAATGGGATAGTTGAAAGGATAAATAGAATCCTACAGGAAGCCGCTAGGGCTATGCTCAATGAATTCAACCTAGCTAACCAATATTGGGCAGAAGCAATTAGTACGGCTTGCTACATCCAAAATAGGGTACTAATTAACAAACGACACAATAAAACACCCTATGAATTATACTACCATAGACTTCCAAACCTACATTACCTAAGGGTCTTTGGGTGCAAAGTCCATATCCTAAACACCAAGGACTATATAGGTAAATTCCAGTCTAAGTCAACCCCAGGCATCTTCTTAGGATATTCGACAACAAGTAGGGCCTATAGGGTTTACAACAAACAAACTAAGAAAATTGAAGAAACAATAAATCTGATATTTGATGAAGAAATTAACTCAAAATCTGATAATCCAGATCTAATTTCATCAAATACTGATCAAGAAGAAAATGAACTAAATATTGAACCAACCATTGAGACAATTGAACCAGCAATTGAACCAACCCAAGTAGTTGAACTAATCACTGAACCAAACCAACCAACCGAACCTGAGGCTGAACCAAGTTCCAGAAAAACTAAGAAACCCAGACTCAGTCACACAACTGATCAAATTATGGGTGATCCAACTTTAGGAGTCAGAACTAGGTCCTCCTATAGAAGCCTTAGTCAGATAGCAATGATTTCAAAAATTGAACCTAAGACTATAGAGGAAGCCCTACCTGATCCTGATTGGATCATAGCTATGCAAGAAGAGTTAGCCCAATTTGATAGAAACCAAGTCTGGGAACTTGTACCTAAACCTGAAGGCAAATCCATCATTGACACTAAGTGAGTTTTTAGGAATAAGCTAAATGATCAAGGAAAAATAGTTAGAAATAAAGCCCGCATAGTAGCAAAAGGGTTCAGTCAAGTAGAGGGGTTAAATTATGACGAAACCTATGCCCCGGTAGCTAAACTTGAGTCCATTAGGATGTTATTAGCCTTTGCATCCCATAAAGGATTTAAATTATACCAGATGGATGTAAAGCCAGCTTTTCTAAATGGATTCATTAAGGAAGAAGTCTATGTAGGACAACCCCCTAGTTTTGAGGACTTAGAAAGACTTGACCATGTCTACAAACTCACTAAGGCACTTTATGGACTAAAACAAGCACCTAGGGTCTGGTATGAACGCTTATCAACCTACCTAATTTCTAAAGAATTTAAATAAGGACTAATTGACTCAACCTTATTTATTAAAATCTTAGGAAAAGAAATCTTTATTGCCCAAATCTACGTCGATGGCATAATCTTTGGGTCCACCAACTCAAACTTCCTAAAAGAATTTGTTAAAATAATGGAAAATGAATTTGAAATGAGCTTAATTGGTGAGCTCAACTTCTTTCTAGGCTTACAAATTAAGCAAACTAGGGATGGAAACTATGTCCATCAATCCAAATATGCTAAGGAGTTAATAAAGAAATTTAAAATGGATAACTCTAAAAGCATAAGTACCCCCATAGACACAAATGTAAAAATAGATAGTGACCCTGATGGTAAACCAGTAGACCTTAAACTTTATAGGAGTATGATTGGAAGCCTACTGTACCTTATAGCCAGCAGACCTGATATCTTCTTTGCCGTAGGAATGTGTGCTAGATACCAAACCTGTGCTAAGGAAACACACTTAGCAGCCCTAAAAAGAATACTAAGATATGTTAAGGGAACCCTAAATGTAGGGATTTGGTATCCTAGGACCTCAACCTTTGACTTGTTAGGATACTCTGATTCTAACTACGCTGGTTGTAAATTAGATAGAAAGAGCACAAGTGGAAGCTGTCAACTATTAGGAAATAGTCTAGTAAGTTGGTGCAGCAGAAAATAACACTGTGTAGCTCTATCCACAACTGAAGCTGAGTATGTAGCCTCAGGAGAGTGTGTAACACAATTCTTATGGATGATGCACACTCTTAAGGACTTCCAGCATAACTGCACCCAAACTCAAGTCTACATTGGCAATATAAGCTCAATTAATCTAACTAAGAACCTAATCCAACATTTCAGAACTAAACACATAGAAGTTAAACACTACTTTGTAAGAGATCATTTAGCCAGGGGTGAGATAGTCCTTAAGCATGTAGACTCTAAACCTAACTTAGCTGACATATTCACCAAACCCCTACTTGAATCTAAGTTCAGCTCACTAAGAAGGCAGTTAGGGTTATGCTTGGTAGAATATGATTACTCTACTTCTATTTTTTTTACTACTTTACTCGATTTTAAAATTAGTCTCTAAAAATTTTAAAACTGCTTTACATGATTTTCAAAATTTCTTTTACAATTTTAAAAAAATTAATTTTTCGACTTAGTTTTTTTTTTCAAAAACTACCCCCTTCAAAACTAGGGCTGTTTTGAAATTTTAAAAAATCAATTTTTTGACTTAGTTTTTTTCAAAAACTACCCCTTCAAAACTAGGGCTTTTTCGAAAATAGACTTAGCTTAGGCCCTAACCCTAGAACTGCATGCACCTATAGATCTAGAAGCCAGCATCTCACAAGCACCTTAGGGTACTTCTGACTGATAACCTAGAATGGGTTGAGATGCTTAGGTCTTTGTCTTAATTCAAGATGCTTTAAGTCAATGCATCTGCAGTAATTGGGGCACTAAATACAAATTAAACAGTAATCAGGTTAAGTGTCAAGTTTAGAAAATCTAACTTGAACAGAACATTTAACTTGACTAACCTTAGCGAAAACTACTATTTATAATAGTTAGTAAGTAGCTAATTGGGTTAGACAGGACCCTACAGAGATATCAAATTGATTTGGTCTAGTTTATATCTTGAATTGGTTCAGTACAACACATTATTCTTTTGCTATATCCTTGTTCAATTTAATTTTTTATTATTGCTTTGCTTTTTTGATATATGGCAAAGGGGGAGAGATGGAAAGGAAAGAAGGAGAGAAGAATTAGAAATTTTTTAGGAGAGAATATTTAAAAATTCAAAAAAAATTTCCTTTCTTCAAAAAGTAAAATCACCTAAACTGTTTTCAAAAAATTTCAAAGTACTTCACTTAAACTGTTTTCAAAAAGTTTCAAAGTACTTGACTTAAACTATTTTCAAAAATTTCCAAGTACTTGACTTAAATTATTTTAAAAAATTTTTCAAAGTACTTGACTTAAACTATTTTCAATAATTTCAAAGTACTTGACTTAAACTGTTCTCAAAAAATTGCAAAGTACTTTTCAAAATTGTGTCTAAGTACCTGACCTAAGATGTTTGTTATCTCTAGGTACTTATTTTCAAAATTTTCAAATAGAAAAGTTTCTAAGTATAAATCTTCTAAGATACTAAAAGAGATTAGAAATTTTTTTTAACTCAAGAAGGTGTTTAGAAAATTATCTAAGTTATTAACTTGAAAATGTTTCTAAAGTGTAAAGTTTCAAAGTATAAATTTTCCAAAGTGCCTGACCAAAACTTTCCTTGAAATAGTTCTATAAAACTTTCTTTTGAAAAATATTCTAAGTGTTGAAAAATCAATTCCATCTTTTTACTTAGAAATTTTTTTTTCGAACCCCACAAACCTTTGAAAAACTGAGGGGGAGATTCCTTCCAGGGGGAGGAAACTAAACTGGTATTTCACTCGTTTTGATTAACTTAACTTTTTAAATAGGGTTGCCATAAATCAAAAAGGGGGAGATTGTTGGTGCAGACAGCACCCAAGTCGAACCTTGGTTTTGATAATGGCAAAAAATTCAAAAGTTAAGATGCTATGTGTAAAATATGACAAGTAATTCTAAAATTTAAATCAAGAAATAACCTTGTAAAATAATACTGGAAATTTTCAGAAATTTTTATGAACCTTGGTGGAATTTACGAGGATAAATCCAATAAATAAAAGAATATAATTAGGTTATTCGATTTATTGGAGGAGAAGTTATATATATATATATATATATATATATATATATATATATATTGATGTTGATCAAAGCCCGACCTAGGTTTTAATCGGCCGACCATCTCTTCTTTTCTTCCCCTCGCGAACCTGCAGCCACCGCCAGGCGCCGCCGCCCCCTCCTCCGTTTTCTTCTTCCTTCCTCGTGCCCTAGCTGCGGCCAAAGCCCAAGCGCCCTATTCCTTCTTCCTCTCCCGTTTCCTCTTCCCTTCCGCGTGCCCTAGCCGCAGCCGAGCACCGGTTTGTTCTCCCTTTCCCCTTGCCTTCGCCAGCCCTAATTGAAGCATCGCCGTTGACCAGCTGAGGTAAGGATTGGGGAGGTTGGCCGGAGAAGAGGTATTTCACCTGAGTCTATGCGTTGCCAGATCTAGATCTGAACGGGATGATCTCCCCGACACAGTGTAGGTAAGGATTTGTTTGTTTTCATTTGATCTGGGACAAATTGTGTTTGGGAGTTGGTTGGATCTTGTTTCCTTGTCTCTGATTCTCTTCTTGTGGTGCGTGTGCTATCAGATTGCCGCGGGCGATCCTAGTTATCTGTTGAACCCTAATTGACCCATGGATTTGCAGTTTCCTTTTTCCTGCATAGATTTGGGAGTAGGGGACTATCCAGCGAAGGAGGATTCCATTTTGGGTTGCTCCTCTTCCTCTGTTCTTTTCGATCAGCAAAGATCAGCCATCATCCAGGTATGATACGTTGGAATTTGTTTAGGTTTGTGGATTTGGGTGACTGATTTTGTGGATTGGTGTAGCCATTGTGTAGATCAGTGGCATGTTAATGTTGTTATTGGATCAGAATTTGGAATGATAGTAGTAATAATCTAAGTTGAATTAGATGTCCTATTTTATTTGATTCATATGAGTGCAGTTGTGTTTTTGTTGGGTTTGTAGAAGTCACTGTCAGCTTCACTATCTGGTGGTTGTTGTTTATTGAATTTTGGTTTTGGATTAAGTTGATGCCGTGAACTTTGATGGGTGGTATAGATGGATTGGCTTCAAATAGATTTCTACAAGGATCCTGTTCTTCTTGGTTTGATCTCTGAGTGGATGTATTGGATTAACTTGTTCCAGTCTATGTCATTTGGTGGTTTCGGGTTCTGATCAAAAGTTTCGATGAGAGATGATCTCTTGAATCAGAGCTGTGGGATGATGTGTTAAGGTATAGATCAGTTGGAAGTAGCTAGGATCCGAATTGCAATTTGGATCCTGAAATTATCAGGGTTATGGAATAGGTTTAGTTGCGGTGATCACAAGGGTTAAGTTTAGATTAAATCTAACTTAAACCATGAATCGACCTAATCATAAGATAATCACTAATTAGAGATAATTAGTGACCTTTGCTTTAGCATGGATGTTGATTAGGATTTGGGGTTTGTGTTTAGCTACTTAATAACTGTTATGATAGCTAAAACGATATCCTTTGATACAGGACGCTGAGTTCTTGCGGATTATTGGACGGGAGGTTCTCCTTGGATATGAACTTCTACTTGGAGGCGGGTACCCTTTGACTTATCTTTATGATATTGTCATCTTGTTATGCATAGACTGTTATAGATAGCAGTAAGATCATACGCTATCCCAGTTTATTATGCCTGTTTTGGATACTTGTTATTTATCCCTGGTTATTATGCCTGCCCTGGATACTTGATAGTTATCCTTGAGTTATTATGTCTCTTCTGGATACTTGTTAGTTATCCCTGAGTTATTATGTCTCTTCTGGATACTTGTTAGTTATCCTTGAGTTATTATGCCTCTTCTGGATACTTGTTAGTTATCCCTGAGTTATTATGTCTCTTCTGGATACTTGTTAGTTATCCCTAAGTTATTATGTCTCTTTTGGATACTTGTTAGTTATCCCTGAGTTATTATGCTTGTCCTGGATACTTGATAGTTATCCCTGAGTTATTATGTCTCTTCCGGATACTTGTTAGTTATCCTTGAGTTATTATGTCTGTTCTAGATACTTGTTAGTTATCCCTGAGTTATTATGTCTGTCCTGGATACCTGTAGTTTATCCCTGAGTTATTATGCTGTTAGTTCCATACAGTATCAGGTAGTGTCATATCTATATGTATGCTTAGAGATCGTGATGTATATCCTGCCTTTGACCTTGAGGGATCTGTAATTTTCGGCCAGTATACCTTGTAGGTTACATGTATTTCCTGTTATAGGATTTCAGATTGAGACCTAGTATACTGAGGACTTGGGAGGGAGGTATGTGTATCTATCATACATCATCCTTGCATTGTTGCATGCCGGCGATCAGCGACTCCCTTGTGGTTGAGCCTGATCGTCTTCCGGCACATGATATGCACACACGGCCACTCATGGGTTAGTGGATACCGCTGGGTGTGTGCATTTTCTCTATATTGCTCCGCTCGTCCGCTTAGGGGTAGTGGTTTCAGAGCGTGGTAGCAAGCAGGGATCCCTTCTCTACCCATAGACCAGAGAAGATGAGAGAGATATCTCCCCCATATATACATGGGGCGGAGCGATAGCTCCACCAGCATCCTGTCCTCTCGGTCACTCAGGAGCAGTGATGGCAGAGTGCGGACAGTGTCACAGCTCTACCCATTCGGCCGACACAGTATCGCCTGTCTCGGTGGCTTGACTGGAGCTAGGGGGTGACCATGACATTGCACCATGTGCATATTTTGCATCGTGCATTGATTGCTGCATTTATTTGCTGCACTTGTTTGACATGCATATATATTGGATACCTGTATACCTTGGAGTATATGTTATACTTGTTCCCTAGGGACTTATTTCACCCTCTGTAGGATAGATGGATTCTGGTATGTATTTTTATTCAGCATCTTCAGTATACCCTTTCCTATTGTTCATATGAGACTGTATCAGGGTAGACTCCTATTGTTATTATAACATACTATGCATATCTACTGGGTATTCGCTGAGTTTATGGACTCACACCGTTGCCATATGTTTTTATTTCAGGTTTAAATACTTGGAGTCGCCAGAAGAGCCCAGCAGCCAGTCCCTACCCATCGCGACGGCATAGTTTCGTTTTGTACTTAGTAGTATCTATTTGTATATTTACTTATTGGACTTGTATATATCTTGGGAGTGTTGTCATGTGCCCTAAGGGTTTTTTTGTATTGGTTGTTTCATCGTAAGTCGGACCGGTCCGCAGTCAGGTATGATCTATTTAGTTGTCTTGTGTTTTATGTTGTGTTTACTTATTTTGGAGGCCTGAGGCCAAATATAAACTGCGTGGTGTTGTTATAGTTGTGGTGTGTATGTATAAATTGTCCGCCGGACAGGGGAGGTGCTGTCCGATTTTATATTGGATCAGCGGCTCCTGGGTCTCGGGGCGTGACAATTTATTTTGGTATCAGAGCCCAGGTTGTCGGATACCTTGAGGACTTGTGGATTTACGGTTTCTATCGGGTACCAATTTATTTTGGTATAAGACCGTAGGTTTGCGATGCCTACTTATTTTACGAGTCTTTTCGGATTTGTTCAGAGTTATTTTCTCGATGTGGTTGTCTGGGACTTGGCGCGATGGGACTTCTCCTGGCGACAGGTATTTCTTCTGATGTCTTGTATCCCTTATCCTAGTTAGGATGGATAGAAATTCTTTCATGTCATTAGATTAGGTTGTTATTCCTGTATAGTTATGCATAGATAGAAATTCCCTCATATTATGGGATCATGTTATCATTCCTGTATTTAGATATGGTTAGAAATTCTCACATGTTATTGGATCATGTTACCCCTCTTGTATATTTAGGTATGGTTAGTAGTTCGCTCATGTTACTGGATCATGTTTCTATACCTGTATATTTAGGTATGATTTAGAAAATCTCTCATGTTATTGGATCAGGTTGTTATTCATGTATATTTATGTATAGTTAGAAATTCTCTCATGATATTGGATCAATTCACAGTAGCTCATGGAGCTACAAGTTTTTCTTATGTTGCATATATCTGGATAGATAAGCTAGATGTCATGTTTTGAGTACATGATCTGCATTGATGCAATAGGGTAGCAGTAGCTACATATTATTATGATTAGTAGAGAATTGATACAATCTATTCCTTGGGGACTTTGACCATGGATCATTTGTACTTGGTAGTTGACCTAGAAGGTATATGTTGATGGATGATTTGATCTAATAGGAGAAAGTGTGGAGCTAGTTGCTGGACCCTTATGGGGTACTGTTTTTACTTGGTCCGAATAACCAAGCAGGTATCTACGGACTTATGATTTGCGTGGAGGCAAATCACTTACAATACTAGGTCACCTCTAGTTAGATATTATCGAGGATGATCCGTGGGAAAATAGAGGAATTGTTTCATGAGTATGTTGTGATACTCCTAAGAGGTAACATGTCTCTATCTCCTTGTTATGGAGTAGAACTATGTAGGGTTTTGACCATGGAGTGAATGAATTGGACTATACTGGATTACGAGTCGACGGTCGGTGTGACTCGTTAGTTGCTACGCTATGCTATGAGGGATCTTGACTCATAGATTGGGTGCATATGGTTAGATAATCTCGATGATATATTGAGATGTACGACCCGGTAGGGTACGGAGGATGGGGAGTTAGCTGTATCCTTATCTTCCGTTGAGATATTGGACAGTAATCAGGAGGTCACAGATGTCCATTGGTTTTCGGTTATTATACCCCCATCGTGGACCTATTAGGTCACGGGATGATAAGGTTGATATCACCATGGACTTTCTCGCTGGTGTTGAGAGGTGAATTGTGACTGACGAATCTCTATGATATGTTGTATTTTGAGGACTCTATTAGTGAACAAGGACCTATCGGATTGTAGCTTTTGATGGATCATTTGGTGGATAAATGATCTTCTGGTGGTTGATTAATTAGGAAGTCTATTATTGATAGAAGCATATGGTACGACATATTGACACAATCTCTAAATTATAGGTTATCTTTTGATGGTCTATTGGAGGATATATATATATACATATATATGACTTGTGATGTTTGGGAGGATGTCATTGACTTGGGAATACTCGGGTGATACTTATGAATGTAACATTCTATGTTCGAGGATCGGAGTATAGATTTGGCGCCAGTGATCTTAGGACTGAGTGCCCTGGATAGGTGTGATGATTGTACGGTTGTTCGGGTATCCTTGGTTATTGGATAATAACCTCAGGTTTGATAACTCCAGTTGCTCTGTAGCAGCGTAACCTTAGGGTAACAGACGAAGTGGTTACCCATAATGAGTACAAACATGTTTAGCTGCTAGTGTGCTGTATGAAGAATGATAAAATTTGGGGACCAAATTTTTATTAGTGGGGGAGAATGTAAAATATGGCAAGTAATTCTAAAATTTAAATCAAGAAATAACCTTGTAAAATAATACTGGAAATTTTCAGAAATTTTTATGAACCTTGGTGGAATTTACGAGGATAAATCCGATAAATAAAAGAATATAATTAGGTTATTCGATTTATTGGAGGAGAAGTTATATATATATATATATATATATATATATATTTATATTGTTGTTGATCAAAGCCCGACCTAGGTTTTAATCGGCCGACCATCTCTTCTTTTCTTCCCCTCGCGAACCTGCAGCCACCGCCAGGCGCCGCCGCCCCCTCCTCCGTTTTCTTCTTCCTTCCTCGTGCCCTAGCTGCAGCCAAAGCCCAAGCGCCCTATTCCTTCTTCCTCTCCCGTTTCCTCTTCCCTTCCGCGTGCCCTAGCCGCAGCCGAGCACCGGTTTGTTCTCCCTTTTCCCTTGCCTTCGCCAGCCCTAATTGAAGCATCGCCGTTGACCAATTGAGGTAAGGATTGGGGAGGTTGGCCGGAGAAGAGGTATTTCACCTGAGTCTATGCGTTGCCAGATCTAGATCTGAACGGGATGATCTCCCCGACACAGTGTAGGTAAGGATTTGTTTGTTTTCATTTGATCTGGGACAAATTGTGTTTGGGAGTTGGTTGGATCTTGTTTCCTTGTCTCTGATTCTCTTCTTGTGGTGCGTGTGCTATCAGATTGCCGCGGGCGATCCTAGTTATCTGTTGAACCCTAATTGACCCATGGATTTGCAGTTTCCTTTTTCCTGCATAGATTTGGGAGTAGGGGACTATCCAGCGAAGGAGGATTCCATTTTGGGTTGCTCCTCTTCCTCTGTTCTTTTCGATCAGCAAAGATCAGCCATCATCCAGGTATGATACGTTGGAATTTGTTTAGGTTTGTGGATTTGGGTGACTGATTTTGTGGATTGGTGTAGCCATTGTGTAGATCAGTGGCATGTTAATGTTGTTATTGGATCAGAATTTGGAATGATAGTAGTAATAATCTAAGTTGAATTAGATGTCCTATTTTATTTGATTCATATGAGTGCAGTTGTGTTTTTGTTGGGTTTGTAGAAGTCACTGTCAGCTTCACTATCTGGTGGTTGTTGTTTATTGAATTTTGGTTTTGGATTAAGTTGTTGCCGTGAACTTTGATGGGTGGTATAGATGGATTGGCTTCAAATAGATTTCTACAAGGATCCTGTTCTTCTTGGTTTGATCTCTGAGTGGATGTATTGGATTAACTTGTTCCAGTCTATGTCATTTGGTGGTTTCGGGTTCTGATCAAAAGTTTCGATGAGAGATGATCTCTTGAATCAGAGCTGTGGGATGATGTGTTAAGGTATAGATCAGTTGGAAGTAGCTAGGATCCGAATTGCAATTTGGATCCTGAAATTATCAGGGTTATGGAATAGGTTTAGTTGCGGTGATCACAAGGGTTAAGTTTAGATTAAATCTAACTTAAACCATGAATCGACCTAATCATAAGATAATCACTAATTAGAGATAATTAGTGACCTTTGCTTTAGCATGGATGTTGATTAGGATTTGGGGTTTGTGTTTAGCTACTTAATAACTGTTATGATAGCTAAAACGATATCCTTTGATACAGGATGCTGAGTTCTTGCGGATTATTGGACGGGAGGTTCTCCTTGGATATGAACTTCTACTTGGAGGCGGGTACCCTTTGACTTATCTTTATGATATTGTCATCTTGTTATGCATAGACTGTTATAGATAGCAGTAAGATCATACGCTATCCCAGTTTATTATGCCTGTTTTGGATACTTGTTATTTATCCCTGGTTATTATGCCTGCCCTGGATACTTAATAGTCATCCTTGAGTTATTATGTCTCTTCTGGATACTTGTTAGTTATCCCTGAGTTATTATGTCTCTTCTGGATACTTGTTAGTTATCCTTGAGTTATTATGCCTCTTCTGGATACTTGTTAGTTATCCCTGAGTTATTATGTCTCTTCTGGATACTTGTTAGTTATCCCTGAGTTATTATGTCTCTTCTGGATACTTGTTAGTTATCCCTGAGTTATTATGCTTGTCCTGGATACTTGATAGTTATCCCTGAGTTATTATGTCTCTTCTGGATACTTGTTAGTTATCCTTGAGTTATTATGTCTGTTCTGGATACTTGTTAGTTATCCCTGAGTTATTATGTCTGTCCTGGATACCTGTGGTTTATCCCTGAGTTATTATGCTGTTAGTTCCATACAGTATCAGGTAGTGTCATATCTATATGTATGCTTCGAGATCGTGATGTATCTCCTGCCTTTGACCTTGAGGGATCTGTAATTTTCGGCCAGTATACCTTGTAGGTTACATGTATTTCCTGTTATAGGATTTCAGATTGAGACCTAGTATACTGAGGACTTGGGAGGGAGGTATGTGTATCTATCATACACCATCCTTGCATTGTTGCATGCCGGCGATCAGCGACTCCCTTGTGGTTGAGCCTGATCGTCTTCTGGCACATGATATGCACACACGGCCACTCATGGGTTAGTGGATACCGCTGGGTGTGTGCATTTGCTCTGTATTGCTCCGCTCGTCCGCTTAGGGGTAGTGGTTTCAGAGCGTGGTAGCAAGCAGAGATCCCTTCTCTACCCATAGACCAGAGAAGATGAGAGAGATATCTCCCCCATATATACATGGGGCGGAGCGATAGCTCCACCAGCATCCTGTCCTCTCGGTCACTCAGGAGCAGTGATGGCAGAGTGCGGACAGTGTCACAGCTCTACCCACTCGGCCGACACAGTATCGCCTGTCTCGGTGGCTTGACTGGAGCTAGGGGGTGACCATGACATTGCACCATGTGCATATTTTCCATCGTGCATTGATTGCTGCATTTATTTGCTGCACTTGTTTGACATGCATATATATTGGATACCTGTATACCTTGGAGTATATGTTATACTTGTTCCCTAGGGACTTATTTCACACTCTGTAGGATAGATGGATTCTGGTATGTATTTTTATTCAGTATCTTCAGTATACCCCTTCCTATTGTTCATATGAGACTGTATTAGGGTAGACTCCTATTGTTATTATAACATACTATGCATATCTACTGGGTATTCGCTGAGTTTATGGACTCACACCGTTGCCATATGTTTTTATTTCAGGTTTAAATACTTGGAGTCGCCAGAAGAGCCCAGCAGCCAGTCCCTACCCATCGCGACGGCATAGTTTCGTTTTGTACTTAGTAGTGTCTATTTGTATATTTACTTATTGGACTTGTATATATCTTGGGAGTGTTGTCATGTGCCCTAAGGGTTTTTTTGTATTGGTTGTTTCATCGTAAGTCGGACCGGTCCGCAGTCAGGTATGATCTATTTAGTTGTCTTGTATTTTATGTTGTGTTTATTTATTTTGGAGGCCTGAGGCCAAATATAAACTGCGTGGTGTTGTTATAGTTGTGGTGTGTATGTATAAATTGTCCGCCGGACAGGGGAGGTGCTGTCCGATTTTATATTGGATCAGCGGCTCCTGGGTCTCGGGGCGTGACACTTCGTGACCAATCAGGTTCGTTGATAACTTGATACAGAAATATTTCTTATTAGTCTAGGGAGCGATCAAATTTCAGAAAAATTCCTGAAACTCTGATACATTCCTGATTAGACTGCATTGACAATTTGCATTCCGTAACAGTGAAGTAGACTCTATTAATATTCGATATTTTAGAAAAATTTCTGAAACACGACATTAAGAACAAGAGTCATGACTCAAATAAACCTTTTCTTATGAATTTGAACATTCCAACATAGGTTTGTATCAAATCAGTATTTAGGTTTTGTTTCAAGTACCACTTGAACAAATTTGTACTTCCTTAGTACCAGGATTGTACCAATGGAGGATCAAATATGTTTCAATTGTAATTGGTTTGTATCAGATATGTTAGGAGTATGATCATTAAACTGATACAATTCGATGAGAAGAGATTGGTTTGAGGAGGTTTTGGATCAATTTGGAACGATCTGGGAGTTCCTTGATCAGAGTTGGTCTGATCGGTCACCAGACCGATCAGAAGCACCCCTGATCGGTCGGTGGACCGATCAGGGATGATACAGAATGGTTTTTCAGTTTCAGAAACAAAATTTCAGAAATTGTGAAATCTACTTTGTTTCAAATCTCAACCATTCCTAAACCCTAATTCAATTGGTTTTAATTTGTTTGATCCTAAGAAGAGTTTCCCTTATTAAAAATAAGCAACATGATTTATGTCCCTTAACTAAGGTTTATTCCCCATCAAGAATTTCTATGAATTACCGAAAACAGATTTGTATCAAAGCATGATGAGTATGTTCTTAAGCATGAACTTGAGTCCCAAGAACAGATTTATATCAAGGCATGATCAGTGGGAAAACAAACAAGTTATAGATAGAACCTTAGTTTGATACAAAGAAAGCATTAACCCAAAGAACTTAAGTAGTGAATGTTAAAGCTCATGTTCTTTGTTTGGTGATGCCTTATTAGTACAGACTATGTATTAATCCTTGTTCTTTAGCATGCATTCTACAATACTAAATTTTGAAACATGATGTTCTTAACCAAAGTTGTAATAATACATATACAAGAAAATTTTGCCTTGCTTGAATCAAATTAGCATCAATATTTGATTAAATTCCAAAACATGCTTGTATCAAGTGAGTATTAAGTTTTCATCGTTCCAATCAAGTTTGTGTCAAAATGAAGCATAGTATAATGTCGATAGGAATCTATTCATGCTCCTTTGATCACAATGAATTCCTCATCATAAATTTGTACTTTACTAATAAGAAAATTCACAAACATGTATCTACTTAACTATGGATCACAAAAATTATGAAGTTGTCTAAATTTATGAAATGTAGGTACTCCCAAAGAAAAACCTAATTTTAGACCTCTTGTTGTGGTGAATGACAATTCATCTCAATTCATAGGTTTGGAGCACCCAATATCAACCACCCATGTTGATAGATGCTCCCCCTCAAACTAAGCTATACAATTCGAAAGATAGAGGTTTTAGGTACCCAAATTTTGGGACCTAATGAATCAATAATGAAGGACTTAGGCACCCATGCCTTAGTCATTTTCTTTTTGACTTTTTGGACCCTAGAATCATTTGATGATCTACAATGGGTTCTTGACATTAAAGATATGACACTAGGTTCTTTAGGTTGGTAACCCAAACCAACCTTGTTGCACATCACCCTTTGTGAGTTGAGTATCATATCTAATGTTTTAGAGCTTGTTGAAAACTTCTCAAGAACATTCTTGAGGTTTTCAACTTCGCTCTTCAAGCTCTTATTTTCATCCTTAAGGGATTTATCATGCAAATCATTAATGTCCTCAACCTTAGAAGATTTCAATTCTTTTACTTCCAACCTTAATGCTTTGACTTTGGCCTTAGATTTCTTAAGCAATTTTGTCAAGCACGCTATTGTTCTATAGCATTTGTCTAACTCCGGAGAGATTACCTCTTCATCATCCGAAGATGATGAAGGCGCGGTTGAGGAGCTTGAAGATTCATCACTGCTTCCTTCACTTGAATTCTCTACTGCCATGAAAGCAAAATGATGGAAGTTCTTCTCCTCCTCTTCATTCTTCTTCTCCTTTCTTTTGTTACCTGTCACACAAGCAAACCCTTTCTCTTTTGGGCTTGTGTTAGAGATCTCGTGTAGCTCCATCTCACAAAACAAATCCTCTAACTTAACAAAAGATAAGTCCTTGGAAATCTTGTAAGCATCCACCATGGATGACCACAAAGTATTCCTAGGGAAAGCTTTGAGTACATACCTCACTAGGTCTAACCTTTTCATCAATGGAGTGGAGACCATTCAATACTTCTTTAAATCGACAATGAAGCATACTTACAGTTTCATTTTCTCCCATGGTGAGACTTTGGAGTTGGTTGAGAAGGAGGTCCTTCTTGGCTGTCCGGGTTTCATGAGTTCCTTCATGGAGCTCAATAATCTTATTCCATAGATCTTTAGCACTTGTGAAAGGACCCACCTTGACCAACTGATCCTTGGTCATCCCACATTGCAAGGCGACGATAGCTTTGGCATTAGCTTCCCCTTTCATGACTTGCTCAGCCGACCAACTAGAAAACTCAAGCTCATTTCCCTCATGATCCTTTGGAGGAGAGAAACCCTCCTTCACTGAGAACCATATGCTCATGTTGGTTTTGAGGTAGAACTCCATCCTTGACCTCCAATATGGAAAATCAGTGCCGTCGAGGAATGGAGGTCTGTTTGTGCTGTAACCTTCTCCTCCCATAGCCATCTTGTTGTAAGCTCTTGGATGTTAAGCCGTGAACAGAGCCCCAAGCTCTGATACCACTTGTTGGAACTCGGATGGCTATAGAGGGGGGGGGTGAATGTAGCCAGACACCCACAAGTTGCACTTTGATGTTTTCTGCGTGATCAGATTAGCAGCGGAAGAAAATGCAGGACAAACCACAAAGCAGAGAAAGAAACGCAAACCAAACAAACGCTAACACTGTGATGTACAAGGTTCGGGGATAACTTGCCCCTACTCCTTGGCATGCCCGTGAGGTGGGCAATCCCTTGATCGTCGGCAGATCAAGCCCCGGTGAACACCGGATAAGATAGAGCCTCCTTCTCGGTGGAGAAACCTCTCCACAGATCTCACGGATGATTGAACTTGAGTACAAGAGATCATACAAGAAGGAACACTCACAAAGATCTCACAGGAATGCAACAAGATCACTCAAGCATAAAGCAACAGAGAGCACAACCCCACAGCAAAAACTTCACTCGTTTTTCTGTCTTCCTTGTTGTCGCTCCTCTGCTTCCAGCCTCGTCTTAAGCCTTTGCTCCCATCACCAGGCTTTCCATCAGCATCCACTGAAGCCACAGCCTGACCCCCTAACTCCCTGAGCACTCAGTCCACTGAAGACCCTCTCCAGCTGAGCCTCCGTCAATTGCCAGCTGCTCTCCAGACGCCGTTGAGACCTGAAACAAGGAAACAGCCAAACCTGCTCCAAGGAAAGCCTCCCATTGACTCTCTTCCAATGTTTGAATCATCCCTGTAAAGCCTGCACACTCCAATAGAAGCTTAGCAACTCATATCAAACATAATCAGCAATGTATCAGAGAATCGACAGAGAAAACAGTCGCGATCAGAGCTTCTGACAGTGTATTCGAATTAAAGTTCTGCTCCTGATCGGTCACCAGACCGATCAGGAGGGACCCTGATCGGTCACCAGACCGATCCAGCAGTCTTCTGCACACTCCTGATTGGTCCTCAGACCAATCCAGCATTCTGCTGCACACTCCAGATCAGTCCCCAGACCAATTAGGCTGCTCCCTGATCGGTCACCAGACCGATCAGGCTGCTTCCTGACCGATCAGGCTCCATCCTGATCGGTCACCACAGTGAGAAAACTTTAATCGTGGACATCAGATCCTAGGTCTTGGATCGGTCACCGGACCGTTCAGGAGCTGATCAGCAGGGGAACTCAACTCACTGTGTGCTCCCTGATCGGTCACCAGATCGATCAGGAGCTGTGCAGTGAGTGAAACGCATACTCCCTGATCGGTCACCAGACCGATCAGTTATCGCTGGATCGGTCACCAGACCGATCCACGAAGGAGCACCGTGCCAACTTCCCTGATCGGTCACCAGACCGATCCAGGCAAGCTCAAATGCACTCTAAGTCACGAGAACAAGCCTCCAGCCCTTCTCTGACTCGTTCTTAGTGCCCCGGACCAAGACTCCGTGCCCAGCTTCACTCACCAGGACTTCAACCTAGCTTCACTCACTAGGACCTGACTTCACTCATCAGGGTTTCGGTCACCCGGCTTCACTCACCGGGATCCAGCTTCTCTCACCGGGATTTCAACCTAGCTTCACTCACTAGGATTTCCATCACCTGGCTTCACTCACCAGGACCCGGCTTCACTCACCGGGATTTCCATCACCTGGCTTCACTCACCAGGACCCGGCTTCACTCACCGGGATTTCCATCACCTGGCTTCACTCACCAGGACCCTGCTTCACTCACCGGGATTTCCATCACCTGGCTTCACTCACCAGGACCCCGCTTCACTCACCGGGATTTTCTCTAACCTAACCCTCCAGTCTAGGACTTCAATCAACCCGTGCCTAGTCCCCGACCAGGACTTAATCACAATTAGTTCAACCAAACTTAAATCAAACCTTAAATTGCTGTCAACACCAAAACAACAATCAGGCCAGACTGCATCAACAACTTTATCCTAACACTTTAGTTTGACAGTTTTGACACCGTGGGCATAAACGATCTTCTCTTAGCCCCTCTGCTTCATTACCCGATATTGGACCTACGACCCCTCTTTTAGGTGTAGGACCTTCACATGCACCTAACCGTCCAGGCTAGGACTTCAATCAACCCGTGCCTAGTCCCCGACCAGGACTTAATCACAATTAGTTCAACCAAACTTAAATCAAACCTTAAATCGGTGTCAACACCAAAACAACAATCAGGCCAGACTGCATCAACAACTTTATCCTAACACTTTAGTTTGACAGTTTTGACACCATGGGCATAAACGATCTTCTCTTAGCCCCTCTGCTTCATTACCCAATATTGGACCTACGACCCCTCTTTTAGGTGTAGGACCTTCACATGCACCTTCTCATTGACTGTTACCAATATCAGGTGCAGGATCTTCCAATGCACCTTCTCATTTGCCGTTGCCAATATCAGGTGCAAGACCTTCACATGCACCTTCTCATTCATCATTACTAGTAACTTCAGGTGTAGGACCTTCAGAATTGATCAGAAACTCAGCCGTTGAGTTGATATCATTATTTTATTTGAACAGGGTTGACGAAGACAAATAAACTAGTACAACTATTAAGTTTTGTATTAATTTAATAGATTTTTTCTTATTATAAATAATTCTCTTTGTTATTAATATTGTTAATTTATTTTGAACAGGATTGACGACGACAAGTGATCTGATAACATTGTTAAGTTTTATATTAATTTAGTAGATGTCTTTATGTTATAAATGATTCATTTTATTATTTATTTGTTAATGTGGGAAAAGAAGAAAATGGAAGAAGCAAGATTGTCATGGAAGAGGTTGATATGTTAATGTTCTTGTCGTTTAATTCGATGACTTTATGGATTTCTATGGATTAGATGTGATGACTTATTTGTTTGCATGGATATGGATTTGATATGGTTTCATTTGGATTTTATATATTTGTATGGATATGGATTAGATATTTGTATGGTTTCATTTGGATTTAATTTGCAAATGGATTGGATATGTTGATTGAAATAGGATGTGTATGTTAAATCTGATTACGATGTGTTGGATGTGGTTAAACTGTTAATATCGATTGTATTTACATTAAAAATTTAAGAAACATTGTGGTTTTAGCCAAAATCTGATCAATTTGAGACAAATTTCACAATGAAAAAAATTCGTCGCCAACTTAATGTAATTCTTTGATCTCCCATATTTTGGGATGAATTTGTGGATTCGTCCCTGATTTTGGGATGAATTTGTCGAATTCGTCCCAAATTCTGGGATGAATATTTGAATTCATCCAAGAATTTGAGACAAATTCAAATATTTGTCCCAGAATTTGGGATGAATTCGTTAATTCATCCATACACAGATTTGTCCCAGATTTGATATGAATCAACATATATTTGGGACGAAAAATGATTCATCACAAAATTGACTAAATTGAAGCTTTTGCGATGAATTTGTATTCGTTATAGAATCTGGGACGAAAAAATAGATTCGTCGCAAAAATTTGGGACGAATTTACAATTCGTCCCGAATTTCTAGGATGAATATGTAAATTCGTCCCAGATTCTACGACGAATCTATTTTCGTCCCAATCTGGGTCTAAACCACTAATTCGTCTTAGATTTTGGGATGAATTAGTGGTTAAGACCTAGATTGGGACGAATCTATCTATTTGTCCCAGATTCTACGATAAAAGAAGATTCATCACAAAGTTTAATTTGTCATTTAGACTAAGACTTTATTTTCATTGCAAATATGCAACAAAAATAGGCTTCATCCCTAAATTTGAGAGAACATCAATTTCATCCCAAAATTGCGTAAAGTGATTTTTTAGACGAGTTTTGTTTTCATTGCAATTTGGCAACGAATTTGGAGATGAAAAATGAAATTTGTCGCCAAATTCATCGTCAAATCTAGTTTTTTTTGTCGCGGAATCTATTGATGGTTATGAAGATGATCGAAGGTCGGTAAGAGGGGGTGCATTGCCCTTGAAAATAAAAATTACTGCCTTTTGTTTATCATAAACAAAGATGTTGATTAGTTTAGAATAAAGCAAACATTAATAGAAAAACTATAACAAAAAAAGAGGCACACAGATATTTACTTGGTTGCAACTAGGATGGTTGCTAATCCAATGCAAGTATAGCGTAGATATCTTGAATACACTCCTTCGGGCGGATAAGTCTCTTACAAAATGAAAGCTCAGAAAAAGAATGGAAAAATACAAAGAAAATTGTTTGTTGTGAATCAGTTGAATAAATAATTTAGAATTGAGCTTTGGGGACTTATTTATAGCCCCGGTCAATTCTATCCGAATGCTGACGTTGCACTATAGGGGTGGTCGAGTGCTTGAGGGTATCTAACATGAGGCTTGAGGGTTATCCAAAGCGCAACGTCTGTAAACGACTAGCAGGTAGATAATTATTGGCTCTCGGGCGTCAATATGCATAGGGGTGTGATAATTAGCAATTTGACGGATAAATTTTGTGCAATTAGTGAGGGAATTTGTGGCTCTTGGGTGTATTTGTTTATGAAATGATGCATATTATTAATAGGATGTATTTTCATTGGTTAATTAATTCTCCTGCATTTTCACACTCATATTTTATTCTATTGAATTTTTAGACAGCTTGTGCATCATCGGATAAAAAGGGCACATCCGGGGCGAAGATGGATCCATAAAGAATGACATCAGACTCAATATTTCATTCTGCTGGAGGCCTGATTGGTCATCAGACCAATCAGGGGAGGCCTGATTGGTCACCAAACCAATCAGGGGAGGCCTGATTGGTCCCCAGACCGATCAGGGAAGGCATAATCGGTCCAGTGAACGATCAGAAGGAGATGACACGAAAGAACTCAAAATTTTAGCTACTGATCAAGTCCAGATCGGTCCTCAGACCGATCAGGGAGGTTCCTGATCGGTCCCCAGACCGATCAGGGAGCATCCAGACCAATCCAGAGCCATTCAGTCCGATCAGTAGCTGTCCAGATGCGATCGGATGCGCGGGTCATCACAACCCTCCACTTGAATCTGGCAACGACGATTGATGGAGTTTCCTTGCAAGTGATCTCAGCCACTCATCAGAGGAAATGAAGGGTGGAAAGGAGAAGTAGAAATGGGAGTTAGGGCAGCCAAAGAAGGGGATCTCATCTCTCGGATTACGGCAGAAACGTAGGGGAGAGGCGATGGAGGAAGGAAGCAACTGTTCGATCAGTTTCTCAGGCGATTAACAGCTTAGACAGGCCCTCTTCTTCGACTTCACAGCCTATTCCCTCCTCTACTCCAGCTCAGAAGCAATCGGCTTCATCGGGGCAGAGTTTCTTCCACCGGACACTCCAATTCAGCTTTCTTTTCATTGTTCCTTCGTGCTTACTTGCTGTAGAACAAGAATTTGCATTCCCCTTTCATTTATCTTCGAATTCCTGCTATTTTCCTACTTTGAATTGTAGTTTCCAGCTTAATTTCGAATTCCCAGCTTAGTTATTGTTTCTGCAGTTAATTTCTTATAGAAATTGGTCCATGTTTTAACCCTTTCTTTGCTTGAACGCAAAGTGTTTGTTGAATAGCTTGAATTGAATCTGTGCTTGATGATGGAATGGATTGCCGTTTAGTTAGGATCTCTAGATAAACTCATTCTAAAATTTCTTAGTTTTAAAGGTTCTTTTGCTGTCCAGATCAATTAGTTAGCTTGATCCACTATTAGGTAGAAGTGCGTAGTTAAGTTTACTTGTTTTGTTATTTGCAACCCCATGAGAACAAGCTTTGTTTATCTAATTTTTATTTTTCTGTGATTTACTATTTTTCATAGACCAAGAAAGTGCATGCATCATATTGGGTCCTTGAGAGACGATTCGGTTCAACTACTACTACATAATTGCTTGAAACGAGGAAATTAATTGAAACCGTAACGCGACAAATGCGATTATCAATTTTGGTGCCGTTGTCGGGGACCCTCTTATGATGTTTGTTTATTTTTAGGTCTTGCAATAATTCTAAATTTTCTAGTTAATTCTTGCATCTCACGAATTTTCTTCAATTGGTGTGCAGTGCATGACGAGGTCTTCCTACTCCAGCTTGGCTGATTTTGATCCTGCGATAGAAAGCACCTTCCACGCACAGAGGAGAGCTCAGCTAGAGATTTCTAGACTGTCTACCAGTAGCGACCCTTTGTCAGAATTCCAGATGGCGAACAATAGAACCATGAGGGAGCTTGCAGCACCAGAGTTGGCTTTTCAGTGTATCCAGTACCCTGAGTTGGAGGTGGATTTTGAGCTACGTTCCGGACTCATTTATCTACTCCCAAAGTTCCATGGTTTAGCTGGTGAGGACCCCACTAGACATCTCCAGGAGTTTCACACCGTATGCTCCACTATGAAGCCACATGGTATTGCTGAAGAAGACATCAACCTGAGAGCTTTCCCATTTTGACTTGTGGATGGAGCAAAGGACTGGTGGTACACCTTACCACATGCTTTAGTTACTTCTTGGGCCGAAATGAAGAAAGCTTTCTTGGAGAAATTGTTCCCAGCTTCGAGGACTACTGCAATTAGAAAGAGTATTTGTGGGATCCAGCAGATTTCTGGAGAGACACTATATGAGTATTGGGAGCGCTTCAAGAAACTTTGTTCTAGCTGTCCCCACCATCAGATCAGTGAGCTGTTACTCATTCAATACTTCTATGAGAGACTTCTTCCCATGGACAGAAGTATGGTGGACGCTTCTAGTGGAGGGGCCTTAGTGAACAAGACACCTGAGGAAGCTAGAGAGTTGATTTCTATTATGGCAGCGAATTCTCAACAATTTTGGAGCCGTCCGTTGGTGCCTAAAGGAGTACACGAGATCACAGGGCAGAATATGGAAGCTCAAGAGGTGAAGGTTAATCTTCAGGATTTGACTTCTTTCCTTAGGCAGATGACTCTCCTTCAGACTACTCAGCAGCCTTCAACTCAAGTAGCCCAAGCAATGAGGATTTGAGGACTTTGCAGTAGCACCTCTCATCCCATAGATTTATGCCCCCAGGTGCAGGTTGATGATGGATTTTATCTTGCAAGTCAAGTGGCGGCAGTAAATGCTTTTCAGTCCAGGCCTCAGTCTTTCCAACCTCAGTCTTATGGATACAAGCAGCCTTATGATCCCATGTCCAGCACATACAATCCAGGTTGGAGAGATCATCCTAATCTGAGGTATAGGAACACATCACATCAGCAACAGCCTTATCAGCCACCACTTCTGTTGCGCCACCTGCAGTCTCGAGACCGCCAAGATTTTATAGTAGTCTATCTCTGCCAAGAGTGCCACCGGTTCAGCAACAATAGCCGGAAATTCCACTAACTTTGGAGCCACTTCTCACTCATTTTCAGCAACAACATGAGAGGAACGTTCAGCAACTCAACACTCAATTTCAGCAGCTTAGCACTCAGTTGAGTACTCAGTTGAGCACCCAGATTAGTACCCAGGTTAGCGCTCAGATTATTGCTCAACTTCAGCAGCAGCAGGGGGACTATAGACAATTTCAGATGAGGACTGATGCCTCCATTCAAAACATGGAGCGACAAATGGGGCAATTATCATCCGCAGTCAGTCAGTTACAAGCTCAAGGATCTAGTCAGCTACCTTCTCAGTCTATTCCGAACCCTAGGGGGAATGTTAGTGCTATCACACTTCGGAGTGGACAGATTACACAGGAGGCTACTACCCCACAGACTCCTACAGTATCAGAGGTTGATCTTTCGAGATCTCAGAGGGGAGTAGAGCCAGAGTCACTTCCACTACCAGAGTCACCCATTCAGTTACCTTTCCCTCAACGAGCAGTTGGTCCGAGGAAGAATGCAGACTCATACAAGTCACAGGAACATCAGGAGCTGATTGACATTTTTTGCAAAGTAGAGGTGAACATTCCATTACTTAGAGTGATCAGACACATTCCCAAGTATGCGAAGTTTCTGAAGGATCTGTGCACACACAAGAAGAAGTTGAAAGGGACAGAGTTGGTCAGTATGGGAAAGAATGTTTCAGCTATGATCTAGATAATGCCTCAGAAATGCAAAGACCCAGGGGTTTTCACAGTACTGTGTGTGATTGGAGACTGCATGTTCGAGGATGCTATGGTTGACTTAGGAGCCTCCATCAATGTCATACCTAAGTCAGTGTTCGTCTCTTTAGGCATTGGGTCATTATAGCCTACTGGGGTGGTCATTCAGTTGGCCAACCGCAGTTTTGCTCATCCAGCTGGAGTCATAGAGGACGTATTGGTTAAAGTCATGGATTTGATATTCCCAGCTGATTTTTACATCTTAGATATGGAGAAGGACCTAACTTCAAGCTCAGCTCCATTGATTTTGGGATGCCCATTCCTGAAGACGGCAAGGACCAAGATCGATGTTCATGCAGGGACACTCACCATGGAGTTTGGGGACACAGTGGTTCAGTTCTCCACCCTTGATGCGAACAGATATCCCGCTGAGGATCATTCGCTGCTGGCACGGATTCAGATCTAGCCGACACAGAGGATTCAGATGAGGATGATGATGATAGTGGTGGATCAGCTTTAGTCTGTGACACTATCCAGGTGGATGACGCTGAGGTGTCTGCATTGGAGGCGGGTCCTGAAAAATTGCTTCCATCAGTCTTGAAACCCCCGAAGCTTGCTTTGAAACCCCTACCTGAGCACTTGAAATATGCCTACCTAGGAGAGAACGAGCAGTTGCCAGTCATCATTGCTCAGCATCTTGAGCCAGGTCAAGAGAAAAGGCTACTAGATCTTCTACGGGTGTATCAGAGGGCTATTGGGTGGACCATTGCAGATATACCAGGGATTAGCTCATCCATTTGCATGCACAGGATTTTCTTAGAGGAGGGTGCAAGACCGGTGAGACAACCCCAGCACAGACTCAACCCACTTATTCTAGATGTGGTCAAGAAGGAGGTAACCAAGCTACTACAGGCTGGCATTATATATCCTGTCTCCGACAGTCAGTGGGTGAGTCCAGTGCAGTGGT
>JAGFNQ010008763.1:30615-156669 GCA_024364735.1 Boesenbergia rotunda | reverse complement strand
TTTTCAGCTTCCTTTTTAGTTTTCCTTATTTTTACTTGTTGTAGAACAAATTTGCATTCCCTTTCATTTATCTTCGAATTCCTGCTATTTTCCTGCTTTGAATTGTAGTTTCCAGCTTTTTCGAATTCCCAGCTTAGTTATTGTTTCTGCAGTTAATTGAAGGATCGATGTAGGCGTGCAGAGGGGGGGGGTGAATGCACTTTTTCAAGTGGGGGGGGGGGTGAATTGTTAGCGCAGCGGAAAATAATATGCAAAGGAAATTAAACAATGCTAACAAGAGTATTTTACTTGGTATCCACCCAGATGGGTGACTAATCCAAGGATCCACGCCGCGAGCACCACTTTCACTATGAAAACCTCCTTCAAGTGGAGAAACCTTTACAACGGCGATCTTCCTCTTTACAGAATGAAGTAGAATGAGTGAGAGGAAGCAAGAATACTTTTCAGTTTGGCAGCACTTCGTTATTGTACGGAACCGTACCGTGCACGTGTAACGAGGAGCTCCTTTTATAGGTGAAAAGGACAGACTCGCAGTATGTCCAGCCCCGCACCAGTCGAGGGCAGTCGACTGACCCAGCATTAATTGCTGGCCAACGGCTAGCAAACAGCTAGCCAACGGCTAGTTTCGGGGTATACCAGTCGACTGCCCCAAGGCCAGTCGACTGGTCCGAAGCTGCGAACTTTCTGTGGGTTTTGGCAGTCGACTGTCTCTGGGCCAGTCGACTGCCCTGCCTCCCAGCTCAGCTCCAGCCACTCCGGACCTTCTCCTTCGCGTGTGCCTTCAGGTGTGCTCCCTTGGTTCTCCCTTTGAAGTCCTCTTCTTCTGGCTATCGTCCCTCGGATGCGCACGCAAGCCTTCCCTTGGCTTGCCTCCATGCCACCCTTCACGTGTGCCCTTGAAGTCCACTTCCCGGCTTGCCCTTGGAGCTCTCCTCCCTCGGCTCTCGTCCCTCGGATATGTCCACCAAATGTGATTCTCCAAGTCCTGCAAACTCAATCACACATATCAAATACAACATAACACTCTAACTTTAAACCTATTCGCCCACACATCAAAACCATGATCTTCCAATCATTTTAGAAGCCGATTGCCTCAACATTAATTTCTTATAGAAATTGGTCCGTGTTTTAACCCTTTCTCTGCTTGAACGCAAAGTGTTTGTTGAATAGCTTGAATTGAATCTGTGCTTGATGATGGAATGGATTGCCATTTAGTTAGGATCTCTAGATAAACTCCTTCTGAAATTTCTTAGTTTTAAAGGTTCTTTTGCTGTCCAAATCAATTAGTTAGCTTGATCTGCTATTAGGTAGAAGTTCGTAGTTCAGTTTACTTGTTTTGTTATTTGCAACCCTAAGAGAACATGCTTTGTTTATCCAGTTTTTATTTTTCTGTGATTTACTATTTTTCATAGACCGAGAAAGTGCATGCATCATATTGGGTCCTTGAGAGACGATTCGGTTCAACTACTACTACATAATTGCTTGAAACGAGGAAATTAATTGAAACCGTAACGCAACAAACGCGGTTATCAATTTTGGCGCCGTTGCCGGGGACCCTTTTATGATGTTTGTTTATTTTTAGGTCTTGTAATAATTCTGAATTTTCTAGTTAATTCTTGCATCTCACGAATTTTCTTCATTTGGTGTGCAGTGCATGACCAGGTCTTCCTACTCCAGCTTAGCTGATTTTGATCCTGAGATAGAAAGGACCTTCCACGCACAGAGGAGAGCTCAGCTAGAGATTTCTAGACTATATACCAGCAGTGACCCTTTGTTAGAATTCCAGATGGCGAACAATAGAACCATGAGGGAGCTTGCAGCACCAGAGCTGGCTTTTCAGTGTATCCAGTACCCTGAGTTGGAGGTGGATTTTGAGCTACGTTCCGAACTCATTCATCTACTCCCAAAGTTTCATGGCTTAGCTGGTGAGGACCCCACTAGACATCTCCATGAGTTTCACACCGTATGCTCCACTATGAAGCCACATGGAGTTACTGAAGAAGACATCAACCTGAGAGCTTTCCCATTTTCACTTGTGGATGGAGCAAAAGACTGGTGGTACACCTTGCCACATGCTTTAGTTACTTCTTGGGCCGAAATGAAGAAAGCTTTCTTGGAGAAATTCTTCCTAGCTTCAAGGACTACTGCCATTAGAAAGAGTATCTGTGGGATCCAGTAGATTTCTGGAGAGACATTGTATGAATATTGGGAGCGCTTCAAGAAACTTTGTTCTAGCTGTCCCCACCATCAAATTAGTGAGCAGCTACTCATTCAATACTTCTATGAGGGACTTCTTCCCATGGACAGGAGTATGGTGGACGCTGCTAGTGGAGGGGCATTAGTGAACAAGACACCTGAGGAAGCTAGAGAATTGATTTCTATTATGGCAGCAAATTCTCAACAGTTTAGGAGCCGTCCGTTGGTGCCTAAAGGAGTACATGAGATCACAGGGCAGAATATGGAAGCTCAAGAGGTGAAGGTTAATCTTCAGGATTTGACTTCTTTCCTTAGGCAGATGACTCTCCTTTAGACTGCTCAGCAGCCCTCAGCTCAAGTAGCCCAAGCAATGAGGATTTGTGGACTTTGCAGTAGCACATCTCATCCCACAGATTTATGCCCCCAGGTGTAGGTTGATGATGGATCTTATCTTGCAAGTCAAGTGGCGGCAGCAAATGCTTTTCAGTCCAGGCCTCAGTCTTTCCAACCTCAGTCTTATGGATACAAGCAGCCTTATGATCCCATGTCCAGCACATACAATCCAGGTTGGAGAGATCATCCTAATATGAGGTATGGAAACACATCACATCAGCAACAGCCTTATCAGCCACCTGCAGTCCAGAGACCGCCAGGATTTTATAGTAGTCCCTTTCCGCCAAGAGTTCCACCGGTTCAGCAACAAAAACCGGAGCTTCCCCTCACTTTGGAGCCACTTCTCACTCATCTACAGCAACATCAGGAGAGGAGTATTCAGCAATTGGGCACTCAGTTGAGCACTCAGATTAGCACCCAGGTTAGCGCTCAGATTAGCGCTCAACTTCATCAACAGCAGGGGGACTATAGACAATTTTAGATTAGGACTGATGCTTCCATTCAGAACATGCAGCGATAAATTGGACAATTATCATCCGCAGTCAGTCAGTTACAAGCTCAAGGATCTAGTTAGCTACCTTCTCAGTCTATTCCAAACCCTAGGAGGAATGTTAGTGCTATCACACTCCGGAGTGGACGGATTACACAGGAGGCTCCTACCCCACAGACTTCTACAGTACCAGAGGTTGATCCTTCGAGATTTCAGAGGGGAGTAGAGCCGGAGTCACTTCCACTACCAGAGTCACCCATTCCGTTACCTTTCCCTCAGCGGGTAGTTGGTCCAAGGAAGAATGCTGACTCAGACAAGACACAGGAGCTTCAGGAGCTGATTGACATTTTTAGCAAAGTAGAGGTGAACATTCCATTACTTAGATTGATCAGACACATTCCCAAGTATGCGAAGTTTCAGAAGGATCTGTGCACTCACAAGAAGAAGCTAAAAGGGACAGAATTGGTCAGTATGGGAAAGAATGTTTCAGCTATGATCCAACCAATGCCTCAAAAATGCAAAGACCCAGGGGTTTTCACAGTACCGTGCGTGATTGGAGACTGCATGTTTGAGGATGCTATGCTAGACTTAGGAGCCTCCATCAATGTCATGCCCAAGTCAGTGTTCATCTCTTTAGGCATTGGACCATTACAGCCTACTGGGGTAGTCATTCAGTTGGCCAACCGCAGTTTTGCTCATCCAGTTGGAGTCATAGAGGACGTATTGGTTAAAGTCAAGGATTTGATATTCCCAGCTGATTTTTACATCTTAGATATGGAGAAGGACCTAACCTCAAGCTCAGCTCCATTAATTTTGGGACGGCCATTTCTGAAGACGGCAAGAACCAAGATCGATGTTCATGCAGGGACACTCACCATGGAGTTTGGGGACACAGTGGTTCAGTTCTCCATACTTGATGCGATCAGATATCCTGCTGAGGATCATTCGCTGCTGGGCATTGACGTGTTGGACACACTAGATTCTGAGGAGTCAGATGGCACGGATTCAGATCTAGCCGACACAGAGGATTCAGATGAGGAGGATGATGATAGTGGTGGTTCAGCTTTAGCCTGTGACACTATCCAGTTGGATGACGCTGAGGTGTCTGCATTGGAGGCAGGTCCGGAAAAATTGTTTCCATCAGTCTTGAAACCCCCGAAGCTTGCTTTGAAGCCCCTACATGAGCACTTGAAGTATGCCTACCTAGGAGACAACGAGCAGTTACTAGTCATCATTGCTCAGCATCTTGAGCCAGGTCAAGAGAAAAGGCTACTAGATCTTCTACGGATGTGTCAGAGGGCTATTGGGTGGACCATTGCAGATATACCAGGGATTAGCTCATCCGTTTTCATGCACCAGATTTTCTTAGAGGAAGGTGCAAGGCCGGTGAGACAACCACAGCACAAACTCAACCCACTTATTCTAGATGTGGTCAAGAAGGAGGTAACCAAGCTACTACAGGCTGACATTATATATCCTGTCTCCGACAGTTAGTGGGTGAGTCCAGTGTAAGTGGTTCCGAAGAAGTCCGGTGTCACAGTGATGGAGGGCAAGGAGAGTGCCTTGATTCTTGCTAGAGTCCAGAGCTCATGGAGAGTATGCATAGACTACCGGAAGCTGAATCAAGCTACGAGGAAGGATCACTACCCCTTACCATTCATCGACCAGATGTTGGAGAGGCTTGCTGGTAGATCACACTATTGCTTCTTGGACGGTTTTACTGGATACTTCCAGATTCATATTGCTCCAGAGGATCAAGATAAGACGACTTTCACCTGCCCATTTGAGACTTTTGCATACAGGAGGATGCCATTCGGATTATGCAATGCCCCAGGTACCTTCCAGCGATGCATGGTAAGCATTTTTTCAGATCTTTTAGAGCATTGCATGGAGGTATTTATGGATGACTTTACTGTATATGGATCCTCTTTTGATGCATGTTTGGATAGCTTATATAGAGTTTTGCATCGTTGCATAGAGACTGACCTTATACTTAATTATGAAAAATGTCATTTTATGGTTGAGCATGACATAGTTTTAGGTCACATAGTCTCTCGGAAGGGTATCGAAGTAGATCCTGCAAAAATTGATTGTATTACATCTCTGCCTTACCCCGCATGCGTGCAGGGCGTTCGCTCTTTTCTTGGCCACGCAGGTTTCTACAGGCGATTCATTAGAGATTTCAGCAGGATAGCCCTTCTTCTTTCGACCTTGCTACAGAAGGATGTGGAGTTTCATTTTGATCAGCAGTGTAAGGACGCCTTTGATCACTTGAAGGCGGCTCTCACATCGACCCCTATCATTCGGCCCCCAGACTGGAGTTTACCATTCGAGCTGATGTGTGATGCATCAGATCATGCCGTGGGAGCAGTGCTAGACCAGAGGGTGGATGGAGCACCGCACGTCATTTGTTATGCGTCCCGGACTCTGGATTCTGCTCAGGCCAATTATACCACAACTGAAAAAGAGCTTTTAGCCATTATTTTTGCTTTGGATAAGTTTCGTTCATATCTATTGTGCTCACATGTGATTGTTTTCTCTGACCATGCAGCTATTAGGTATCTCTTAAAGAAGCCGGATTCGAAACCAAGACTGATTCGATGGATGCTTCTGCTTCAAGAATTCGACGTGGAGATACGCGATAGGAGCGGTAAAGAGAACCTAGTAGCTGACCACTTGAGCAGGATTTAGGGGGTGACAGATCCTACACCCATTGCAGATGTATTCCCACATGAGCATATTCTGCAGCTGCAAGGTAGTATGCCATGGTATGCCAATATCGTCAACTATTTGGTTGCCCATGTCTTTCCTACACATTTTTCTAGACCTTAACGTGATAAATTAGCTAGCGATTCTAAGTATTACGTGTGGGATGACCCTTACCTTTGGAAATTTTGCAGCGACCAGGTAGTTAGGAGATGTATTCCTGATTGTGAGTTCCAGTCAGTACTTTCATTTTGTCATACACTTGCCTGTGGGGGTCATTTTGGTCCTCAACGTACTGCTAGGAAGGTTTTGGATGCAGGGTTGTATTGACATACCTTGTTTAGAGATTCTTACCACTTCCATAAGTCTTGTGAGCGCTGCCAGCAAGTTGGGAACTTAGGACGTAAGAATGAAATGCCTCAGCAACCCATGATATTTTGCTAGATTTTTGACGTGTGGGGTATTGATTTCATGGGTCCTTTTCCTGTTTCATATGGATTTATTTATATCTTGTTGGCTGTGGATTATGTGTCTAAATGGGTGGAGGCAATCCCCACTAGAACTAATGATTCATCTGCTGTTGTGGATTTTGTCAGGACTCACCTATTTTGCAGGTTTGGGGTACCCAGGGCGATCATCAGTGATCAAGGGTCTCACTTTTCCAATAGGCACATGGAAGCGCTTTTGAGCAAGTATGGAGTGATCCATAAAGTGTCCACCCCGTATCATCCTCAAACAAATGGACAAGCTGAAATATCAAACAGGGAGATTAACCTTATCTTGGAGAAAACTGTAAGGCTAGACCGTAAGGACTGGAGCAAGAGACTTGATGAAGTTTTATGGGCCTACCGAACTGCCTACAAGACACCCATTGGGATGTCACCCTATAGGATTTTTTTTTGGGAAGGCTTGCCATCTACCAGTGGAGGTGGAACACAGGGCTTATTGGGCAGTTAAAGCTTGTAACATGGACTTAGAAAAATCTGGGCAAGAAAGGAAGTTGCACCTACAAGAGCTTGAGGAGCTAAGATTGGAAGCCTACGAGAGTTCACGCATTTATAAAGAAAAGACCAAGGCTTTCCACGATAAGAACATTTTGAGAAAAGAGTTTCATGTGGGAGAAAAGGTGTTTTTGTTCAGATCTAGACTAAAGTGGCATCCAGGTAAGTTGAAGTCTAGGTGGGAGGGTCCTTTTGTTGTTACTAATGTGTTTCCCTTCGATACTATTGAGATACAGGATATGACGGGCACTACCTTCAAGGTGAATGGACACCAATTGAAGCATTATCACGAGGGAATGGAGGGAACAAGAATGGAGAGTATAGACTTGTACCATGCAATTTACCCGACTTAGAGGGGAGTCCGTTCTTTTTTTTTCCTTTTTGTATATACATTTTGAGTTTCTCGTAATTTGCTTTGTTAGTTGTAAGTAGCACTTCTCTTAAGTTTTTCCTATGCATTGGAGGAATCATGAAGTGATAAAATTATTTAGATCATTTAGTCATGGATATCATGCCTTGGTTAGTTCTCAACTTGCATATAGTTATTGGTTGGTGAAGGATTCTGATATTATATTGAGCATGATTGATATTGTTCCAATTGATATGAAGATTGCACAAAGTTCTAGTGGATTTGATTTGGACCTAGAATGAAGAATTTGAAGGCTTCAAAGCTAAAGACAAGGTAGTCTCCAAGAACTATGTGATATCTCTACTACTTTCGAAAAAAGAAAAGAAAAAAACAGAGAAAAAAAGGACAAAACAGAACAAAGCAGCAAAAAAAAAGAAAAAAAAAAGAAAGAAACAGAAAAAGAAATAAAAAGAAAAAAAAAGAAGAGAGAAGAAATGAAATAAAAGAGAATGAGTGTAGTTCAAGTTCTTGGAGTTATTCTTTGATATTGTAAGCGGCTGGAAGTTGGAAACTCTGAAGTTTAAAGCTTTCCTGAAGACTATGAGAAAAGCCTGACCACTAAAGCTCAAAACTTTACAAGTTGGAATTTTAAAGGCCACAAGAAACACTTGGAAAAGCTACCGAAGTGGTTAGTTTTCTAAATTGAAATGGTAAACAAGTAACCAATCGAATTTAAAAGTGAGTTAGTGATGGGAAGGAGAAGAAATCAGGGAGATGACAATTTCAGAATCTGCGAATCCATCCTGATCAGAGGCAATACAGTACATTCAGAGTCAAGCCAGTCCGATCAGTCGTTGGCTAATCGGTCTACAGACCGATCAAACGAGGCTGGCACAGAATGGAGCAGCACATTCAGTGAAATTTTCCATCAGATCGATCAGATATAATCAATCAGATCAAAGGAAATTGCTTAAATGGCGATGATAAGATGAGTTCACATACAAGCTGACTAATTCATTAAGTTCTATCATCTAATGCTTTCTTTTGCTTGCCCCACTAAATTCTTCACTTAGTAGTAGGAACTTTCTTCTTGTTTATTCCATCTTCTCTAATAATAAGCTCTATTTATTGTATGTGTCACATGCATTCTTTTGATGAAAATTAAGGGGTGAGCAAGCTTATGATAGTGAAGAAGCATGATGTTTCTTGAGTGGAACTCCACTACTCATTGTGTTTTGAGAGTTAGGGTTAGTCCTATGAGAGTTTCATGCTTGATCTATTGACTTGGATGAATTCATCATTACCAATTAGCTAGTGTTAGAATGGAATTGATGTGGACTTGGTTCCAAAAGGGCTTGATTATCTTGAATAATTACCACTATGTGATTTCCTCCATACTAGGTAAACTTGCTTGAGTCAATAAACTTGATTTTATCTTTTTGCTCGAGACGTGCAAAGAGTAGGTGTGGGGGAGTGATAATTAGCAAGTTGATCGATAAATTTTGTGCCATTAGTGGGGAAATTTGGGGCTCTGGGGTGTATTTGTTTATGAAATGATGCATAATTATTAATAGGATGTATTTTCATTGGTTAATTAAATTTCTTGCATTTTCACACTCATATTTCATTCTATTGGATTCTTGGACAGCTTTTGCATCATCGAATCAAAAGGGGCACATCCGGGGCGAAGATGGATCCATAATGAACTACATCAGACTTCAATTTCATTCTGTTGGAGCCATGATTGGTCACCAGACCAATCAGGGAAGGCCTGATCGGTCCAGTGACCGATCAGGGAAGGTCTGATCAGTCCAGTGACCGATCAGGAGGAGATGACATAGAAGAACTCTGAATTTTAGCTACTGATCAAATCCTGATCGGTCCTCAGACCGATCAGGGAGCGTCCAGACCAATCAGGGGTCACTTAGTCCGATCTGTAGCTGTCCAGAGCGGTCGGAAGAACTGGTACATCACAACCCTCCACTCGGATCTAGCATGGAAATTGATGGAGATCTCTTGCAAGCAATCTCGGCCACTCATCAAGGGAAATCAAGGGTGGAACAGAGAGGTAGAAAAGGAAGCTAGGGCAGCCAAAGGAGAGGATTGGGATCTCATCCACAAGGAACGGAAGGAGGAGGCGATATAGAAGGAAGCTGCGATTTCGAGGGGTTCCTCTGAGGATTGACAGCTTGGCCGAGCCTTCTACTTCGACTCCACAGTCCATTCCCTCCTCTACTCCGGCTGAGAAGCAATCGGCTTTGTCGGAGCAGAGTTTCTTCCACCGGACACAAATTTTCAGCTTCCTTTTCAGTTTTCCTTAGTGTTTACTTGCTGTAGAACAAGAATTTGCATTCCCCTTTCATTTATCTTCGAATTCCTGCTATTTTCCAGCTTTGAATTGTAGTTTCCAGCTTAATTTCGAATTCCCAGCTTAGTTATTGTTTCTGCAGTTAATTTCTTATAGAAATTGGTCCATGTTTTAACCCTTTCTCTACTTGAACGCAAAGTGTCTGTTGAATAGCTTGAATTGAATCTGTGCTTGATGATGGAATGGATTACCGTCTAGTTGGGATCTCTAGATAAACTCCTGCTAAAATTTCTTAGTTTTAAAGGTTCTTTTGCTGTCCAAATCAATTAGTTAGCTTGATCCACTATTAGATAGAAGTTCGTAGTTAAGTTTACTTGTTTTGTTATTTGCAACCCCAAGAGAACATGATTTGTTTATCCAGTTTTTATTTTTCTGTGATTTACTATTTTTCATACACCGAAAAAGTGCGCATCATATTGGGTCCTTGAGAGACGATTCGGTTCAACTACTACTACATAATTGCTTGAAACGAGGAAATTAATTGAAACCGTCACGCGACTAACTCCGGTTATCAGCCCCCAACGTATCAGGTGCCTGTTTGAAGCCTATAAAGGGGGCATCGACCCCTCTGCTTCAAACAGACCTTCTGAGAGCAATTCTGATCATTCTGACCGATGACAATGCGCTAAAGATGAGGCTCTACGACCGGGAGGCTTCAGGAGGGAGTGCGCAGCACTCCGAAGGTCCAGATAAGCCGAGTTTCAAAACTTGCTTGTTCGGTTTACATTTTATTATTCTGTACTTACTTTACTATATTTATTATTGTACTTCTGCACTGTAAGACGGGTTTCTCCGCCTCCGAAAAGTCTGGAATGGAGACCAATAGTGGACGGACGTTCCCGTGCTTAGGCCTTGGATGTACTGACCCTGGGGGTTGGGAACCAATTAAATCCCGCGTGTGTTGTGTCTGTTTATTTTCGTTCTGTTTTACTTTTCCGCTGCACTAACGCTCTGAGTCCAGAACGACGATCGAAAGTTTTCTACGAAGATTTTTAACGGTCAATATTCACCCCCCCTCTCTATCGACGGCACCGATCCTACAAAAATACATGGAGATCATCATCTCAGAGAATTATCAATATACAATTGGAATATCTTGTAAGAGACAACACTCTTCTACTTAGACCTTTCTCCTCTACAGCGTCATTCCTGCATGGTCGGTAGGCTCGGAGCCACCTCCCAAATGTGTGATGCGCAGGAGTCCGTCGACGGGGTCCTTGAATCTTTTACCACTTTTCTGGGTACTCCGGTAGTCAGTAACAAATAAGGACGCCTGAGGTAACACATGGGTAGCACGACCCCATCTGGAGACCCCGGCCACCTCTTCCCGCAAAGATGAATCCAATACAGCGTTCAGAAGGAAGAGGAAGGGGAACAACAATAGCAATTTCTCTCCGGAGAGTGTAAAGACGCAAAAAAGAATTGCCTTAACAGGAGGGGGGAGCAACCATTGCAATTTGTCTTCGGATAGGGGTTCAACGAAAAGAAGAAAGAGAAAGAGAAAAGCCAGCGGCTGTAGCCCCCCCCCCCCCCCCACCCACCCACCGCTCTTGATGACGGTGTTTCCCACAAACACCATCCTCTGCCCAAAACATGGGGAAAATAAGGATTCGGAAGAGGATGGTGTTTGCTGGTGCATCGCCACGAGCCAACCAGGGGGAGGAGATCTGCAGGATGAGTCATCTCCTCCATGCCCCCTGGAGGTCCATGTAATGTCTTTTCTGGACTTTTCAGATAACCCGAGAGTCCCACATCCTCCAGGATCTTCAGCGAGACCCTGGACATCATCTCCACCATGCTCCTCGGCGAGGGTAGTGATACAAAAGCCTCTACCTCTGTCAGGCCCCTCAGCCAAGAACACTACTGCGTCTCCGATATCAGGCATCATGGACACCAAAAGGGAGATGGGAAGAACACTGGGAAGAAAGCAGATGGAAGGGATGGATGAAGGAGATGGTGTACCCCTCTCCCCCTATTTATATTGACCACTAACTCTCCGTGCAGTTAATGCAGGAATGACGCAAGTGTTGGGACCGGAAGACGAGCTAGAGGGGGGGGGGGGTGATTAGCTTCGCATCGCTTGTAGATGATTTGTCGCGGCGGAAGACTTCAAGCAATCGCTAACACTAGGATTTTACTTGGTATCCACCCTGGCCGGGTGACTAATCCATGGATCCACTCTCCTCACACTCTCATACACTATGAAAGTCTCCTTCTTGAGGTGGAGAAACATCTTACAAGCTTTCACAAAAATACAACAAGAAATAAAGCAAATACAAGTGAAATCTTATAAGATTTACAATGAATAAGCTCACACTTTGCTTTTCTTGCTATCTTCAAGCTTGTGATTGCCTCTAGAACTTTGGAAGTGCAGCAACACTAAGCCCCAAAGCTTCTCTTGAAATGGCGTGGAAGGAGGAAGAAGAGTTGCGCTTCAAACCTGCGTGAAAACCTTTATACCCGACGCCTAGGGTTTCTGAATCGATTACCCAATCGATTACCACGTCAGATTCTATCGTTCAACGGCTAGTTTTCGAACTGTAATCGATTACCCAATCGATTACGAGTGTCCTGAATCGAATACCCAATCGATTCAGAACCTTTCTATTCTCTCGTCCAACCTTTGGTGATCGATCACCCTAATCGATCACCGAACCTCTTAATCGATTACCCAATCAATTAAGGGAAGGCTGAATCAATTACCCAATCGATTCAGCCACCTTCTGTCCTCTCGCGCAAACCGCCCTAATCGATCCACTGATCGATTCACCCAATCGATTACCCAATCGATTAAGTCCAACCTAACTTGTGCTCACAAGTCTAGGGTTCCCTACCAAGTGTCTGGTCAACCCCTTTGACCAACTTGGATTTCTTCTGCCTTGTTCCCAACTAGGACTTAACCTGATTCCCTACCAGGTTCGCCTAACCCTCGAGTTAGGTCTAGTCTCTCGGTAGACTTCCACCTTGCCAGCATGCGATCTCCCCGATCCATCTGGACTTCACCTAGTCCCACTAGGCCTAATCCCATGCCAGCGTGTGATCTCCCTGATCCACCTGGACTTCACCTAGTCCCACTAGGTGTGACTAGTCCCACTAGGTCTTTTCCCATGCCAACGTACGATCTCCCCGATCCACCTGGACTTCACCTATTCCCACTAGGTGTGCCTAGTCCCACTAGGCCTTTTCCCATGCCAGCGTACGATCTCCCCGATGCACCTGGACTTCACCTAGTCCCACTAGGTGTGCCTAGTCCCACTAGGCCTTTTCCCATGCCAGCGTACGATCTCCCCGATCCACCTGGACTTTACCTAGTCCCACTAGGTATGCCTAGTCCCACTAGGCCTTTTCCCATGCCAGCGTACGATCTGCCCGATCCACCTGGACTTCACCTAGTCCCACTAGGTGTGCCTAGTCCCACTAGGTCTTTTCCAGTCAAGCCTCCAGTCAACCTTGACCCACTTGGCTCACCCATCATAACCACTCAAACATCATTATCAAACATCGAAACATACGACCTCAAGCTCACCCGAGTTTACCAGACTCAAGCTCACTTGAGCTTTGTCAAACTAGGTCAACCCTGACCTAACCAAGATTGCACCAATAATCTGTAACGCCCCAAAATTTCCATTTTTAGTATTTAAAGTTCTTAGAATTATTTAGAAATGGTTTAGAAATATTCTAGATATTTTTAGGAATTTTTAGAGTATTTTTATGGAATTTTCCGAGTCCGTTTGGTATTTTTGGAAAAAGAAAAAGAAAAATAATAAAAACGTTTAAGGGCAGCCGGTGGATTGAACCCGCGACCACCACGAAACAGCCCGCGCGCGCAACCAGCCGGGCTAGGGTATCAAGCACAGAAAAGAAAGGAGAGACCTATATTTAAGGGGTAGTTAGGTCGATTTGCCCCCATAAGTATAAATGGAAAAACCAATTAAGTGCAGCTGGTGGATCGAACCCGCGACCAGCACGAAACCAGAAACGCGCGCGACCAGCTGGGCTAAGGTATCAAGCACAGAAAAGGATGGAGAGATCTATATTTAAGGTGTAGTTAGGTTAATCCGCCCCATAAGTATAAATAGGTAATTAAAGAGAGAAGTTTTATTTTCTCTCCTCTCCAAACCCTCACGCCGACCCCTCCTCTTCTGGGCGAAACTACACCAAGCTCTAGGGGGCCGGTCAAGGCTCTTCTCCAAAAGATAATTCTATATTCGGGATCCCCGCGGCGAGAGGAACGCGTAGACGTGAAGAATTCTCCGAGATCTCAAGTTTCTCTCGAGTCCTAGACGTCAATCTTGGTTGTAAGTCCAAGATATCAATGTAAGTACTGCTCACCTGCAGTAAGAGGCGGTTTTTCCGCGAGAATTTCCTTTAAAAAGTTTTTAAAAGAGATATTTCCTTTTTGTTTTAGTTTTTGCATGTGATCTTAGTTCATTATATGCTTATATATGTTGATTAATACCCTATGTGAGTTTAGGGTCCAAGAAAAGCTATGAGAAAAGAAAAGAAAGATAAAGATAAGAAAAGAAAAGGCCAAGGCCTTAAGAAATCCCCAAAAGTCAAGACTTAGGGATTTTAGCACGCAAGGTGCTCCAGAAAATGCCAAGGCATTTACAGATAAGAAAGAAAAGAAAGAAAAGCTATTTTATTTTATAAGGCCAGTACCCGGCGTCCAAGGGCGTCGTTAAAGAAATCCAGGTGTCCAATTCCAAGGTCTTGGCCCTGGTAGACCAAGGTCTGCTCTATTAGGATTGGTGGCTCGCTACCCCAACCTTTTAGGGAACGCGCATGAGATGGTACTTACGTCTTCAGTGGATTCAAGTGATTAGTATTTTCAAGTATATGCTTTAGCAAAGTTTCGAAAGTTTAAGAAAGTTTTCAAAAGTTAAAGAATAGCTAAAGTTTCAAGTTGAGCCAAGAAAAGTAAATTGAGATTATTATTGCTTGAGTATGCATGTTTTGAGTTACACATGTTCTTAGTTTTCTTTCAAGCATATTAGTATCTCATATGATGTTCAGTTTGATCTAGAAGCATGTTTGCACATTTCGAGATTTTGTGAGCTAGATAGTACTTACTAAGCTTTTTGCTTATAGTTGCATTTCCTCTTATTGCAGATAAAGGTAAAGGCAAGCAATTCTGAAGGAAGGCGACGAGGCGGTGCTGAGTAAAGTGTGTGTGGTGGCTGATTATGGAGAGATCCTTGAGACGAGACATTTAGTTATTTGAATTGCAATGTTTAAGTTTATTCAAATTTCAAGTTCTTGCTTTATGGAGTTTAGAGCATTGAGTTTTGGATAGTTTTACATGCTCAATTTCTTAGAGTAAAGATTCCATGTCATTTCATTTAGCATATATATTCCTATGATTGCATTGGATGAGTAAAAGTGTGAGTAGTTAGAAATATTGATACTTTGTTAGAGAAAAAGGTGTTTGTGCCAAGATAGTATCAATTTTCCTTTTGAATCAAGTTTTATTGCTTAAAAATGTTTAGAAAAGTTGCAATCACATTTCATAATGCTTTAGCAAGGTCATAGAACATGTATTTGGTGTTATGAATGTATAGAAGTCAAGATTGGTACAAACTTTAGTGTTAAAGTTCATATAACTTGAATAGTTTATTTTCTTCCGCAAAAGTCCTAATTTCAAGTTTATGGATTCGTTTTGATTGGCTAAATTGTTTAGAAAACTGACATAGAGTATAGAAATGGTGTCATGATTCTATATGGCTCGAAAGTATAGGTTTGGTGGAGAGTTGAAGAACTGCCGAAACCTGAAATTCTGATTTCAGGCCTATCAGTCGACTGATACAGTATCAGTCGACTGATACCCGAAGCTGAGTTGGGCGAGGCAAGTTTCAATAAGTATTTTACGAGTTTTTGAGAAAGAAAGTGTGACATGGTATCATGCATGACTATTAAGTTAGAATATCATTCTTAGATGAAATTAAAAGAAAAAAAAAGATTTCCGCATTTTTAGTCATGCATTAGAGTCGAGAAGTAAAGAAAGTAACGATCCGTCCAAGGCAGAGAAGGCGGGTCGCTACCGGTGGTATCAGAGCAGTTCCCATTCTCCAGCATCACACACACATCAGCATCAACCTTGCCGTCTTCAAGTAAGAAAGCTTTAAGTTTCAGTTTTTCTATTGCTCCTTTATTTAATTGCAGTATAGAGAAATGCTTAAGTACTTACTCATATGTGCATAGAACAAGGAAGCATGTTTAATACCTTAGTACCACGGAATCATGTTTAATCCCTAGAATGGATATTAGAGAAATGCTTAAGTACTTACTTGATTTGCCCAAAAGTAAGTTTTGGGATTATGGCACGCATGGTGCTTGATAAAAGTTTTGAGTAAGACCAAGGTCTTACTAAGCCCTAGAACGAGTTCTAGGACTAAGAAATGAGATAAGAATCAAGACCAAGGTCTTGTTATATCCTAAAGCAAGTTTGGGAACATTACCATTAAGTGTTAAGTTATACATTTGAGGACGTCCTAGAAAGGCCCAAAACGAGGAGCAAGCTCCTAGAAGGCAAGAAGCGTACCTCATTCAGTAGGAGAAACTGAAGCCAGGGAACTTCCCAGGCACAAGCAAACCATGGGATGCTTAAGCATGGTTCAAAACGTTGGAAAGAATAGTAGGGCTACTGGACTGGCATGAGGTAGAGAAGATAAAGTGTGCATCTTTCTGCCTTGCGGGAGATGCTAGAATATAGTGGAAGAGAGTCAAGGCCAAGAGAAATGTCAGCCAGATGACATGGGCCGACTTCGAGACTGAGTTCTTCGAAAAATACTTTCACATGCAAGTAACCAACAAGCATTATGATGAATTCACGGAGTTCAGACAAGGAGAACTATCCGTGGATGAAGCAGTGAAGATGTTTAAGCGGTTAGCTCATCTGTGCCCAGAGCTAGTTAGCACAGAAAAAGAGATAGTTAGGCTAATGCTCAAGATGTTAAGGCCTGAGATAGCGTTGAAGGGGGCTAGCGGTGTTAAGAGGCTGCAAACCTCCGAGAACTAATAAGTAGTGCTTTGATCACTGAGCACTACTTAAACAGTATAAAGGCCACCAGAAAGGTTGAACGATGAAGTTCTTAACAACCTTACCGTCAGGGGAAGTAATGGCCTCTACTGAGAGGCTAAGGGCAGTATCAATCTAGATTTCCAACCGAGAGCTCTACAGTGACTTGTTAGTCCTTGAGATGAAGGATTACGATGTCATTTTAGGAATGGACTTCTTGAGCAAGTATAATGCTCTATAGACTGCCGCAAGAAAAAAGGTCAAGTTCACACCAGAAGCAGAACCTTCATTTGAGTTTATTGGAGGCCCAAGGAGAAAGATAAATAGGTTCCTACCTACCTTACAAGCTCAGAGAATGTTAGAGAAGGGGTGCTCTGGTTTTCTAGCTCATATAGTGGATGCGAGTCAAGGAGAAGGATTGAAGAGAGAAGAAGTGAGGGTAGTCTGTGACTATCCTGAGGTGTTTCCTGAAGAGTTACCAGGACTCCCTCCCAATCGGAAATTGAGTTTGAAATTGAGTTGGCCCAGGAACCAACCCAATTTCGAAGGCACCTTATCGCATGCACCAGCAGAACTGAAAGAATTACAAGAACAATTGCAAGAGTGCTTGACAAGGGTTTCATCCGCCCTAGTCATTCACCTTGGGGAGCTCCTGTACTTTTCGTCAAGAAGAAGGATGGGTCTATGCGTCTGTGCATAGACTACAGAGCTCTGAACAAGGTAACCATCAAGAACAAGTACCCCCTTCCTAGAATAGATGATTTATTTGATCAACTCAAAGGGGCTACAGTGTTCTCGAAGATAGATCTGCGTTCTGGGTATCATCAGCTGAAGGTTAAAGAAAGTGACATCCCCAGGACGGCCTTCAGGACAAGATACGGCCACTACGAATTTGTAGTAATGCCTTTTGGAGTAACCAATGCTCCAGCAGTCTTCATGGAGCTGATGAACCACATCTTCAGGGAGTATCTCGATAAATTCGTCATTGTATTTATTGATGATATTCTCATATACTCACAGACTCCAGAGGACCATGCTACACACTTGAGGATAGTGCTGCAGATCCTTCAGCAGGAGAAGCTCTATGCAAAATTCTCAAAGTGTGAGTTTTGGCTAGATCAGGTGACCTTCCTAGGTCACATTGTATCCAAAGAAGGCATTCAAGTTGATCCAGCCAAGATAGAAGCAGTCAGCAACTGGTGTAGACCCAAGAATGCCAGTGAGATCAGAAGCTTCTTAGGCCTGGCAGGATATTACAGAAAATTTGTGGAGGACTTTTCCAGGATAGCCTCTCCACTCACAGCTTTGACCAGAAAGAACAAGAAGTTTGAATGGTCAGATAAATGCGAGCACAGTTTTCTAGAGCTGAAGAAGAGATTGACTAGTGCTCCCATCCTGACTGTTCCCGAGAGTGACAAGGCCTTTGACATCTACAGTGATGCATCCAAGATGGGCCTTGGAGCTGTCCTCATGCAAGACGGTAAAGTAATAGCATATGCCTCCAGACAGCTCAAGGACTATGAGAAGAATTACCCTACCCACGACCTTGAGCTAGCAGCTGTGGTTTTTGCACTGAAGCTCTGGAGACACTACCTGTATGGAGTGCAGTGCAGAATCTTCACAGACCATCAGAGTTTGAAGTACTTCTTCACTCAGAAAGATCTGAATATGAGGCAGCGCAGGTGGCTAGAGTTGGTCAAAGATTATGACTGTGAAATCCTCTACCACCCAGGTAAAGCTAATAAAGTGGCAGATGCACTGAGCAGAAAATCCTGTGCGGCACTGATGTCCTTATCATCACTGTCTCTACCACTTCAGAAAGAAATAAAAGATTTTGGAGTCGAGGTAATAATTGGGCAACTTTCTGCATTGACTCTAGAGTCAACCCTGCTTGTGGATATACAAAGAAAGCAAGATCAAGACCCAGAAATCCAGAAGATCAAGCAGGGGATCCAAGAGGCAGAAAATTCAGAGTTTCGAGTATCAGATAGTGGCATCCTCTATTTTGGAGACCGCCTTTGCGTCCCCAATGATGAGGAACTAAGAAAGAATATTTTAGAAGAAGCCCACAGTACCCCGTACTCTATGCATCCTGGTTCTACCAAGATGTACCAAGATTTAAAGCAAAGGTTCTGGTGGTCTGGACTCAAGCGAGACGTGGCCAGATATATCAGTACCTGCTTGACCTGCCAGAGGGTCAAAGCCGAGCACCAGAGACCAGGAGGAGTTCTGCAGCCTCTTCCCATTCCAGAGTGGAAGTGGGAAGAAATATCCATGGACTTTATCACAGGTCTTCCAAGAACCACCCATGGACACGATGCAATTTGGGTGATAGTGGACAGATTGACCAAGTCTGCCCACTTCCTAGCCATCAAGTTATCGCATTCGGTAGAGCAATTAGCACAGCTGTACGTGAAAGAAGTAATCAGGCTTCACGGAGTCCCGAAGTCGATCGTTTCTGACAGAGATGGGCGATTCATCTCCCATTTTTGGAGGTGTGTTCAGGACGCCCTAGGCACCAAACTTCAGTTCAGCACAGCCTTCCATCCCCAGACAGATGGACAAACAGAGAGAGTAAATCAGATTTTAGAAGACATGCTCAGGGCTTGTGCGTTGGACTTTAAGGGTAGTTGGTGCAAATTTCTGTGCTTAGCTGAGTTTGCCTACAACAATAGCTATCAGGCCACCATCAGGATGGCACCTTATGAGGCATTATATGGCAGGAAATGTAGATCACCCATATGTTGGCAAGAAGCTGGTGAGAAGAAAGAGATGGAGTCAGGACTAGACAGCCAGACTGAGCTTATAGAGGAGACCACTCAGGCTATCCAGACGATCCGCCAGAGGATTGAGACTGCTCAGAGTAGACAGAAAAGTTATGCTGACACACGCCGTAGGCCACTTGAATTCCAAGTTGGAGATTCAGTATTTCTCAAGGTCGCTCCCATGAAGGGAGTGGTGAGATTTGGCAAGAAGGGCAAGCTGAGTCCTCGCTACATAGGACCCTATAATATTATAAAGAGAGTTGGGAAGGTAGCCTATGAGCTGGACTTACCAGAGGATATGTCAGCTATCCATAGTACATTTCATGTCTCTATGCTAAAGAAGTGTATTCACGACCCTAGCCAAGTGATTCAGCCCCAGTCAGTACAGATCCAAGAGGATCTTAGCTATGAGAGCAGACCGACACAGATAGTGGACAAGGCAGTTAAAAGATTAAGAAACAAAGAAGTGCCACTAGTGAAGGTCATCTGGCAGAATCAAAAGCATGAAGAGGCTACTTGGGAACGTGAGGACAGCATGAGAGAGAGATATCCAGAATTATTCTAAGTTCGAGGACGAACTTTTTATAAGGTATGGGGGATTGTAACGCCCCAAAATTTCCATTTTTAGTACTTAAAGTCCTTAGAATTATTTAGAAATGGTTTAGAAATATTCTAGATATTTTTAGGAATTTTTAGAGTATTTTTATGGAATTTTCCGAGTCCGTTTGGTATTTTTGGAAAAAGAAAAAGAAAAAAAAAGAAAAATAATAAAAACGTTTAAGGGCAGCCGGTGGATTGAACCCGCGACCACCACGAAACAGCCGCGCGCGCAACCAGCCGGGCTAGGGTATCAAGCACAGAAAAGAAGGAGAGACCTATATTTAAGGGGTAGTTAGGTCGATTTGCCCCCATAAGTATAAATGGAAAAACCAATTAAGTGCAGCTGGTGGATCGAACCCGCGACCAGCACGAAACCAGAAACGCGCGCGACCAGCTGGGCTAGGGTATCAAGCACAGAAAAGGATGGAGAGACCTATATTTAAGGTGTAGTTAGGTTAATCCGCCCCATAAGTATAAATAGGTAATTAAAGAGAGAAGTTTTATTTTCTCTCCTCTCCAAACCCTCACGCCGACCCCTCCTCTTCTGGGCGAAACTACACCAAGCTCTAGGGGGCCGGTCAAGGCTCTTCTCCAAAGATAATTCTATATTCGGGATCCCCGCGGCGAGAGGAACGCGTAGACGTGAAGAATTCTCCGAGATCTCAAGTTTCTCTCGAGTCCTAGACGTCAATCTTGGTTGTAAGTCCAAGATATCAATGTAAGTACTGCTCACCTGCAGTAAGAGGCGGTTTTTCCGCGAGAATTTCCTTTAAAAGTTTTTAAAAGAGATATTTCCTTTTGTTTAGTTTTTGCATGTGATCTTAGTTCATTATATGCTTATATATGTTGATTAATACCCTATGTGAGTTTAGGGTCCAAGAAAAGCTATGAGAAAAGAAAAGAAAAGATAAAAATAAGAAAAGAAAAGGCCAAGGCCTTAAGAAATCCCCAAAAGTTAAGACTTAGGGATTTTAGCACGCAAGGTGCTCCAGAAAATGCCAAGGCATTTACAGATAAGAAAGAAAAGAAAGAAAAGCTATTTTATTTTATAAGGCCAGTACCCGGCGTCCAAGGGCGTCGTTAAAGAAATCTAGGTGTCCAATTCCAAGGTCTTGGCCCTGGTAGACCAAGGTCTGCTCTATTAGGATTGGTGGCTCGCTACCCCAACCTTTTAGGGAACGCGCATGAGATGGTACTTACGTCTTCAATGGATCCAAGTGATTATTATTTTCAAGTATATGCTTTAGCAAAGTTTCTAAAGTTTAAGAAAGTTTTCAAAAGTTAAAGAATAGCTAAAGTTTCAAGTTGAGCCAGGAAAAGTAAATTGAGATTATTTATTGCTTGAGTATGCATGTTTTGAGCTATACATGTTCTTAGTTTTCTTTCAAGCATATTAGTATCTCATATGATTTCAGTTTGATCTAGAAGCATGTTTGCACATTTCGAGATTTTGTGAGCTAGATAGTACTTACTAAGCTTTTTGCTTATAGATGCATTTCCTCTTATTGCAGATAAAGGTAAAGGCAAGCAATTCTGAAGGAAGCGACGAGGCGGTGCTGAGTAGAGTGTGTGTGGTGGCTGATTATGGAGAGATCTTGAGACGAGACATTTAGTTATTTGAATTGCAATGTTTAAGTTTATTTAAATTTAAGTTCTTGCTTTATGGAGATTTAGAGCATTTGAGTTTTGGATAGTTTTATATGCTCAATTTCTTAGAGTAAAGATTCCATGTCATTTCATTTAGCATATATATTCCTTATGATTGCATTGGATGAGTAAAAGTGTGAGTAGTTAGAAATATTGATACTTTGTTAGAGAAAAAGGTGTTTGTGCCAAGATAGTATCAATTTTCCTTTTGAATCAAGTTTTATTGCTTAAAAATGTTTAGAAAAGTTGCAATCACATTTCATAATGCTTTAGCAAGGTCATAGAACATGTATTTGGTGTTATGAATGTATAGAAGTCAAGATTGGTACAAACTTTAGTGTTAAAGTTCATATAACTTGAATAGTTTATTTTCTTCCGCAAAAGTCCTAATTTCAAGTTTATGGATTCGTTTTGATTGGCTAAATTGTTTAGAAAACTGACATAGAGTATAGAAATGGTGTCATGATTCTATATGGCTCGAAAGTATAGGTTTGGTGGAGAGTTGAAGTAACTGCCGAAACCTGAAATTCTGATTTCAGGCCTATCAGTCGACTGATACAGTATCAGTCGACTGATACCCGTATGCTGAGTTGGGCGAGGCAAGTTTCAATAGGTATTTTCTTACGAGTTTTTGAGAAAGAAAGTGTGACATGGTATCATGCGTGACTATTTAAGTTAGAATATCATTCTTAGATGAAATTAAAAGAAAAAAAAAGATTTCCGCATTTTTAGTCATGCATTAGAGTCGAGAAGTAAAGAAAGTAACGATCCGTCCAAGGCAGAGAAGGCGGGTCGCTACATAATCTTCCCCTTTTTGATGTTTGACAATATGTTTGAGAAAGACTAATCGCTATTAGCCTTCAATCTTCTCCCCCTTTGACACACATCAAAACCTCTCCCCGAGAGTCTATATGGTCAAAGGTATACCCAATGAAGATCCCATACTTTTCATTTAACCTATGCTCAACCTTGAACACTCATGAAGATTCCCAATCTCCATTCATTCACTTATCCCAAAAAGAAAATTTAAACACATGCCTTTAAGGAAGACCTCCCCCTCAAAACATGCACTAAACCTCTATCATTGCATCAACAATGATTTTTGAGTTTCTAAACCTTTAGAAAAACTCAACTTGAGGTAATGAGATTTTGAGATTCAAAGCTTGAATCAAAATCTCTCCTTAACCCTTTATTTTTCACCAAACCATTTTCCCTTTTGATTTCACAATGAAATTTACCCAAATATACTTATAAAAGTATTTCAAGGGGCTAAAGATGATTAGGTTACTCAAAAATGGGTTATCTGACTGAAACTAATCAGTTTCAGTCTCACCAATCGATTGGTGTTGGGAACCAATCGATTACACTAGCCTTAATCGATCAACTGATCGATTTTGGCTGACTGTAATCGATCAAAGGATCGATTACACGAGCTTCTATGCTCGCAAGAAGGTCTACCAATCGATTGACCAATCGATTGACTACTGTCCCAATCGATCACCCAATCGATTGGGAGTTTCTGATTTCTGAAACCAATTTCAGATTCGAATTTCAGAAACTCCTAAATGATTCTACAAAATTCGAAAAATCTTGAAATTTGGTGTAGACATTATTTATGACATATACTATCATGGAAAAATAGTTTTCTTTAAAAATAACCTTTATTTCTAAATATTGACACAAAATTGGAAACCATTGAAATACTTCAATGTTTCACTCTATTTTGTATCCAATTAATCAATGATGAGTGCTATCAAAAGATAGTCTTCACCATGGTTTTCCAAAATAGTTTTGAAATGTTTTTCAAAGACAATATCCAACCATGTTCCTTGAGCTAAATGCACATGGCTTGTACATTAGCTTTCCCAATGATTGGTGTTCATTGAACTTCATGTTTTGATGATACCAAAAACTCAATAAGATGAAGATAGATCAACACCTTGAGTTTTGTTCATCTCCCTAACATCTCACTTGTTCTAATGTGTCTCAAAAACACACACAAGTCATCACATAGTCTTAGTGAGATGTGAAAGTCATGTTCTCCCTAATTTAAGGGTTCATGCATTTCTACCTAGGCATTATAAACCTTGATCATCCACCTAGGATGCCAATTAATGCCAATGTCCTTAATTTCAATAAAATTGACTAAATGCATGATTATGACTATGACATGCATCATATGAGAATTTTAAATAATATTATAACTAGATGATGCATGTATGACATGACATGTAATATTTTCATAATAAATATGAATGATAAAATATGATGTCATGGCATGTGATAGGGCATACAAAACATGGCATAATAGCAAAAAGAAAGTACCTAGATTTCCTATCTTAGTATCAATAACTCATCGCTAAGCCGTTGATAATCCTAAATTTGCCCAAATTTTCAAGATAATGCCAAAACCCCCAACTTAGCCTATCTTTGGATTCTAACCTAGTTGTGCCAACTTTATCAGGTTTAATCTTTCAAAAGTATAGTTTGGCATAAATTTACTCCTCCTAGAGTAAACAAATGCTTCCTTCATTTTCAAGGGTAATAACTCCTTGAGAATGTCCCAAAGTGCCAACATCATCAAGGTTAGGTTAACTACCCTTCCAATTTGAGTTGACACTCCCTAGACCTATCTAGGGTGTGGCGAACACACTCTTAGGGACCCAAAACCTATTGGCGCTCCTTGGGTGTTCTAGGTATTCACTAGGGATGACTTCCCTTGATACCTTCTTTATGACTTTTCTAGGCTTGTCCGAAGCCTTAGTCATGTGAGTCTTGTCTCGGTCAACTCTAGGGATGACTTCCCTTGTGGCCTTGACTTGACTTCTTGACCTAGATTGAGTTCCATACCTATATGGAACTCTATGATAGGATGGACCATCATCCTTGGTTTTAGGTTTGTATCCCAAACCATTCTTACTCCTAGAGGGTCCATGGTTTCCTAGATCTAGATTTTGAATTTTTGATCCCTTAAATAGATTTTCTATTTTCTTAAGGGATTTTTCCAATGTCTCAAGTTTTGACCTCAAAACTTGATTTTCAATCATTACTTCCTCAAGGCTTGGTTTTCTAGTATAGCCTTGGTGATTTTTCTTTTTGACCTTGTTTTGGATAGGTCTACCTTGGGACTTCCAAAATTGTTCCCTATCCCTAGAAGTGTTGGTCGTAGCATGGAAGGGTCTATATTTTTCTTTAGGCTTTTCATACCTCCTATTTTCATGATAAATAGCATTGAAATGATAAAAATTTTCCCTAGCATGCATATTATCATGATGAATATAATTACCATTGTAACGTCCGCCCTTATATCTACTCTCGGGGCGGGGTTACGTACATTCAATCGTATAGTAATATTTTTTCTATCTTCTAGCATGACATTAAAATAATAAAGCAAGGACTAAGGACTAAGCATACTTGTTTAACTATCAAACTCATTCTACAACATGATAAGTTTACCAGTAATGTAACTCATAACATAATCAAATATACAAGACTTCCAAAGGTAAACACTATCATGCCATGTCAATCTTAATCACTAATACTTATTGTCAGGGAAACATAAACATAAACATGATAAAGTAGATATAGAATCATTCTTTCCCGAGCCACCACCCCACACATCTTCAGCCTTCCTGCCTCTTCCTCTAGTTCAAGTGTTCCTTACCTTTATCTGCAGCATAAGACAACACATAACTAGTAAGCATAAAAGCTTAGTAAGGATCCGGTCCTACTCACAAAATCCATACGAAAGCATACAACATGTACACATAACAAGACATAAGCATGAGTTCATCATAGCATACTAAACATCAAAGTTTCTAAGCATGCAGCATATAGTATTTTAAGCATACCCATCACATGCAATAAATGTTTTTCAAAACAGTTCCATAATGGTATTACTTAAAAATACATCCATGTCATATAGGGCCCAGTTGTGTACCACATGATGCGCGTTCCCTAATGAGTTGGAGTAGCGAGCCACCAATCCCATTAGAGCAGGACCTCTTACGTCCTAATAGAGCCATGACCTTAAGTTAACATGCACCCCGGATTTGATTTAACGACCCCTCTTACGAGTCGGGTACACAACCTAGAAAGTAAAATACTTATAATGTCTTTACATATATATGCTAAGGATGTACTCCAATTTTCACTGCTCAAGGGACACCCACTTTTTCAGGGTGTTTCTGATCCCATTGCTCAAGGGACACCCACTTTTTCAGGGTGTTTCTGATCCCATTCGGACACACCTCACAACATAAGGGTGTTCTAAATCCCAAACTTAGTGGAGTATCCTTTCTAGCATTTCATCGTGCATATCACATGCAATCTCATAAGGGTGCCCCATGGGCTATAAGACATGCTCATACATACATCATAATTCAACCACTTAACATACTTTAGATCTGACAAGATTTGGTCACATAGATCATACTCATATCATAGGAAGTGGTAGCATGCTAACAATTAAGATTTCAATCAGACATCTCATTTAAACACCTCATGCATAAACATATCATAGCATGCTATCAATTAAGGTTTCAAATCAACCATTCCATTTAACACCACATGCATATACATATAATCATCCCCAAACATAAACATATATCATAGGGTAGTTTGACCTTCACAAACCCTAGTCCTAGTGGGTTGGCTGAAACATCAAGAGTAGGGAAAGATTAGGACTTTTGCATTAATCATTCACACAACAACTATACAAACACCTTGTATACAATATCATACCATACACTAAGCATGAATATTTTCTAGGATAATTCAACTCTCCTTAACCCTAATTCATTGCCTTGGCCGAAACCCATACAAACCCTAAACCTTAGTTGTTGTCATTACAAAATGAAGGGTCACCACATATGAGTATACCCTAAGTCCTAAGGGTTCTTTTCATGTATCAAAGAGTAGCCAAGAACTTCCCTTTGGAAGTGGCCGAATCCTATACAAGGACAAACCCTAGTTTTTGTTCTTAACTTCATGAAGAAAAATCCACATACATGTATACCCTAAGTCTCAAGGTCTTCTCATGTATCATGGAAAGAACAAGCTCCCTTAAAGGTTGTTGGCCGNTTCTCTATCACTTTGGCCTTAGTAGAGGCAAGAACCTTCAATGGGTTCCTCTTCCTTCCAACTCCCTAGGGTTAGAACCCTAGGGTTGTGATTTTCAAAAATGCAAAGGGAGAGAGGGCTCTTGGTGTTTTTGAAAAAATGAAGTGGGGAAGAAGAAGAGGAAGTGTAACTTCCTTTCCCCCTCTCTTATTTATACTCTTATCATGAAAAGACATGTCCCTTCGCTTCCCTCGATTTAACAAGAATGTTTCTTATTCTCTCTACACAAAACCATTGCTTGGTTCATTGGTTATGACATGGTTAGTGCAACTAGGAGGTTCAAGGTTCAATCCTTGCTTCCTCCTTTCTACCTCTTCTTTTTATCACAATTTGCACTAATCCATATCAAAGCCCATTAAGCCAAGCCCATCATGAAATTTCATAATATTAATAATATTTCATGAATTCATATTATTTCATGATATTAATAATATTTCATGAATTCATATTATTTCATGATATTAATAATATTTCATGAATTCATAATATTTCATGATATTAATAATATTTCATGAATTCATAATATTTCATGATATTAATAATATTTCATGAATTCATAATATTCTTTTAATATCCATGATAATATTTCATAAATTTCATGATATTTCATAACATTTTTACATGGGAAAATTTTGGGGCGTTACAATCCTCCATACCTTATAAAAAGTTCATCCCGAACTTAAAATAATTCCGGATACTTTAATCGTATTGCCTCCTCTCGTTCCCACGTGGCTTCTTTGAATTGTTCATTCCGCCACAGAACCTTTACTAAGGGTACTTCCTTGTTCCTTAGCTTTTTAACTTCCCTGTTCAAGATCTGAATAGGCCAGCGTTCGGAACTTAGGTTCTCTTGGTCTTGTACTGGTTGAGGCTCTATCATCTGATTCACATCAGAGGTACATTTTCTGAGCATTGATACATGGAAGACATTGTGGATAGCCGACATTTCTGGCGGTAACTCCAGTTCGTAGGCCACATTGCCTACCCACCTCAGAATCTGATACAGTCCCACATATCTCGGACTCAGCTTCCCTTTCTTCCCGAATCTCATTACCGTTTCATAGGGGCCACTTTCAGGAATACTGAATCTCCAACCTCAAACTCTAGCGGTCTGCGTCGCTTATCAGCATAGCTTTTCTGCCGACTCTGAGCAGTCTCTATTCTCTGGCGAATATTCTTTATAGCCTGAGTGGTTTCATCTATAACATCAGTCTGGAGTCCCATCTCCTTCTTTTCACCACTCTCAAGCCAACATATAGGAGATCTGCATTTTCTTCCGTACAGAGCTTCATACGGTGCCATCCCGATAGTAGCCTGATAACTGTTGTTATAAGCAAACTCTGCCAGGCTCAGGTATCGACACCAGCTTCCCTTGAAGTCCAAGGCACAAGCTCGTAACATATCCTCTAATATCTGGTTTACTCTTTCAGTCTGCCCGTCAGTCTGGGGGTGAAAGGCAGTGCTGAATTTCAGTTTCGTACCGAGAGTCTTCTGTACGTGTCCCCAAAAATCTGAAGTGAATCGACCATCCCTATCAGAGATAATGGTCTTGGGAACCCCATGTAGCCGGACAATTTCCTTGACGTACAGTTGAGCCAACTGCTCTACCGAGTAAGTCATCCTGATGGCCAGAAAATGGGCAGACTTGGTGAGTCTATCCACAATAACCCATATGCCATCATATCCGTTCGTCGTTTTAGGCAGCCCAGAGATAAAATCCATGGAGATGTCTTCCCATTTCCACTCAGGAATAGACAGGGGTTGCAAAACTCCTCCAGGCCTCTGGTGTTCTGCTTTGACCCTCTGGCAGGTCAAACACATACTGACATAGTGAGCTACATCCCGTTTCATACTGGACCACCAAAACTTGCTCTTCAGATCTTGATACATCTTGGTAGACCCAGGATGCATTGCATAAGGTGTTCCGTGAGCTTCTTCCAGGATTCTTGTCCGCAAGTCGGAGTCGTCGGGAACACATAATCGATCCCGCAGATATAAGACTCCGCTGTCTGAAATCCGAAATCCATCGTCCTTGCCTTCGAAAACCTCTTGCTTGATTCTCTGGAGACTCGGATCATGATTCTGCTTCTCCAGAATATCGCCGAACAATGTCGGTGCAATCATCAGGGTGGACAACTGTCCTGATATCATTTCAATTCCGAAGTTCATAATTTCTTCCCCTAAGGGTTGTGACAAAGCCGACAAAGACATTAAAGCAGCACATGATTTTCTACTGAGAGCATCGGCTACCTTGTTGGCTTTTCCCGGATGGTACAGGATCTCACAGTCATAATCCTTGACCAATTCAAGCCATCTGCGCTGTCTCATATTCAGATCTTTCTGGGTGAAGAAATACCGCAGACTCTGGTGATCTGTATAAACTTTACACTGAGTTCCATATAGGTAGTGCCTCCATATTCTCAGTGCAAAGACTACTGCTGCCAACTCTAAGTCATGGGTAGGGTAGTTTCTTTCATGTTCCTTTAGTTGCCTAGAGGCATAGGCAATTACCTTCCCATTTTGCATAAGCACAGCTCCGAGTCCAAGTTTGGATGCATCGCTGTACTTATCGAAACCCATATCGCTCTCGGGAAGAGTCAATATTGGAGCGCTAGTCAGCCTCCTTTTCAGTTTAGTAAAGCTCTTTTCAGATTCCTCGGTCCATACATACTTCTTGTCCTTCTTTGTAAGAGCTGTCATAGGAGCTGCAATCCGAGAGAAGTTCTCTACGAATTTTCTGTAGTAGCCTGCTAACCCGAGGAAACTTCGAATTTCACTGGCATTCTTGGGTCTAGTCCAGTTACTCACAGCTTCAATTTTAGTCGGGTCCACCATTACTCCTTCCTTGGAGATAACATGTCCCAAGAATGATACTTGATCATGATCATGGGTAATCAACTCATATTAGGTTTCCTGTAATATTCGTCCTTATGTGTCGCATGATCAATATTGGATAAATGAGATTTTATTTATTATTCCAACCGAAATTTATTTTATTTATTCTTATAAGTCTACATACAAACTAGTCCACTCAGTGAGCAAGATGGGCTGCCGTGATGCCCAACATAAAGAATAACATAGCGACACCTACTATCTCCTCGCTCATCCCCCTCTGGCCCGCCTCAGGATCCTCAACTGTTCCCATCGGGTCCTCTTCTTCAATCTCGAGAATTTCCTCGTCTGCTTCAAGGTCTTCCTCGAACATCTCCAGTAGCTCTGGATTCTCCTCGAAGAGTTCGGGGTCCTCCCCGAAGGGCTCGGGGTCCTCCTCGAACGGCCTCCCAGGGTCTCCTCCTCGAAGGGCTCGGGGTCCTCCTCGAAGGGCTCGGATCCCCTCGACGGGCTCAGATCCTCCTCGAAGGGCTCAGGATCCTCCTCTCAAGGGCTCTCCCTCGAAGGCTCGGATCCTCCTCGAAGGGCTCAGGATCCTCCTCGAAGGGCTCGGGTCCTCCGGGCTCAGGATCCTCCTCGAAGGGCTCAGGATCCTCCTCAACCGGCTCAGGGTCCTCCTCGGACGGCTCGGAGTCCTCCTCGGACGGCTCGGGGTCCTCCTCCGAGTCTCCCAGATCTGCTGGGAACTCATGGTGGAGGAGCTGCCTGCACAACTCCGTATAGGGAATACAACATCTGTGCTGTCCCCAGATCCGATGCGCCACGTCTCTGGCCCGGTTGGGCAAGGAACGGAGTAAATCTCCAATCCTATGATCGTCCGTGGCTGGAAACCCTTCCCGCTCCAGTTTCCAGAAGAGCCGATCCAAGAATCCTATGGTGCCTTGAATTCCCCGAGTCGGCCAATCCCCAACTGCCTCTATCTGCTCCAGCAGCTCGCGGCATCTCTCAGGGTAGTCCTCATGCAACATCTGGAATTGAAAAAAAATGACATGGTTAGTACTAAACCATTCCTTTTTCAATTCGCAAATATATATAGAGGAAAACACACACCTAATCGGTGTAGTTTACCCTAGTGATTACTATATGTAACCACCCTCTTACCCAAATTCTAGATTATTAATAAATGCATATGCGTTCACATATTTTACAATTTCTAGTCATTGACTATCATACAGGTGATAATTGACTACATAAGCATTAATTCTACCTTCACTTGTTATGCAAGCATTAATCATCTCTATACATGTCATTACTGTACATGCAATAAAATAAAGCGAGGTTAGGATCTCTTACTTGGAAGCGGCAGAATGAAGCTTGATGTGTGTGTGGTGGAGGGGAAACCTGCTCTAATACCAACCTGTAACGCCCGCCCTTATATCTACTCTCGGGGCGGGGTTACGTACAACTCAATCATATAGTAATATTTTTTTTTCTATCTTCTAGCATGACATTAAAACAATAAAGCAAGGACTAAGGACTAAGCATGCTTGTTTAACTATCAAAGTCATTTTACAACATGATAAGTTTACCAGTAATATAACTCATAACATGATCAAATATAAAAGACTTCCAAAGGTAACACTATCATGCCATATCAATCTTAATCACTAACACTTATTGTCAGGGAAACATAAACATAAACATGATAAGTAGATATAGAATCATTCTTTCCCGAGCTACCACCCCACACATCTTCAGCCTTCCTGCCTCTTCCTCTAGTTCAAGTGTTCTTTACCTTTATCTGCAGCATAAGACAACACATAACTAGTAAGCATAAAAGCTTAGTAAGGATCCGGTCCTACACGCAAAATCCATACGAAAGTATACAACATGTACACATAGCAAGACATAAGCATGAGTTCATCATAGCATACTAAACATCAAAGTTTCTAAGCATGCAGCATATCGTATTTTAAGTATACCCATCACATGCAATAAATGTTTTTCAAAACTGTTCCATAATGGTATTACTTAAAAATACATCCATGTCATATAGGGCCCAGTTGTGTACCACATGATGGGCGTTCCCTAATGAGTTGGGGTAGCGAGCCACCAATCCCATTAGAGCAGGAGCTCTTACGTCCTCCCAGAGCCATGACCTTAAGTTAACATGCACCCCGGATTTGATTTAACGACCCCTCTTACGAGTCGAGTACACAATCTAGAAAGTAAAATACTTATCATGTCTTTACATATATATGCTAAAGATGTACTCCAATTTTCACTGCTCAAGGGACACCCACTTTTTCAGGGTGTTTCTGATCCCATTGCTCAAGGGACACCCACTTTTTCAGGGTGTTTCTGATCCCATTGGGACACACCTCACAACATAAGGGTGTTCTAAATCCCAAACATAGTGGAGTATCCTTTCTAGCATTTCATCGTGCATATCACATGTAATCTCATAAGGGTGCCCCATGGGCTATAAGACATGCTCATACATACATCATAATTCAACCACTTAACATACTTTAGATCTGACATGATTTGGTCACATAGATCATACTCATATCATAGGAAGTGGTAGCATGCTAACAATTAAGATTCCAATCAGACATCTCATTTAAACACCTCAGGCATAAACATATCATAGCATGCTAACAATTAAGGTTTCAAACCAACCATTCCATTTAACACCACATGCATATACATATAATCATCCCCAAACATAAACATATATCATAGGATAGTTTGACCTCCACAAACCCTAGTCCTAGTGGGTTGGCCGAAACTCAAGGTAGGGGAAAAAATTAGGGTTTTTGCATTGATCATTCACACAAACAATTATACAAACACCTTGTATACAATATCATACCATACACTAAGCATGAATATTTTCTAGGATAATTCAACTCTCCTTAACCCTAATTCATTGCCTTGGCCGAAACCCAGACAACCCTAAACCTTAGTTGTTGTCATCACAAAATGAAAGGTCACCACATATGTGTATACCCTAAGTCCTAAGGGTTCTTTCCATGTATCAAAAAGTAGCCAAACACTTCCCTTTGGAAGTGGCCGAAACCCTGTACAAGGACAAACCCTAGGTTTTGTTCTTAACATCATGAAGAAAAATCCACATACATGTATACCCTAAGTCTCAAGGTCTTCTCATGTATCAAGGAAAAAAAACCAAGGCCTCCCTTAAAGGTGTTGGCCGAAACTTACAAAAGGAAAAACACCCATTTTCGAAACCAATAAGAGGATGGCAATCACACAATAACGATTACACTGCAGGCGAGGGGATACTTACTTCCTTTCGCTTGAGTTTCTTCTTCTCTAAAATCTTAGGGTACCCTTGAAGAAGAAGAAGATGAATTTTTCCCTTATTAACCTTCTCTATCACTTTGGCCTTAGTAGAGGGCAAGAACCTTCAATGGGTCCTCTTCCTTCCAACTCCCTAGGGTTAGAACCCTAGGGTTGTGATTTTCGAAAATGCAAAGGGAGAGAGGGCTCTTGGTGTTTTCGAAAAAATGAAGTGGGGAAGAAGAAGAGGAAGTGTAACTTCCTTTCCCCCTCTCTTATTTATACTCTTATCATGAAAAGACATGTCCCTTCGCTTCCCTCGATTTAACAAGAATGTTTCTTATTCTGTCTACACAAAACCATTGCTTGGTTCATTGGTTATGACATGGTTAGTGCAACTAGGAGGTTCAAGGTTCAATCCTTGCTTCCTCCTTTCTACCTCTTCTTTTTATCACAATTTGCACTAATCCATATCAAAGCCCATCATGAAATTTCATAATATTAATAATATTTCATGAATTCATATTATTTCATGATATTAATAATATTTCATGAATTCATATTATTTCATGATATTAATAATATTTCATGAATTCATAATATTTCATGATATTAATAATATTTCATGAATTCATAATATTTCATGATATTAATAATATTTCATGAATTCATAATATTCTTTTAATATCCATGATAATATTTCATGAATTTCATGATATTTCATAACATTTTTACATGGGAAAATTTTGGGGCGTTACAATCCTCCATACCTTATAAAAAGTTCGTCCCGAACTTAAAATAATTCCGGATACTTTAATCGTATTGCCTCCTCTCGTTCCCACGTGGCTTCTTTGAATTGTTCATTCCGCCACAGAACCTTTACTAAGGGTACTTCCTTGTACCTTAGCTTTTTAACTTCCCTGTCTAAGATCTGTATAGGCCAGCGTTCGGAACTTAGGTTCTCTTGGTCTTGTACTGGTTGAGGCTCTATCATCTGATTCACATCAGAGGTACATTTTCTGAGCATTGATACATGGAAGACATTGTGGATAGCCGACATTTCTGGCGGTAACTCCAGTTCGTAGTCCACTTTGCCTACCCACCTCAGAATCTGATACGGTCCCACATATCTCGAACTCAGCTTCCCTTTCTTCCCGAATCTCATTACCGTTTCATAGGGGCCACTTTCAGGAATACTGAATCTCCAACCTCAAACTCTAGCGGTCTGCGTCGCTTATCAGCGTAGCTTTTCTGCCGACTCTGAGCAGTCTCTATTCTCTGGCGAATATTCTTTATAGCCTGAGTGGTTTCATCTATAACATCAGTCTGGAGTCCCATCTCCTTCTTTTCACCACTCTCAAGCCAACATATAGGAGATCTGCATTTTCTTCCGTACAGAGCTTCATACGGTGCCATCCCGATAGTAGCCTGATAACTGTTGTTATAAGCAAACTCTGCCAGGCTCAGGTATCGACACCAGCTTCCCTTGAAGTCCAAGGCACAAGCTCGTAACATATCCTCTAATATCTGGTTTACTCTTTCAGTCTGCCCGTCAGTCTGGGGGTGAAAGGCAGTGCTGAATTTCAGTTTCGTACCGAGAGTCTTCTGTACGTGTCCCCAAAAATCTGAAGTGAATCGACCATCCCTATCAGAGATAATGGTCTTGGGAACCCCATGTAGCCGGACAATTTCCTTGACGTACAGTTGAGCCAACTGCTCTACCGAGTAAGTCATCCTGATGGCCAGAAAATGGGCAGACTTGGTGAGTCTGTCCACAATAACCCATATGCCATCATATCCGTTCGTCGTTTTAGGCAGCCCAGAGATAAAATCCATGGAGATGTCTTCCCATTTCCACTCAGGAATAGACAGGGGTTGCAAAACTCCTCCAGGCCTCTGGTGTTCTGCTTTGACCCTCTGGCAGGTCAAACACATACTGACATAGTGAGCTACATCCCGTTTCATACCGGACCACCAAAACTTGCTCTTCAGATCTTGATACATCTTGGTAGACCCAGGATGCATTGCATAAGGTGTTCCGTGAGCTTCTTCCAGGATTCTTGTCCGCAAGTCGGAGTCGTCGGGAACACATAATCGATCCCGCAGATATAAGACTCCGCTGTCTGAAATCCGAAATCCATCGTCCTTGCCTTCGAAAACCTCTTGCTTGATTCTCTGGAGACTCGGATCATGATTCTGCTTCTCCAGAATATCGCCGAACAATGTCGGTGCAATCATCAGGGTGGACAACTGTCCTGATATCATTTCAATTCCGAAGTTCATAATTTCTTCCCCTAAGGGTTGTGACAAAGCCGACAAAGACATTAAAGCAGCACATGATTTTCTACTGAGAGCATCGGCTACCTTGTTGGCTTTTCCCGGATGGTACAGGATCTCACAGTCATAATCCTTGACCAATTCAAGTCATCTGCGCTGTCTCATATTCAGATCTTTCTGGGTGAAGAAATACCGCAGACTCTGGTGATCTGTATAAACTTTACACTGAGTTCCATATAGGTAGTGCCTCCATATTCTCAGTGCAAAGACTACTGCTGCCAACTCTAAGTCATGGGTAGGGTAGTTTCTTTCATGTTCCTTTAGTTGCCTAGAGGCATAGGCAATTACCTTCCCATTTTGCATAAGCACAGCTCCGAGTCCAAGTTTGGATGCATCGCTGTACTTATCGAAACCCATATCGCTCTCGGGAAGAGTCAATATTGGAGCGCTAGTCAGCCTCCTTTTCAGTTTAGTAAAGCTCTTTTCACATTCCTCAGTCCATACATACTTCTTGTCCTTCTTTGTAAGAGCTGTCATAGGAGCTGCAATCCGAGAGAAGTTCTCTACGAATTTTCTGTAGTAGCCTGCTAACCCGAGGAAACTTCGAATTTCACTGGCATTCTTGGGTCTAGTCCAGTTACTCACAGCTTCAATTTTAGTCGGGTCCACCATTACTCCTTCCTTGGAGATAACATGTCCCAAGAATGATACTTGATCATGATCATGGGTAATCAACTCATATTAGGTTTCCTGTAATATTCGTCCTTATGTGTCGCATGATCATATTCGTCCTTATGTTACATTCTAAAATGGTTTTCTAGAACTTGCATTAAGTATCAGATTGATTACAGGGCTGTTGATAGGCATTTGAATTGGCTTGTTTGGTTGAAGGCGTTCTTAAGGAATTAATTTGTGTTCATTAAAGTTCGCTTGGGGGTGTTTATCTGAAGGCTTATTTTAATCAAAAATGGGAAGAAATTTCATGTTCGGCAGAATTAAAAATTTCATCATGTGAATTTGAAAAATGCAGAACAAGGCAGAAATTTGAAAATTGTGGCTTCATCTAAAATTTGGTTGCTCTATCTGATGTCTTGAAATCCGTAGACAGTAATTGAACTTTGTAGATAGTATCAGAAGCATGTAGATATTTTCTGATCTCATCTGAATGTTTATTTCTAAAATTGGTTTGAAGAGGCTGAATTCTAAATGCAACATGATAGGCAAATTCTGATACGTATGATGTTTGGCATCAATGTATGATAGGCTTTCAGATGTCTTTCGGTTGGTTCTCTACAAGATTGACTTGCTTGGCTGAAGGATGTTTATGGAATTACTCTGAATCTGTTCTGCATCAACAGATAGTTTCAGAACTCAGTTGACAAGATTTGATTCGACTTATGCTTAACTAAAAGGCTGTTTGATTCAGCCTTTTATCATAATAGGAAAGCTGTTAAAATCAAATGGATAGTCTGTTCTTTGAAAGGCTCTCAGAAGACTTCGATTGATTTCTTTTATATGACTCTGGTTATGCAAGGTGGATTGTTTCAAAATGTTCAGAACTTCAAAAGTCTTTTCTAGGTGGCACATTACGACATTACGATAGGGGATGTAAACAATATAAGATGAAAATGGTTTGTGTGAATATACTTCTAATCGAGTTCTGCTTGGGTTACTAAATGTAAATCAAGTCTTTTTGTAATTCTATATTAGAAGGTCAGGTTTGGACCCCCTTCTAATATGGATTTTCCTTTACTTGAAATAAGATCCTTCTTTCTATAAAAAAAAAAAAGGGTCTTTGGGTGCAAAGTCCATATCTTGAACACCAAGGACTACCTAGGTAAGTTTCAATCCAAGTCAACCCCAGGGGTCTTCTTAGGATATTCAACAACTAGTAGGGCCTATAGGGTTTATAATAAACAAACTAACAAATTTGAAGAAACAACTAACTTAATCTTTGATGAGGAAAATAAACTAAAATCTGATAACAAAAACTTGAACCAATCAAATATTGATCAGGAAGACAATGAAAAGCAATTGAACCATCAATTGAACCACTAATTGAACCTCTAAATGAACTAACTCTTGAACCAACTACTGCGTCAACTGAACCAAAAACTGAACCAACCCAAGTAGTTGAACGAAACACTGAATTGAACCGTCCAGCCAGACCTGAGGCTGAACCAAGTTCTAGAAGAACCAAGAAATCCAGACTCTGGCACCCTTCTGATCAAATTGTGGGTGATCTAACCTTAGGAGTTAGAACTAGGTCTTCCTATAGAAATCTTAGTCAGATTGCACTGATTTCAAAAATTGAACCTAAGACTATAGAGGAAGCCCTACCTGATCCTGATTGGATCATAGCTATGCAAGAAGAGTTAGCCCAATTTGAAAGAAACCAAGTCTGGGAGCTAGTGCCTAAACCTGAGGGCAAGTCTATAATAGATACCAAGTGGGTGATTAGGAATAAATTAAATGACCAGGGGGAAATAGTTAGAAATAAAACCCGCTTAGTAGCAAATGGGTTCAGTCAAGTCGAAGGATTAGACTATGATGAAACCTATGCCCAATAGCCAGACTTGAGTCAATTAGAATGTTGTTAGCATTTGCAGCCCATAGAGGGTTCAAGCTATACCAAATGGACGTTATGTCTACCTTTTTAAATGGGTTCATCAAAGAAGAAGTCTATGTAGGACAACCCCTAGGATTTGAGGACCTAGAGAAACTTGACTACGTTTTCAAACTTAAAAAGACACATTATGGGTTAAAACAAGCACCCAGGGCATGGTATAAACGGCTATCAACTTACCTTATTTCTAAGGAATTTAACCAAGGACAAATTGTCACCACCCTTTTTGTTAAAACCTTAGAAAAAGACATTTTCATTGTCCAAATCTATGTTGACGACATAATTTTCGGATCCACCAACTCAAACTTTCTAAAAGAATTTGTAAAAATAGTGGAAAATGAATTCAAAATGAGCTTAGTAGGTGAGCTCAACTTTTTCTTAGGACTGCAAATTAAGCAAACTAGAGATGGTAATTATGTTCACCAATCCAAGTATGCTAATGAGTTAATAAAGAAATTTAAAATGGATAACTCCAAAAGCATAAGTACCCCTATGGCCATAAATGTCAAAATTGATAGTGACCTTGAAGGTAAGCCTGTAGATCTTAAGCTATACCGAAGTATGATTGGAAGTCTACTTTACCTTACAACTAGCAGACCTGATATCCTATTCTCTGTAGGAATGTGTGCTAGGTACCAAACTTGTGCTTAGGAATCCCACTTAGTAGCCTTAAAAAGAGTACTTAGATACATTAATGACACCCTAAATGTAGGGATTTGGTATCCTAGGACATCCACCTTCGAGTTATCAGGATATTCTGACTCTGACTATGCAGGGTGCAAATTAGATAGAAAAAGTACAAGTGGAAGCTGCCAACTTTTAGGACAGTCTAATCAGCTGGTGCAGTAGAAAGCAACACTGCGTAGCCCTATCTACAACCGAAGCAGAATATGTTGCATTAGGAGAGTGTGTGGCACAACTCTTATGGATGATGCACACTCTTAAGGACTTCCAGCTTGACTACACCAAAACCCAAGTCTATATTGATAACATACGCTCAATCAACCTGACTAAAATCCCAATTCAACATTCTAGAACAAAACATATAGAAGTTAAACATCATTTTGTAAGGGATCATGTAGCCAGGAGTGAAATGGTCCTTAAGCATGTAGACTCAAAGTCAAACTTAGCTGATATCTTTACCAAACCCTTACCTGAGTCTGAGTTTAGCTCACTAAGAAGGCAGTTAGTGTTATGCTTAGTAGAATACGATTGCTATATATGTTTTCCAAAAAATTGTTTTATTTCTTATTTGTTAATTAGTCTTTTTTGAAAAATCATTTCATTTATCAAAGTCTTGAAATTTAAAATGATTTTCCGACTTAGTTTTTTTTTCAAAAACCTACCCCCTTCAAAACTACGGCTTTTTCGCAAATTGATTTAGCTTAGGCCCTAACCATAGAACTGCATGCACCTATAGACCTAGAAGCCAGCATCTCACAAGCACCTTAGGGTACTTTTGATTGATAACCTACACTGGGTTGAGATGCTTAGGTCTATGCCTTGATTCAAGATACTTTAAGTCAATGCATCTGCAGTAATTGGGGCAATAAATACAAGTTGAACAGCAATCAGGTTAAGTGTCAAGCTTAGAAAATCTAACTTGACCAGTTCACTTAACTTGACTAACCCTAGCGAAAGCTATTATTTATGACAGTTAGTAAGTAGTTAACTGGGTTAGATAGGACCCGAACAAGAACGGTTTAATTTGGTTTGGTCCAGTTTATGCTTAAAGTTATTAGTGTTGGTTCGATACAGAACTTCATTTGTTTTACTCTAGCTCTAATTTTTGTTGCTGTAATTAATATCAATTTAATTTTTTTGATATATGGCAAAGGGGGAGAAAAAGGAAAGGAAAATTTTTTTCAAAATTTTTATTTTTCAAAATTTTATCTCCTTTTTAAAAAGTAAAGTAAATAACGAAAATGCTTAAAAATGTTTTTCAAATCTAAGCATTTCAAAAACTAAATTTCTCTAAGTATGGAAAAACTGTTTGAAATATTTCTAAGTATGGAAAAACTATTTGAAAATCTTTTCTAAGTATGAAAACTTTTTGGAAATTTTTTTTTTAAGTATGAAAATCTTTTTGGAGTGCAAAACCTTTTATCTAAGTCAGCGCTTAGTCAAAATCTAAAACACTCTGAAGGTTCACAAAACCCCACATATCTTTGAAAAATTCAAGGGGAGGGGGAGAATATTCGTTTCAGGGGGAGAAAACTGAATGTTTTTTTGAACTCTTTTGCTTGTTTTTTTACTTAACTTTTTGAACAATGTTGCCATAAATTAAAAAGGGGGAGATTGTTGGTGCCGGAAGCACCTAAGTCAAACCTATGTTTTGATAATGGCAAAGGGTTTAGAAGTTAAGGTGTTATTGTGATCTAACAAGCTTACTAAGTGTGAAGGAAAGTCCTAGGTACAGTAGGTAAGAAGACCTAACCGAAACTTGGGCAAAGTAGTCCTGGTCAAGGACTGGACAAGAAGACCTGACCGGAAGTTGGGCAAGAAGTCCTGGCAAAGGGCTGGGCATCGAAGACCTGACCGGAAGTTGGGAAAGAAGTCCTGGTAGTAGACTGAGCATGAAGACCTGATCGGGAGGATTGGGCAAAAGTTCAACAGGAGGAGCCGGTTGGCAAAAGGTAAACTCTCCTGAGAGGAGTAGGTGAGGGCGCGCTCCCCGTCCGAGGGAACAGTAGGCGTCGGTTCGACCTAGGGTTCCATTTGGGAGACCCAAAGTCAGAACCAAGACAGCTTAGGCTGTAAATAATGTCTAACATTCTTGCTTTATGTGTTTTGGAACTAACCTTGATTGCAGGCAACGAAGGAACGGATTTCTGCAGCTTAGGCGCCTCAATAGTGAGGCACCTCACTGGGGCTAGGCGCCCGGATGCATACGGGTGCCCCAAGTGCAAGGCAAAAACAAAACATCGAAGCAAACTACCATGAAGCCTCTGGACCAAGTCAGCTTAGGCGCCTATGTTAACACAGGCGCCCCCATCAGCCCAGGCACCCCAGTGAAGGGGATAAGCGCTGACCGAGCCTGCGGATTAGAATTCTCGCAGGTGATGCCACGTGTCAGGCGCCCCCATCGATACAGGCGCCCCTATGGTTGCTATATATGGGGGTTCACCCCCATGCCTTCAGAACAACTTCTTCAAACTGTTTTCTCCAAGCGCTCTGCTCCAAAAAGCCCCGTGCTCACGTCTCAAGCGCCGACGACGACCCGCGGCTCAGATTTCGTTACTCTCCCATCGTCGGTATAAATTTTGTTAAAGTACTATACTCAATTCCATATTCTACTCTTGTACTTATTTGTGCGAATTATAGAATTGCCCAAAGTAAACGGTCAAGGACCGTGGGCCTTGGAGTAGGAGTCGATCTAGGCTCCAAACCAAGTAAAAGAAAATTGATAGCATTGATTTTGTTTTTTCCGTTGCGCAATCGCTCTAACTTTTAATCCGAAATTCTTCGATCGATATTCACCCCCCCTCTATCGATTTTCTTCGATCCAACACCACCTGCCTAAAAGTTCTCGCTATCAAGTCCTCAGTGAAAAGATCTTCCTAGATTGTCCTCTGATGTAATCTAGGCAACAACAGCTTTTTCTCTCCTGGGTGGTACTTGCGCTCTATGTGTTTACTCGCCTTATGAGCTCATGGTTCCTTCGAGTTTGCAATTGCACAACTATTTTCACAACATAATGTGATAGCTTTGTGGAAACCAGGAATCACATCCAAGTCCATCTTGAGGTTCCTGAACTATATAGCTTTCTTGGCCGCCCCAGAGGCTGCCATATACTCAGCTTCCATGGTGGAGTCAGCCACGCAACCGCTGCGCGACACTCCTCCAAACTATGGTTCCACCTCCTAAAGTTAACACAAAACACTGAGGAATACTTATTTTGTCAATTTTTGATAGGAAATTAGGATCTTTATGTAGTGTATGGTTTGGCGGGTTTCCTTAGCGAAAACTTGGTCGTCCTTGCGTGACCTCCCCATGTCTACGGATTAAAAATTAATCAGAATGGAGACCTGTCCCCCAACGACCATCTCGTGCCATATCTAACGATCCAAATTAGAACTCGGCCAATCACAATGATTGGGCCTTGTAATTTGCTTGACCGTTCGACCGCGAAAAAGGCGACGAGTGGATCGCTAACTTTTGTGTTTATGGTCGGGGTTCAATTATTTAATTATTGTCTATGATACAAAATTAAAATAATTAAATAATTAACATGAAAAGATGAGGCAAACAAAACATAGCACATAATGACATAAGGGAGCTTGGGAAAGAATTATACGTTCCCGATCATCTCGCGGCCTTCTACCTTATGTCCCTCCCTTCTCGAACGTCGTGTGGGCGACGGTCGACCAGGAACTGAGATCACCAAGGCCCACCAACCGAGCTCTTCTCCTTGACTTGGCCGAACACCAAAACCCTAGCCACTAGGGTCGCGACCTACTACCTTATGTCCCTCCCTTCACAAACGTCGTGTGGGTGACAATCTACCGGGAACCGAGATCACCAAGGCCCTCCAACTGAGCTCTTCTCCTTGACTTGGCCGAACACCAAAACCCTAGCCACTAGGGTTTTTCCGCCGCAAGCCACTCCACCTCTCCCTTTGGACTGCCGACCGCCGGAGCTGGCCAAAAGCCTCCGGACCAGCAGCTCACCTCGAGAGGAAGGAGAAGAAGATGAAGTGGGAGAGAATTCTCCTTCTTCCTCACCCAAACAACCCATAAACCACCTGTTCTCTCAACCTTGCAGCGCTGCCGCAAGGTATGGTTGTGCCGCCTCCCACTAGCCGTCGGCGCCTCTTCACCCTTCGCTGAGCACCACACAAGGTAGAAGACTCCTCAGCCTTGTCTCTGTGAGTCACAGCCGGTGCTTGGTGAAGAGGAGAGGAAGGACCGAAGGGGAGAACCCCTTCTCCTTGTTGCTGGCCGAAAACACTAGGAGGGGTAGGAGAGAGAGAGGAGAAGAGAGAAGCTTAGGGTTTCAACTCTTGGATTAAGCCATGGTTTCATGATCTCCTTGGGTATATATAGGGCTAAGGTAGGGACCATGAGGAGGAGTTGGATCATGGCCAACCAATGAATCTAAACCCAATCCATTAATTAAGATGCATTCCACTAAAGGATCTTAATTGAACTTCCTCACCAACTCCCATATTTTCATATGACCTCCACATATTACGAGTCGTCCACCCCCCGTGCTTAAGATCTCGAATGCCCATTAATTAATTTAAATTACTGCAATTCAAATAATTAACTTCTGGGTCCTTGACTAGTACCACTCAACCTTATCATCATACTGGATCAAATCCACCTGCAGGGTTTAGCATGATGAACCTTTTGAGCTCATCAAGGGGCATCATCAACCTGATTCACCAGGACACGGATTCTGTCAATAATCAACAGCGCATCATATTATTAATATTATCACCCAATGTACCGGGCCTATCGATCTAACAGAATAGATCTCACCCATTGGTAAATCAAAGAAATAATAATTAATAATATATGCCCGTTATTATATCGGGATTAAGGGATCGTACTCCATAATAAAGTATGAGGTCCTATCCAATTATCGAGTCAGTAAAAATTGGATAACCTCTGGTTTTGGTCCTGCTCAATGTACTCAAAGCACATTAGTGTAATTTTATGGTCAAGACCAACCACACCTAATTACACTACAACCATCCCGATGGTTTGTCCAATTCCATCTCGATTGTGAGCCTCTACTTATACTAGGCAAGGAAGTGATAACATGATCTTCCGTGTGACACCACACACCATGTTATCTACAATACAAAGTAATGGACTTCATGTATGTACTAATATAAACAGGCACCTAGTGTAGTTGTGATTCTCTTTTCAAAATGAAGATGTTCATATAAAGAAATCATGTCTTTCAGTATACACATCTTACACTTTATAACTCATTGGGAGTAATTGGTCTGTCTGGTAAACCAGCATATAATCCTTAGTCCTTCTCAGACACTAATATATGCTTTACCGTAGTCCAATTTCCTTGACTTGGGTTAGTCTGATATCTGCTAACCATGCCCACGTCAAAGCAGATATCCAGTCTAGTTTATAGCATACATGAGGCTTCCTATAGCCAATGCATAAGGCACCACCTTCATCTCCTCTATCTCTTTGATGTTTTAGGACACATCTCCTTAGGTAGAGGTACTCCATGCCTGAAAGGTGCAAAACCTTTCTTGAAGTCTTCTATGCTAAAAACGAGCTAGGACAGTGTAACGCCCGCCCCTTACGTGAGCGACGCGTTACTTTTTTTTCTTTCTTTCATACATTATTGCATATGGAGCGTAAATATAACAGTGGAAATAATACTAAATCATGAACATATGCAATTGGATAAATTTCTTTCTAACTAAACTACTTTAAGCATGTGAATCATAGCATAGCATATCTAAAGAACTTCAACTCCAACAAGTAGTAAGCGTAAACATAAAAACTAACACATGCATTTATAAGTAGCAACATTAAGTCCATGAGAAATAAGTCCATAAATAAGAGTAAAGACAACAGTAGGATCGTTCTGCCAAGTCACTGCCACACACACATAGGCCCTCCTGCTGCTTCCCCATTAGATTGATCTGCAACATAAGAAGATAGACTATAAGCATAAAATGCTTAGTAAGCTGCTTGCTTACTCACAAAATCCGTATATCACATATAAGTAGAAATCTACATCATTTGACATAAACATATAACATGAATAAATACTTAAAGCGACTAAAGCTCATAAGCATAAACACTTAATATTCGCATAATCTTTAAAACATAATCATGTGCATAACATTAGACATAGCATATGCAATATCATTAAACATAAACATGTACATAAACATTAAACATAGCATATGCAATATCATTAAACATAAACATATGCATAAACATTAACATATAACATACTTGACATGACATAGTTCTTGACATAAACATAAGCATAAGATATACTTGACATGGCATAGTTCTTGACATAATCATAAGAATAAGATATACTTGACATGGCATAGATGCATAGCATGAATGAATGCATGAGTTAAATGCACATAACATAAGGATGCTTATTTGAAAATCATACTTATAAATACTTAAACATAATCATAACATCATGGAGGCCCTAGCTTGTACCACATAAGGACAGCTACGGTAGTCCAGAACCGTGGACAGCTACGGTAGTCCAAACCGTGGACAGCTACGGTAGTCCAGAACCAAGGCTAACATAAGGAGCCCATCCTTGTTGGACAGCTGCGGTAGTCCCAGAACCGTGGACAGCTACGGTAGTCCAGAACCGAGGCGTTCTTAAGGTGCCCATCCCTTGGACCTTTTTAGGGTCGGGTACAAGCCATTCATAAAGTAAAATAGCATACATGATTCCTTTTTCTTTCTATAGCAATTTCTCTTTAGCATAGTGTTCGTCATTTCTTTTCTTTTCCTAGAAATTGCTCTTTAGACATTATTTCATTCATAATGTCATACATGTCATGGGCATACATTCAAAGCATAAATGTCATCATAACTTTCAAGCATGAGCATGGCATGGAGAAAACATAATTTCACGGTAAGAAAGTTCATAACATGCCAACTTATCATTCATGATTCATAAAACACATAATGTTCAGTTTAAAACTAAGGATGATACACCTAGGGAACTTGTTCCAATTTTTCATCTATCATGGCCTAATGAAACATAGATACCTTTAATTTAACCATAATTCAACATATATTCAACTGGTCAAAATATTTAGATAGGGTTATCATGGCATGAAAGCACAACACAACATCTCACAACTCATACAACATGCATACATTAAATATCCTATTACCAAGAGACATCATCAAGTGAGGTAGTGACCTTAACCCATCCTAAAACTCAATTTAAGGTACTGATCATAAACTTCTAAGGTTCATATCAACATGAAAATGACCAAGAAACAAAAACAATTGATTCATACAACATGCATATGTTATATATTCTAACACTAGGTATTATTAGCAAGTAACATGACATCTTTAACTCTTTTATTTCTTTTCATCTATCATGGCATAATAAAACATGAATACCTTTAATTCAACCATAATTCATCATATATTCTACTGATCAAAATATTTAGATAGGGTTAACATGACATAAAAACACAACACAACATCTTAACAACTCATACAACACGCATACATTAAATACCCTATTACCAAGAGACCTTATCAAGTGAAGTAGTGACCTTAACCCATCCTAAAACCTAATTTAAGAAACTGATCAGAAACTTCTAAGGATCATATCAACATGAAAATGACAAAAATAAAAGCAATTGATTCATACAACATGCATATAATACATACTCTAACACTAGGAAGCATTAGCAAGTAACATGACATCTTTAACTCATTTTTTTGTCCTTATTTAGGGTATTAACCAAACATGTTCAGAGGGGAAACATGGCCTAAAATATACATAAAATCCTCAAACAAACATCAACAAGAAATTAAAACCATTAGCTAGTCAAAAAGAACCTCTTCTTATGGCCAAAAAGTCTATGACTTCTTGAGAGCCTTGGCCTAAACTTTTAAGGGTCTTTTTGCTTCATCTTTTTTTTCATCATAACTCATAACTTAACATCAAGAAAATATTGGAGTCATTAGATAGCATCAAACACAAACCTAGGCCCTAAAACCCATATGGCCGAAACTTACCTATAAGGAAAAACTTCATGATTTTTAGCAACACATCACAAGAACATACAAGAACATGAACAAAAAAATATATATAGCTATTATGTTGCAGGTGAGGGGAGTCTTACCCTTGTTGTCTCAGTTATAAACCTCAAATAGAGAAACAAAAGGAAACCATCTTGACTTTAGAGTACTCCTTGCCCTTGTAGCCTTGTAGAAGAACTTGGATCTTCAAGAGGGAGACCTTTTGTGAAGTTTTCCAAGAGGAAAACCCCTTTGGGATTTTTGGCCAAGAAGGAAGAAGAGAGGGGAGAGGATGGGCCTTGGTGGAAGAGAAGAAGAGAAAAGTAACTTAAGCCTCTTCACTTCTCATCCCACATCTTTATACTAAGTGAAGGGGGCAAGTGAAAGGGCATGGTGCCTCCTCTCATGGTGACTCTTCACTTCCCTTATCCTTACACCTATCTACAATTTCCTTTAACCTCCTAATAGCACTCCCTTGCTAGGTGAATTGGTTATACATGCATTCTTAAGGCTTACAACATCTCTAAGGTCCAAGGTTCAATCCTTAGCATCTACATCATTACATTTTTTTTTATTATTCTTTTGCAAGCCCATCTAAAGTAAGGCCCATTACATGATGTGTTATTTCTTTTATCCTCATGGGGCCCATTAGGATAACTAATGAAGTGCTATTTAAGACCCATTAGGAATTCCCACCATTTACAGCCCATATAAGGCCTATTAACACTTACACTAAAATTCCCACAACTCTAACTATCATTCATGAATTATACTCAATATGACTATTATTCATGCAATCCTACTCAATATTAGGGATAATATTGAAGGGAATTTTAGTGGGGTGTTACAGACAGTGTCTATGCATGAAGCTTGGGATAAGAACAACATCCTTTTCTAGCGATCCTTTAGAACTTTGATCCCAAGGATGTGTCCCGCTTTTCCCAAGTCCTTCATGTTAAATTGCTTGGACAACTATACCCTTACATCTGATAATACTTTGTTATTGTCGTCAATCAAGAAAATATTATCTATGTATAGTACAAGAATACCACTACGTTTCCGTCACATTGCTTATATACACAAATCTCATCCGTTCTTTGAACAAATCCTTGTGACTGGATTATCTCATTAAAGCTAATGTTCCTCGTCATAGATCTAGGTATCCTATTCATGTTCACCAGGGACCAAGTCCGAAGACTATCCTAAGAACATGAATCTTACAGGTTGTTTAACAACCCTCCCACTACGACGAGGTACCACCTATGTATCTTCTGTGACATGCGGTGCAGTAACTTGTGGTATATCCTCTTGTACAGTCGGTCCTATGGTCAGAATGTCCCCTTTTAATTCCTCAAGAATAATTTTACTCATGGGCTTGTGGTTCATCACATAGTCCTCCTCTAAGAATTTGGTATTCATGCTAATGATTACCCTCTATTCCTTAAGACTATAGAACCACCTTTCGTTCCTATAGGATAACCTACGAACAAGTTCACTTTTGTACGAGATTCCAACTTATCAGCATCCCCTTTCAGCACATGTGCTGGACTACCCCAAATCCGAATATGTCTTAGACTAGGCTTTCGCCCAGTCCATACTTCCATGGGAGTAGACGGTACTGACCTAGATGGTATCAAGTATGTATGTTGCCGCTTCTAGAGCATATCCCTAGAACGAATCCGGCAACTCGTAGTAACTCATCATCGCCCTAACCAACACCATAAGAGTCCTATTCCTTCTCACTGCTACACCGTTCTCTTGGGGCATATCGGGTGCAGACAATTGGGATTGAATCCCAACCTCTGATAATTAAGTCCTAAATTCTCCCAAGAGGTACTTGCCACCACGATCCAATCGTAGTGTCTTGATACTTTTACCTTGATGCTTCTCCACATCAATTTTGAATTCTTTGAACTGATCAAAGATTCAGACTTGTGGCGCATCAAGTAAATGTACCCCTACCTTGAATAATTCTCTATAAAATAGACGAAGTATTCAAGGCTACCTCTATATTGGATAAACATAGGACTACACATATCAGAATGAACCAACTACAATATACCTTTGGCTCTATACCCCTTAGCCTTGAAAGATCTCTTGGTCATCATACCTTCCAAGCAAGATTTAAAGGTTGGAAAATTTTCCACCACCAATGAACCCAAGGGTCCATCAGCTATCATCCTATGAATCCTACTAAGGTTAATATGACTAAGCATTAGATGCCAAAGGTATGTTTGGTTAATCTTGGAAGGTACCTTTCTCTAATTTTGGTTAGATAATGAGCTATTAACTACTATTTGCAGCATGGGAGACTTTGGTTCTAATTGCTTATCAATGTACCTCTGCAGATAATCTTTCCATAACACAAAGTAATAGAATATCTATCCTTTATTTTTCCAGAAACTGAAACAGAGTTCTTTCTAAAAAATTAGGTACATAAAAGCAATCATCTTAAAACCATAACTTCATTTTTCTATCTAAAGACAAATAAATAACTCCCACTGCAATAGTCGTCATCTCTATAGCATATCCCATGGTGATCTTCCTCAGCTAGTCATTGGGTTTCCTCGAACCCCTGCAAAGAAATGTAGACATGATTAGTGGCATTCGTATCTACACACCAGGTACTGGTAGATAATACCGCTAAACACGTTACAACGACAAAAGAAAAAGACATACCTGAATTATTATTCTGACGGCTGGGACATCCCACCTTCCAATGTCCAGACTGCTTGCACGTGAAGCATTTGCCTTTCGACTTCTTCAGATCCAGCCACTTTCTTTGCCCCATCTTGTTTCTTCTTCTTCTTGCCTTTCGGTTTAGAAGTAGAAACCCCTTGAGGAATGAAAGTATGTGAACTCTAAGGAGAAAACCCTTCTTCCACCTGGAGTTCTATCAGAAGTTCCGCCCACAAATATGTATGTTTGTTCATATTGTAGCTTAGGTGAAACATCTCAAAACTCTTTGGTAGAGATTGGAGGATGAGATCAACCAGGGTTTCCCCATCGATTTCTGATCCAAGGATTTCCATCTCCTTTAGCCAAACCATCATTTTGAGAACATGTTCCCATATGGGCATACCCTCAATCAAGGTGATCGTCATCAAGTTTCTCATGACCTCCTACCTAGCGGCCCGATTATGATGTCCGAAGAGTTCGTCGAGATTGGATGTTTTATCACTGGTAATGGAAGAAGCCTGATGTTGATGACTCTGAGCCATCTCATCTGCTTCTAACCACTGCCTAAAATATTCCATCTTCTCTTCATCATTAATCACGATGGGTTTTTCAGCACAGAACTCGACATGCTCACAATTGGATTCCTCGGCAGTTGCGATAAAGTCCTATTTTAATTCCCAATCTTTATTATTAGGGGCATTAAGTTGGTTTTCTCTTAGAATTAAATCAAGTGGGTCTAGTTCCATTTTGAAAATACCTGAGAATCACAACAATCACAACTTCAGATTTCAAAACCATATTGATTCCTCAAAACAATAAATTTGAAATCAACCAACACCTCAAACCATATTGAAATCAACCAACAATAAATTTGAAATCAACCAACACCTTCCTTTGTCCTCCCTTACACCTGGTACAAATCAACCCAAGGAGAGAGAGTAGAGGAGAAGAATAGGGTTTAGGGTTTTGGGTTGTGTTGTGTATTGGATGATCAATTGATCAACCTTGTTTCATGACTCTTATGGGGTATTTATAGGGCTACAATAGGTGTTGGGTTCTCCCGGCACCAAAACACAAAAACACAGTGGAAACAAGAACCCACGAGTGATCCATGCGAAAGAAAACTCATACAAAGTTTATCTATCTAATAGATCTATCTACAGTATATACCTTTGGAGCATGCCCTTTGCTTATCCCGCTCGTCCAAGATGCGCCGGATCTCTTGCACGTTCAAGCGTCCGTGCCTCTATTCGTATCCACACGGACACAATCTCTCAACTTCGGGAGAGCTACCTTAGTTGTGCTAGCAACTTGAGGTAGCTCGCAGAACACCAAGAACCCTACAATAGGGTTTCGGCCAAAAGAGGAAGATGAGGGAGGGAAGAAGAAAGGGAAGAAGACAAGGGAAGAAGATCTCATCCAAAGTCACAAGGCCCTCTTTTATAATCATCCCATGAATATGAAGAGGTTTTTATCTCTTTGGCTTCCTTCATTAATACCAATAAAGAGCACATCTTTTCATGTGGCTCTTTATCTTTTCCCATGCAAGAAAAGAATCCTTTTCTTTTCCCTTCATTAAACACTTTAATGAATTTCCCTTGTAATCCCGGCCGGGCCTCTCGGGCTTCCGACCAGGTCTCCCGACCAAGTCTGCCGAGTCAGTCGCCGAGCTCCCGACCTAGTCTACTGAGTGTCGAACCCCAACCCAGTCTGCCGAGCTCCCAGCTCAGTCTGCCAAGTGACGAACCCCAACCCAGTCTGCCGAGCTCCCAGCTCAGTCTGCCGAGTGATGAGCTCCCGACCCAGTCTGTCGAGCTCCCAGCTCGGTCTACCGAGTGCCAAGCTCCCGACTCAGTCTATCGAGCTCCCAGCTCAGTCTGCCGAGTGTCAAGCTCCCGACTCAGTCTGCCGAGCTCCTAGCTTAGTCTGCCGAGTGCCGAGCTCTCGACTCAGTCTGCCGAGCTCCTTGCTCAGTCTGCCGAGTGCCGAGCTCCCGACCCGAGCTCCCGAGTTCCCAACTCGAGCTCCCAAACTGACCTCCCGAGTTCCTAACTCGGGCTCAGATTTCCCGAGTTCCCAACTCGGGCTTCCCGAAGCATCATATCCTTAGTGTGTGACCCAATAGGTTCTCGCGACATTGGCAATGCGCCTAAATTCTTTAGACACATAAACAATGAGCGGCATCTAGCAATGCATCATTGCTACCCAAGTAACAAAAAAAGTCATGATCCGACTAAACCTCCGTGACTATGATAATGTATGACCTTGTCCTTCTATCCTTGATATCTAGATTGACCAATGAGGCATAGAACGTGACATCCTCACTCAATCTTGTGTTTCTTGATCCCCGAGTAGACTCACTCAAACAAATGAGCTCAATATCTCATATTGACTCATTCGAGCATTGCCATGCGTTTTAGCAGTCCTACTCGATCAAGGGGCTCACAGATATCACTCCCGTCATACGGGAGGGATAGATCTCATCTACATCACTCACATCCCTCCGCATAATTCATTACATACCCAGTGATCGCCTTTATAGTCCCCCTGTTACGGGTGGCGTATGACGATACCAAAGTACATAACTCCTTATGTAGGAAACCGTAGTGACTTCAGGTCTAAGGACTATTCATATGAATAGTCACATGAGAAAGTTTATGACACTCATATGACAATCTATGAAACTTTCTCATGGCGGGTCAATTCAGTACACATTCTCTAATGTATACCCATGTGTCAACTTGATATCACATATCCATGACTTGTGAGCTTAAGTCATCAGTTGACCTACATGCTAGTCTCCATGCATTAATATTGTCCTTGAATATTAATGCTCAACTAGGAATAGTTTAGTGTAGTGTTCTCTACATCATCTCACTATCGATTCAACCAATCGATATGATGTAGATAAGAACCTACTACACAAGGACATTATTATACTTAGTTATTTGGCACAAATATAAAGTATGTATAATAACCAATCATGCCTTTATTAATGATAGAATATGATACAAAATGTCCCTAGTCAATCATCACATAATTGGCTCTAGGGCTCCTACTAACAATAGGGACCATGAGGAGGAGTTGGGTCTTGGCTTGCTAATGGATCCAAACTCGAACCATTAATGAAGAACCATTCCACTAAAGGCCCTTCATTGAACAATCTCACGAACCCCCACATTTTCATATGGGCTCCACCTATTATGAGTACAATTTCTCCCCATATTTAAGATATCGAATGTCCATTGATTAATTTAAATTACTAACAATTTTAATTAATCAACCTCTAACTCCTTGACTAGTACCACTCAACCTTATAATCATGTTGGACCAAGTCCACTTGCAAGATTTAACATGATGAATCTTATGAGCTCATCAAGGGGGCATCATCATCCCGACCCACCAGGACACGGATTCCGTCTATAACCAATGACACATCATGTAAATAATATTATTTCTCAACTTACCGTGGCTATCGATTTAACAGAATAAATCTCGCCCATTGGTAAATCAAAGAAATAAATACTAAGTACATGTGCTCATTATTCTATCGGGATTTAGAGCTTGTACTCCATAATAAAATCCAGGTCTGATCCAATTATAAAATCAGTACAAATTGGATCACCTATACGTTGGTCTTGCTCAATGCAGACAAAGTGCACTAGTATGATTCTATGGTCAAGGTAAACCACACCTAATTATACTACAACCTTCCCGATGGTTTGCCCAACCCCATCTCGGTTGTGAACCTCTTCTTATACTCTACAAGGGACTGATAACATGATCTTCTGTGCGTCACCACACACCATGTTATCTATAATGTAAAGTATCAAACAATTATACATATACTAATATAAATATGCATAAGTGATTTTGTGATTCTCTTTCAAAATGTAGATGTCTTATACAAAAGCAATGCTTTTAGTATACATCCTAACACTTAGATAGAGGAACTCCATGCCTAAAAGATAGAAAACCTTTCTAGGAGTTTTCCATGCTAAAATGAGCTAGGATAGTGTCTATGTATGAAGCTTGAGATTAGCACAACATCCTTTTTTGGCGATCCCTTATAACCTTGATCTCAAGGATGTGTCCCGCTTCTCCTAAGTCCTTCATATCAAACTGTTCGAACAACCATACCCTTACGTCTGATAATACTTTGGCATTGTTTCCAATGAGCAAAATATCATCTATGTTTAGTACAAGAAATACCACTAAGTTTTCGTCACATCTCTTATATACACATGACTCATTGATCTTTGAATGAATCCATATGACTGGATTACCTCATCAAACTGGATGTTCCAAGATTGTGAAGCTTGCTTTAATCCATAAATTGATCGATTAAGCTTACACACAAGATGCTCTTTGCCCTTCACAATGAATCCCTCTGGTTGCTTCATGTAGATGGTCTCCTCAAGACTTCCATTAAGGAAAGCTATCTTGACGTCCATGTGTTGGGTTCTCCTGGCACCAAAATACAAAACGCAGCGAAAACAAGAACCCTCGAGTGATCCATGCGAAAGAAAACTTGTACGAAGTTCATCTATCTAATAGATTTATCTACTGTTTATACCTTTGAAGCATGCCCTTTGTTTATCCTGCTCGTCCAAGATGCGCCGGATCTCTTGCACGTTCAAATGTCCGTGCCTCTATTCGTATCCACACAGACACGATCTCTCAACTTCGGGAAGAACTACCTTAGTTGTGCTGGCAATTTGAGGTAGTTCACAAGACCACCAAGAAACCACAAGGGTTTCAGCCAAGAGGGAGGAGAGGAAGACAAAACCTCCGTGACTATGATAGTGTATGACCTTGTCCTTCTATCCTTGATATCTAGATTGACCAATGAGGCATAAACCGTGTCATCCTCAATCAATCTTGTGTTTCTTGATCCCCGAGTAGACTCACTCAAACAAATGAGCTCAATATCTCATATTGACTCATTCGAGCATGGCCATGCGTTTTAGCAGTCCTACTCGATCAAGGGGCCCACAAATATCACTCCCGTCATATGGGAGGGATAGATCCCATCTACATCACTCACATCCCTCCGCATAATTCATTACATACCCAGTGATCGCCTTTATAGTCCACCCTGTTACGGGTGACGTTTGACGATACCAAAGTACATAACTCCTTATGTAGGAAACAGTAGTGATTTTAGGTCTAAGGTCTATTCATACTAATAGTCACATGAGAAAGTTTATGAATCTCATATGACAATTTATGAAACATTCTCATGGTGGGTCAATTCAGTACACATTTTCTAATGTATACCCATGTGTCAACTTGATATCACATATCCATGACTTGTGAGCTCAAGTCATCAGTTGACCTACATGCTAGTCTCCATGCATTAATATTGTCCTTGAATATTAATGCTCGACTAGGAATAATTTAGTGTAGTGTTCTCTACATCATCTCACTATCGATTCAACCAATCGATATGATGTAGATAAGAACCTACTACACAAGGACATTATTATACTTAGTTATTTGACATAAATACAAAGTAAGTATAATAACCAAACATGCTTTTATTAATGATAGAATATGATACAAAATGTCCCTAGTCAATCATCACATAATTGGCTCTAGGGCTCCTACTAACACCATGTGTAATACCTCATAATCTATATGAGCGGCAATATATAAGAGAATCTGGTTAAACTTAAGCATGGCTACCGGCGAAAAGGTTTCCTCATAATCGATACAATCTTTCTGAGTATACCCTTTCACAACAAGCCTAGCTTTGAAGGTCTCAACCTTCCCGTCTAATCCTCTCTTTCTCTTATAGATCCACTTGCATCTAATGTCTTTTACACCATTGGATAGTTCTACTAGCTCCCAGACATTATTAGAATCCGTAGATTCTATCTCAGAATTCATTGCCTTTTGCCAAGATTCCGCATCTTTATCTTGGAGTGCCTCGTCATAGGTCCAGGGGTCAAGTTCACGTTCGCTAAGGACCAAGTCCGACGACTCTCCCAAGAGCATGAATCTCTTAGGTTGTCTAACAACCCTCCCACTACGATGAGGTACCACCTGTGTATCTTCTGTGACACGCGGTGCAGTGACTTGTGGTATGTCCTCCTGTACTGTTGGTACTAAGGTTGGAACTGAGAGGTATAGCTCGGCGAGCTTCCTAAGCAAATACCTGGTCGTTCATGAGAGACCTCTCCATGTCTACGTATTAAAAATTTAATCTGAATGGAGACCTATTGTACGATCGAGTGCGTTGCTAGTGGGGGGGGGGGGTGAATAGCACTTTTTGTCGTTCTCTACAAAATTGTTAGCGCAATACAAAAGAAATAATGAAAGACAATAATAACAATGCTAACAATAGGATTTACTTGGTATCCACCCCGAAGGATGACTAATCCAAGGATCCACACGAGTACTCCACCTCCACTATGAAAAGTCTCCTTCAAGGTGGAGAAACCTTTACAGAAGCATCTTCTTCCTCTTTACAAGATTCGATTAAGAACGAGAAGAAGATCTGAAGACTAGTCGCATGAACAATACTTCGTTACAGTACAAAACCGTACCGTTCACGTGCAGAAAAGTCCTCTTTTTATAAGAGAACAAGACAACTTCGCAAGCTGTCCAGCCCCGCACCAGTCGATTGCCCCTGGGGCAGTCGACTGGTCGAAGGCTGAAAACCTTCTGTGAGTTTTGGCAGTCGACTGCCCTCTGGCCAGTCGACTGCCCACTGGCCAGTCGACTGCCCACTCTCTAAACTCACTTACAATCACTCCAAACACTCTCTTTCACGTGTGCCTTCAGGTGCACTGCCTTGGCTCGCCCCTTGAAGTCTTCTTCCTCTGGCTATCGTCCCTCGAATGCGCACACAAGCCTTCCCTTGGCTTGCCTCCATGCCACCCTTCACGTGTACCCTCGAAGTCCACTTCCCGGCTTACCCTTGGAGTCCTCCTCCCTCGGCTCTCGTCCCTCGGATATATTCTCCATGTGTGATTCTCCAAGTCCTGCAAACTCAATCACACATATTAAATACAACACAACACCCTAACCTTAAACTTATTGGCACACACATCAAAACTATGATCTTCCAATCATTCTTGGGCTGATTACCTCAACAACCTCCCCTTTTTGATGTGTGACAATATGTTTAAGTTTAGGGATAAAATACCAGTCAATCAACAACAAATAACAGTAGCAATTGAAAAACATAAGACATAGCAAACGTAAGAGGAACCTCCCCCTTAACCCATGTCTTCTCCCATTTTCAACTCTAATCATTATCCAAGTTAAGTTTAAAACCTATCTTAACCAGCAAGCAATATCAATTAAAAATGTAAGACATAGCAAAACCTAAGAGGTAACCTCCCCCTTAATCTATGCCTTCAACCATTTTCCATTATACTCTAAGATTTTAACTCAAACCACCCATTTTAAGCTAAAAATCTAACTTAAACCACCCATTCTCTCCCTTTAACACCATCAAAATGATTGCCTACAGCAATGCTAACCCATGCCATCAAATGAGAGAAGTTTCGATTTCTAAAAAAATTCTCAGTAGGCTGAAATCAGGCGTGCCAGTCGACTGCCCCAAGGGGCAGTCGACTGATACTCTGTCAGTCTGAAAAATGGGTTTTTGAGCCGAATTTCAAAAACCTCCCAGAAATTCTAGAAAATTTCAAAAATTATAAAAATTTGCAAGCATGTTTGTTGTAAGATACTCTATCAGGGAAAAATATCATTTTGTGAAAAATTTGAAACATACTTAACTTTTGACCAAAGTCCAAAATTCTTGAAAACTACTAAGTTTGTATCAATATTTCAATCTAATTTTGCATTCATATAACTTCTAAGCTTATGGCAAAAAATATAAGACATGAAATGATTTTCAAATGTTTAAAATGTCCCACCATGATCTTTGGGCAAAATATCCATTAATTAAACACATGTCTTCCCCATGGTTGGACTATTTTCAATATTTTTGATACATTTATTGATTCAACATTATGCCACAAGCACAAGTGAACCAATTGTATCATCCTAATGGATCAAGTACCACCTTTCTAATATATTACTCCAAGGTTCATCCTATACTTCTACAAAATACATTCCAAGGCCTCTTCTTAAGGATGTAAACTCCGATTCGGGAAGAGGCTTGGTAAAAATATCAGTAAGGTTTGACTTTGACTCAACATAGTGTAATTTTATGTCTCCCCTTGCCACATAGTCCCTAATGAAGTGATGCTTCACTTCAAGGTGTTTTGTCCTAGAATGGTGCACCAGATTTTTGGTCAAATTGATTGTACTTACATTATCACACAAGACTTTGACCTTGGAATAATGTATCTCATAATCTTCTAAAGTGTGCATGATCCAAAGTAGTTGGGAAACACAACCACCCATTGCCACATATTCGGCTTCCGTTGTTGATAGGACAACACATGGTTGTTTCCTACTACTCCAACTAACTAAGGAAGACTCAAGGAATTGACACCCTCCACTAGTTCTCTTCCTATCTAGTTTGCACCCCGCATAGTCTGAGTCGGTGTATCCAATTAGATCAACATTTGGGGTTCTAGGATACCAAAGTCCGACATTGAGAGTACCTATAACATACCTTAAGATCCTCTTTACTAGCACCAAATGGGACTCTTTGGCACATGATTAGTACCTTGCACATATACCTGCCGTAAAAAGTATGTCGGGTCTACTAGCGGTGAGGTATAAGCTATCAATCATGCTCCTATATTGTTTTGTATCTACCATTTTTCCTTCACTATCACTATCTATTTTCACATTTGTTCCTATGGGGGTAGATGCTACCTTAGCATTTTCTAGTCCAAATTTCTTTAGCAATTCCTTAGCATATTTAGTTTGAAATACATGTGTCCCTTCACCTGTTTGTTTGACTTGAAGTTCTAAAAAGAAGGTTAACTCTCCTACAAGACTCATCTCAAATTCATCTTCCATACATTTGATGAATTCTTGTAGAAAGTCACTATTTGTTGACCCAAAGATAATATCATCGACATACACTTGGGCAACAAATATGTCCTTATCCTTGGATTTTAGGAACAAAGTAGGGTCAATTGTTCCTCTCCTATGTTGAGGCAATCTGTGGTCCGGAGTGACCAAGTGTTTTGATGTTTGGGCAAAGGGTTTAAGTTAGGATTATCCTTGTTATCTCATATGTGTATGTTGAGTGTGCAGGATGTACAGTTACACATATGAACTTGACTGGACGGCCTCGGTACGGAGAAGGGTGGCATGGAGACAAGCTGGAGGCTTGTGTACACCCGAGGGACCTTGGAGAGCATGGACGATGAACTAATGGATGCAGACTTCGAGGCATACGTGAAGGATGGCACGGAGGCAAGCTGGAGGCTTGCGTGCATCCGAGGGACGGGAGCCGAAGATAAAGAGGGTGCGAAGGAAACAGTCGAGGCTTTAGAGGAGGAGTCAGTCGAGTCGTGAGGGTATGAGTGCAGTGTGATTGTACTCGGGAATGGTTCAGCTGGGGACTAGTCGACTGCTCTGGGAGCAGTCAACTGGTAGGTGGCTGATGAGTTGGCTGATAATTCGAACGTTGGGGTGCAACGGTCAAATTCCAGTGGCACCAGTCGACTGCCCTGGGAGCAGTCGACTGGTGGCGAGGGTTTCAGCCTGAGTCTTATTTAAAGTGGACTTCGTGGTGGCTGAGATTCCTAACGAATCCTGTCTTGGTTAAAGGCAAGATAGTAGTCTTTGTGCTCAGGTCTTCTAAAAGGTGTTATGGTGAGGTTTCTCCACCTACAAGGAGTGACAGAGCTAGCCGAAGGTTATCCGGGGATTGATCCACCGATGGATTCTTGGATTAGTCACCCGTCCAGGGTGGATACCAAGTAACTCAGTTTGTTAGCATTGTTCTATTGTTAGTTTATTTTTATTTGTATTTTCACTGCGCTAACAATTTTGTAGAGAACAACGACAAATCGCTATTCACCCCCCATCTAGCGGACGTTTTCGATCTATCATCCTAAACCCCATAGACACTAGAAATGAAGAAAGTCTTTCATACCAAACCCGCGGAGCTTGTTTCAATCAATACAAGGCTTTTCTCAATTTGTAGACATGTCTAGGATAGTTTGGGTCTAAACCTCTTCCTTAATGACCCCATTAAGGAATGTCGACTTCACATCCATTTAGTGAAGTGTGAAACCCATGTGAGCGGCATAGGCTAGTAGAATTCTAATGGACTCTAATCTAGCTACGGGGGCATAGGTCTCATCATAGTCTAGTCCCTCAACTTGGTTAAACCCCCTAGCTACCAACCTAGTCGTATTCCTAGTAATTTTGTCTTGATCATCTAGTTTGTTCCTAAAGTCCCATCTAGTGGTTACAATGGTGCAATCATTGGGCCTAGGAACCAACTCCTAAACTTCACTCCTTTCAAATTGATTTAGCTCCTCTTGCATGGGTAGGACCCAATCTACATCTCCTAATGCCTCATCAATAGATTTAGGTTCTAATTGAGAGATTAAGGTAATTTGACTACTTTAGTCTCTAAAATAGGTCCTAGTCCTTACACCTTGAGTGACACCACCCACTATTTGGTCAATGGGATGATCTTGATGATGTCTCAAGGGCCTAGAGATTATAGGCTCATTGACTACATGATCGTCAACCTCTAGGGTACTTCTCCCTCCCCCTTGATCATTGCCATCCAAATGTAGGTCTTGGATTTTTTGGGCAAAGGGTTGACATTCTTCTATATCCTTATCAATTGAGGCTTTCCTAGGGTAAGTATTTGTCGATTCATCAAAGTCAACATTTGAGGACTCCTCAATTACCTTGGTTCTTTTGTTGTACACCCTATAACCCCTACTAGTGGATGAATAGCCAACTAAAATTTTCTCATCCGATTTTGATTCAAATTTCCTTAGGTCATCCTTGGTATTTTTAGAATATAAACCTTACATCCAAAGACCCTAAAGTAGTGGACTTGTGGAATTCTCCCATTCCACAACTCAAATGGGGTTTTACCTAAGAACCTATGTACTAAAACCCGGTTTTGAATGTAACAAGCGGTATTTACCGCTTCGGCCCAAAAATAGCTAGGAAGGGAATATGCATTAAGCATAGTCCTAGCAGCTTCTTGTAGGGCTCTGTTTCTCCTCTCTACTACCCCATTTTGTTGAGAAGTCCTTAAGCATGAAAATTCATGCTTATACCCATTTTCTACACAAAATTATGAGAAACATGAGTTTTGGAACTCCCCACCATGGTCACTCCTAATTCGGTTAAGCATTAGGTGTTTTTCATTCTCAACCCTCTTACTAAAGCCTATAAAGATTTCTGAGGTATCGCCCTTATGTTTCATAAAGAAAACCCATGTAAATCTTGAAAAATCGTCTACAATGACTAAACAATATTTACTCCCTACTAGTGAGGGAGTACTATGGCAATCAAAAAGGTCAATATGTAGAACTCTAAAGGTAAAGTAGTAGTAGTTAGGGTTTTACCTTTGTGTGATGATTTTGATTGCTTACCCTCTTGGCATGCATCTGTTGGGTTCTCCCGTTACAAACCAATAAAAACGCAGTGGAAACAATAACCCACGAGCGATCCATGCGAAAGAAAACTCGTACAAAGCTATCTATCTAATAGATTTATCTATTGTTTATACCTTTGAAGCGTGCCCTTCGGTTATCCCGCTCGTCCAAGAAGCGCCGGATCTCTTGCACGTTCAAACATCCGTGCCTCTATTCGTATCCACACGGATACAATCTCTCAACTTCGGGAGAACTACCTTAGTTGTGCTAGCAACTTGAGGTAGCTCGAAAATACCAAGAACCTTACAGTAAGGTTTCGGCCAAGAGTGGAGGATAGGAAGAATAGAAGAAGGGAAGGGGAAAAGCTAAGGCAAGAAGAAGAAGAAGAAGCAGACCTCATCCAAAGTCACAAGACCCTCTTTTATAATCATCCCATGAATATGAAGAGGTTTGTGTCTCTTTGGCTTCCCAATAAAGAGCACATCTTTTCATGTGGCTCTTCATCTTTTCCCATGCAAGAAAAGAATCTTTTCATCCAATGAAAAGAGATTTCTCTCTTTCCTCCATGCAACTCCGACAGGGCCTCTCGGGCTTCCGACTCGGTCTACCGACCAAGTCTCCCGAGTGGCGAGCTCCCGATCCAGTCTGTCGAGCTCCGACCCGGTCTGCCGAGTGCCGACCCGGTCCGCCGAGTTCCGACCCGGTCCGTCGAGCTCCGACTCGGCCCGCCGAGCTCCGACTCGGCCCGCGAGCTCCGACTCGGCCCGCCGAGCTCCGACTCGGCCCGCCGAGCTCCGACTCGGCCCGCCGAGCTCCGACTCGGCCCGCCGAGCTCCGACTCGGCCCGCCAAGTTCCGATTTGGTCTCTCTCGAGTTCCCAACTCGAGTCTTCCGAACTGACCTCCCGAGTTCCCAACTCGGGCTCAGGTCTCCCGAGTTCCCAACTCGGGCTCAGATCTCCCGAGTTCCCAACTCGGGCTCAGATCTGCCGACCAACTTTCCCGAAGCATTGTGTCCTTTGTGTGTGACCCAATAGGTTCTCATGACGTTGGCAATGCGCCTAAACACTTTTGACACATAAGCAATGATCGGCATCTAGCAATGCATCATTGCTACCCAAGTAACAAGAAAAGTCGAGATCCGACTAAACCTCCGTGACTATGATAGTGTATGACCTTGTCCTTCTATCCTTGATATCTAGATTGACCAATGAGGCATAGACCGTGTCATCCTCAATCAATCTTATGTTTTGTGATCCCTGAGTAGACTCACTCAAACAAATGAACTCAATATCTCATACTGACTTATTTGAGCATGACCATGCGTTTCAGTAGTCCTACTCGATCAAGGGGCCCATAGATATCACTCCCGTCATATGGAAGGGATAGATCCCATCTACATCACTCACATCCCTCGCATAATTCATTACATACCCAGTGATCGCCTTTATAGTCCACCCTGTTACGGGTGACGTTTGACGATACCAAAGTACATAACTCCTTATGTAGGGAACCGTAGTGACTTCAGATCTAAGGACTATTCATACCAATAGTCACATGAGAAAGTCTATGACACTCATATGACAATCTATGAAATTTTCTCATGGCGGGTCATTCAGTACATATTCTCCAATGTATACCCATATGTCAACTTGATATCACATATCCATGACTTGTGAGCTCAAGTCATCAGTTGACCTACATGCTAGTCTCCATGCATTAATATTGTCCCTGAATATTAATTCTTGACTAGGAATAATTTAGTGTAGTGTTCTCTACATTATCTCACTATCGATTCAACCAATCGATATAATGTAGATAAGAACCTACTACACAAGGACATTATTATACTTAGTCATTCGGCACAGAATACAAAGTATGTATAATAACCAAACATGCCTTTATTAATAATAGAATATGATACAAAATGCCCCTAGTCAATCATCACATAATTGGCTCTAGGGCTCCTACTAACAGCATCACACAACTTAATCATAGGGAGCCCCTTCACCAACTCCTCCTTGGCTACTCTTGCAATCCTCCTCATGTTGATGTGCCCAAGTCTTCGGTGCCACAACCACCCTTCTTCTTCTTTAGACATGAGACACTTAGGCAAATTGTTAGAAGCATAAGCAAGATCAAGATAGTACAAGTTAGCCTCTCTATACCCTTCTAGTAAGACATTATCAGACCCATTTTGTTTAATTAGGCATTTTCTAGTATGAAATTCAACCCTATAGCCCGCATCACATAATTGACTTACACTAAGTAAATTAATTTTCATGTCCTTAATTAAATGTACTTTGTGGATAGAGATTGTAGGAGATACCTCAATGGTGCCCCTACCAATTATTTTCAGTTTCCCACTATTTTCAAAGGAGACCGTCCCTTCTCTTAGGTAGCTAATAGTGGTGAACTTGCTCACATCTCCAGTCATATGTCTTGAGCACCCACTATCTACTATCCACATGTTTGTGGCCTCCTTCACCTTCACCTATACAACATGGAAAACACACTCTTTTGGTACCCAAACTTTTGATCCACAAGCATCATTTAAAAATTTCTTTGGTACCCAACCCTTCTTGATGTTTCCCTTAGCCCCTTGTCTCCTAGATGCACCATTTCTACCCATAAGTGAGACAAAGGCTACTTCCTTGGTCTTTGGCCTATATCCTAACCCGACCTTGTTATAAACGGCTCTTTGACTGTTAATTATCATGTCAAGGTTACTAGAGCCCACTTGAAACATTCTAAGTGCCTTGGTTAGGTCTTCTACCTTTTTACTTAGTTCCTTATTTTCATTTTCAAAGCATGTATCATGTGATGTGGTAGAACAAGAATGCAAATCTTCCTTAAGTTTTGTAGATTCTACTCTAAGCATGGTAATTTCATCTTTTAAATCCTTAATTTTTCTTCTAGCTCTAGCTAAATTCATGTTGGTACTAGAGATTATTTTGACCAAAGTGGAAGGGGGTAAGCTATATACCTTACTTACCGAAGCTTCTGACTCGGATGATGATGAAGATGAGCCGCTTTCATCACTACTTGAGCTTCTCTCAGCGTCCGATGACTCCATGTGGTCCACTCCCATAAGTGCAAAATGGGACACTTGCTCCTCTTCCTCCTCCGAGGATGATGGATCATCCCAAGTCGCCTTGAGATTAGTGGCACTCTTCTCCTTTCCCTTTGTCTTCTTCTTGTCACCTCTCTTCTTCTCCTCCTTCATTTCTTCTCTCCTCTTTAGTTGGGGGCACTCATTCTTCATGTTCCCCTCTTGGTGACAGTTGTAGCATATTATATCTTTTGCTTTGCCCTTGCCCTTTGATCCTTTGCTAGCATAAGACTTGTTAGAAAAACTTTTAAATGCCCTATGCATTTTTCTTACCATGAAGGCCTCTTGGTCACTATCCATAGAGACACTGGACTCCTCTGAGTCGGATGAAGAGGAGTAGACCACCTTCTTCTTCTCCTTCTTCTTCTTCTTTTCCTTTTCTACAATGAAAGCTATATCTTTCTCTTTGGAAGTAACATTAGCTTGCTCATGCAATTCAAACTCACAAAATAGATCATCTAATTTTACTATTGAAAGATCCCTTGATACTTTGTAGGCATCAACCATTGATGCCGACAATGTTGTTTTCGGGAAGGATTATAGAACGTACCTTACGAGATCCCGGTTTTCAACTTTCTCTCCAATCACATGGTGTTCGTTGATGATGTCCTTTACTCTTCCATGCAACTGGCTCACGGTCTCATTGGTCTTCATGAATAGTGATTAGAGTTGGGTAACGAGTAGATTCTTCTTTGCCCATCTTGACTCGTTGGACCCTTCATTGAGTTCAACGAGTTTCTCCCATAGTTCTTTGGCGCTCTTGAATGGCCCCACTTTGTTGAGTTGCTCCTTTGAGAGCCCGCATTGAAGTGTGGTGGTGGCCTTCGCGTTTGCTTGCGCCTTCTTCATAACTTCCTTCAACCATGTTCTCATAGGTAGTGGCTCTCCTCTTTCGTCGATGGGTGCATCAAATCCATTGCAACACTTATCCAGTTTTCAATATCATTCATCAAGTAGTATTGCATTCTACCTTTCCAGTATGCGAAGTTGTTCCCGTCGAGGAATGGAGGCCGTGCAGTGCTGTAACCTCTTGAAACACCATTTTCTTTACTCCGGTCGACGGTGAGTTCTCCCGCAGCGAACCGGCTCTGATACCAATTGTACGATCGAGTGCGTTGCTAGAGGGGGGGTGAATAGCACTTTTTGTCGTTCTTTACAAAATTGTTAGCGCAATACAAAAGAAATAATGAAAGACAATAATAACAATGCTAACAATAGGATTTACTTGGTATCCACCCCGAAGGATGACTAATCCAAGGATCCACATGAGTACTCCACCTCCACTATGAAAAGTCTCCTTCAAAGTGGAGAAACCTTTACAGAAGCGCCTTCTTCCTCTTTATAAGATTCGATTAAGAATGAGAAGAAGATCTGAAGACTAGTCGCACGAACAACACTTTGTTACAGTAAAAAACCGTACCGTTCACGTGCGGAAAAGTCCTCTTTTTATAAGATAATAGGACAACTTCGCAAGCTATCCAGCCCCGCACTAATCGACTGCCCCTGGGGTAGTTGACTGGACTAGCAATAAATGCCAGCCAACGACTAGTTTGGGGGGGGGGGGGTCACCAGTCGACTGCCCCTGGGGCAGTCGACTGGTCGAAGGCTGAAAATCATCTGTGAGTTTTGGCAGTCGACTGCCCTCTGGCTAGTCGACTACCCACCCTCTAAACTCACTTACAATCACTCCAAACACTCTCCTTCATGTGTGCCTTCAGGTGCACTGCCTTGGCTCGCCCCTTGAAGTCTTCTTCCTCTAGCTATCGTCCCTCGGATGTGTACAGAAGCCTTCCCTTGGCTTGCCTCCATGCCACCCTTCACGTGTGCCCTCAAAGTCCACTTCCTGGCTTGCCCTTGGAGTCCTCCTCCCTCGGCTCTCGTCCCTCAGATATGTTCTCTATGTGTGATTCTCCAAGTCCTGCAAACTCAATCACACATATTAAATACAATACAACACCCTTACCTTAAACTTATTGACACACACATCAAAGTCATGATCTTCCCGATCATTCTAGGGCTGATTGTCTCAACACCTATCTCCCAAACTACCGTCTTGTCGTCGTACTAATTGGTTCGAGTTACAACTTAGCGAAACTTGATAGTTAAGCCTTGTAACTCGCCTAACCAATTGGTCGCAGAAAAGATGACGAGTAGATCGTCAGTTTTTGTGTTTATCTTCGGGGTCCATGACATGATTAATTATTACAATTAATTATCGAATAATTAACGCAACAATAATTAATCAAACATCACATAAAATGATAGAATAAAAGAAGGAGGCAAAGAGAGATATACCTCTTCATTTACCTTGCAGTCTTCTACCGTATGACCCTCCCCTCTTGGACGTCGTGTGGGCGACGATCTACCAAGACCTGGAGTCACCAAGGGTTGCCAATATCACCGTCTTCTACCCTCTTCCACGCGTCAACAGAAACCCTAAGCCCTAGGGTTTTCCCGCCGGCCACCACCTCCACCTCCACTTGCGCCGCCGGCCACCACCAAGCCCGAGGATCGCCGGCCACAAGAGACTGAGGTGGAGAAGGCTAGGAAGATGAGGAAGTGGAAGAAGAAGAGAAAAGCTCCTTCTCCTTCCAATGCAATACCCGCCGGAACCCTACTTCTCTTCTCTTTCTCCGCCGGTGCCAACAAGGATGAAGAAACCTGCTTTTCGACCACCGACTGCCTCTTCCCCTTGCTCCTAGCTTGTGCACGCCAAAGAGTACGATTTGAAGGAGAAAACCAGAGAAGTAGAAGAAGAAGAGAGACTCTCTTCTCCTCCTCACAGCCGGCGCTGCAAACCACCAAGTGGTCACCGACGGCAGCCCTACTCCTTCTCCATTCCTCTTCGCCGAACACCAAGGTCTTCCTCGTAGACCTAGTGAAGTTCATGCCCAAGAGGAAGAAGTAATGAAGGTGACAAGAGGAGAAAACACCTCCCTTCATCTTCCCCTACACCCGACGCAACTTAACCCTAGAAGAGAGAGAAGAGGAGAAGAATAGGGTTTAGGGTTTTGGGTTGTGTTGTGTATTGGATGATCAAATCATTAGCCTTAGTTTCATGACTCTTATGAGGTATTTATAGGGCTATGATAGGGACCATGAGGAGGAGTTGCGTATTGGCCTGCTAATGGATCCAAACCCGATCCATTAATGAAGAGTCATTCCACTAAAGACCCCTCATTGAATCACCTCACCAACACCATATTTTCATATGGGCTCCACCTATTATGAGTACATCCATCTCCTGTGTTTAAGATATCGAATGTCTATTGATTAATTTAAATAACTGAAAATTTTAATTAATCAACCTCTAACTCCTTGACTAGTACCACGCATCCTTATCATCATGTTAGAGCATAGTCCACTTGCATGATTTAACATAATGAACCATATGTGCTCATCAAGGGGGCATCATCATCTTGACTCACCAAGACACGGATTCCATCTATAATCAATGGCACACCATGTAAATAATATTATTTCCCAACTTACCGGGCCTATCGATTTAGGAGAATAAATCTCACCCATTGCTAAATCATAGAAACAACTATTAAGTACATGTGCCCATTATTTTATCGGGATTTAGAGCATGTACTCCATAATATAACCGAGGTATGATCCAATTATAAAGTCAGTAGAAATTGGATCACCTCTATGTTGGTCCTGCTCAATGCACACAATGTGTACTAGTGTAATTCTATGGTTAAGACAAACCACACCTAATTACACTACAACCATGCTGATAATTTGTCCAACTCCATCTTGTTGGATCGGTGTCGTCGATAGAGGGGGGGGTGAATATCGACCATAAATCTTACGTGAAAACTTCTGATCGTATACTTACAAATATTCGTTCTAAACAGAGCGTTAGTAGCATAGAGAAAAATAAAACGAAAAAAGTAAAGGATGACACAAATTGCTCACGGGATTTTTACTTGGTTCCCGACCCCCCAGGGTCAGTACATCCAAGGCCTAAGCACGGGAACACCCATCCACTAATGGTCTCCTTTCCGGACTTTTCGGAGGCGGAGAAACCCGTCTTACATTGCAAGTTTTACAATCAAAAAGAGTTAAAGAAATTAAGAATTGAATGTAAATCAAACCAAACAGAATGAGTCGAAGACTCGGCCGATCTGGAACTCCGAAGTGCCGTGCACTTCCTCCCGGAGCTTCCTTGGTCGCAGAGCTTCGCCGTTAGTGCTTTATCGTCAATCGAAAGACTCAGAATGATCTCGGAAGTTATATACTGAGTTGAGGGGTCGAAGTCCCTTTTATAGCCTTGTCTAGGGCATCTGTGTTGAAGGGGGCGCCTCATACAACTTGGTCAAAGCTTATATCCGCGCCAAACTTGCCGCAGCCGATAAGGGTCTTGACCAGGGCACCCTGGACCATTGAGGTGCCTCAATGAACACAGACTCCTACTTCAATGAGGCGCCTGGCTCCATTAGGGCGCCTCCTTCAATGGGGGCGCCTAGCAGCCCTTTTCCAGCCTTGTTTGTTTAGTTGTTTGTCTGCTTTGTCTTCACTTTTAGGTACCTGCAAGATACATATATACAAGGCAAACATGCATATAATCTTAACCTTAAGGAAATGGTTTGACTTCGGATTTCCATGAAACCCTAGGTCGAACTGACGTAAGTTCCCACCCCCAAGAACGTGCCTTTCACCTACTCCTCTCAGGAGACGGTTGCCACCCAGTCCATTCGGGTGGACTTTTGCTTAGCCTTCGAGACTCTCAGATCTCGAGACGTCCGAACCTCGACCCATCTCTACTTATGCCCTTAGTCATCGCTCAGCTAAGTTGCTCAATCCCTCGGACCAAGACTTCGTGCCCAAACCCTAGGTCTAGGACTTAGTGCCTAACTTCACTCATCAGGACTTTTGCGCAGCTTCACTCACTAGGTCTTAGTGCCCAGCTTCACTCACCAGGTCTTAGTGCCCAACTTCACTCACCAAGTCTTAGTGCCCAATTCTTAGAACCAGGACTTAGTGCCTAGGTTAACTATGACTTTTTTTTCACTTTGTTACACCTTTCTTGACTCACCCTTCCCTTGTTCAATGTATCACTGACTTAAGCATATTGTCAAACATTGAAACACTTAGAGGAGGACATCACTGATGCATCTTGCACCAACAATCTCCCCCTTTTTGATGTTTGACAATATCTTAAGTTAGATTGGCTGAAAGGGATAAATTATAATCCTTGGGATCAAAAGAAAGAAAAAATGATCTATGTTTTGAAAACACATTTTGATCCATTGGGAAGGCTCTCTATCCTTTGGGAGAAAAAGAAAAAAATTCCAGTCATAAGTTGACTTTCCCCTTTTTGAAGAAAACATTTTGATTTCATTTTGATCCTTTGGGAAGAAGAAAAAAAATCTAAGTTACTCTTAACTTAACCGTACTCTACCCCTTTGTCATAAATAAAAAAAAAATTGACAGAAATGCTTGCACCAACAATAAAAAATGTTTTTCCTTTTGAAAATATAAATTTTTGAAGCATAGCAACAAGTTAGAAATATTTTGAACTTTTAGATAAATTTTAAACAAACAAACTCATAAAAGATTATGCAATTAAAACACGTTATGCATTTTGCACAAAAAAATTTGTACTTTGGAAAATATTGTGCGCTTTATAAAAATATTAGTATTTTGAAAGAAATTTTGCACTTTTTGAGAAAATACTAGTATTTTTGAGAGATGTCTGGCAATTTTTTGAAAAATGCAGTACTTTTGAAAAATGCATAAATTTTGAAAAAGTACTATGAGCTTTGAAAAGTGCAAGTACTTTTGAAATATATTATGAGCTTTGAAAAATGCAAGTACTTTTGAAAAATATTATAATCTTTTTGAAAAATATATGTACCTTTTTAAAAAAAAATTAGGCATTTTCGAAAAGTATAGGTACTTTTTGAAAAATATTAGCAATTTTTGAAAAGTATAAGAAAGTATAAGTACTTTTTGAAAAATATTAGCTTTTTTAAAAACATAATACTTTACTTGACTTGGTTTCTTTTCCAGTCTGACACAATCCTAGGAAACTTTGTTAACTACAAGGACATTTTCCTAAGTGTCCTAGAAATTCTCTAAATTCAAGTAAGTATCATTTTAAAAAAAAATTAAAAGTGAAAGTATGATAAAAAAATTCTTATGTTTTTTTAAAAGGATTTTAACAATATAGTGCATGCAAACATATTACTTTGAAATGTTTAATAATTCTTTTAATTTGACCTTCTCCTAAACCTGACATAGTCCTTGGAAGCTTGTTGACTACAAGTACTCTTCCTCTGAGTCTTTAGAGTTTGGTTCAGACCAAAAGAATTATCTAATAATTTCAAAACAAATAATTGTTAGAAAGTTTTCTTTTGACTAAGATTTCCTCTAAATTTGACACATCTAGGAGTCCTTGTAGATCATGAAGTAGACCTTCCTCTGTGTCTTTAGGGTTTATCAAAATCAAATGAACAAAAATTTTTAGGAAGATAAATTTCGAAACTACAATTTAGAAAGAAGATAATTTTTAAAGCATTAGCCTTTTCGAAAACATAAGTGATAGTAATTAAAGCACATTTTTCAAAAAGAATAGCTTTGAATGACAGTATTGTAATGAATTTTTTTTTAAAAAATTCAATTTGAAATGAGAATAATTTTTAAAGGATAAGCTTTGAAAACATACGTGATAGTGATTTAAAGCACCGTTTTCGAAAAACATTTTGAATTGATAAGGATTTTTGAAGCATAATTTTCGAAAAAAAACCTTTAAACAAAAACTCTCCTGACACCAACATCGTTTGACTCTATCTAAGTGCCTTAAGGGACTTTTAGTGTTGACCTAAGAGGCTTGTGTCTAATTGTGTAGGTCAAACATTTTTGAAACGATATACTTTTGAAAATGTATAATACGTATAAACAATCAGACAATCGTGAAATTCATAAAAACATTATTAAGTTAAAGAATTATTTTGAAAATAGAATTTTAGAAAAATTTTCTAAGAAATTTGAAAAATATTTTTGAAAAACATTTTTCAATTTATTAGTCCTTAACATCTCACACATTCTAGATGTCTCAATACAGCAAGCATGGTTGCCTTATGGGTATATTGTGAGATGCTTGAGTCATTCATCTTAATTTATTGTTAAATCTAAGATTTAGTTGAAACTTGTGTTTGATTCAAATTTATCAAGTAGTAAAGTGAATTTGATTTTCGGTAATCGACTTCCAGGTCTTGGCGAGGCACAAAGGCCTTCTTTGGTCGTAGCCTTATTGGAGCAACAACCCTTTCCTTAACAAAGCCTTTTATCAAAAATTCATTTTCAAATGATTTCTTGAAAAATTTTGGTGTAACTAGCTTAGGTTTTGGATCTGTAGCTTCAGCTAGTTCCACCAGACTAAACAGACCAAGTAGGGTACGCCTTACCTTACTTGACCTTATTAGAAGGGCTTCCCTAACGTACTATCATCTCACCTCCACCTAATACTAGGTTTTTCAAGTTTCAACTATTCATTTTCCTATAACCGTTCTAAGTCAGGCATAAATTTAAATATGAATGACATGACATATATTTTAAAGAAAAAGCATATGCATGACATGACAGTTATGCATGAGTCAAACAATTCAAATCATTTTATTTACGTTTCTAATAACGTATCAAATTCCCGATTTGATACATGTTGTGTGAACCCGCGAATATGCCAACCCACTTTGACATATTTGTTGTTATTCATTTGTTGTTATCAACAATGCAAAGTATCAGACATTTGTGCACATACTAATATTAACATGCAACCTATAATTTTGTGATTCTCATTCAAAATGTAGATGTTCTTATACAAAAAGCAAGGATTTTAATATACATCCTAACAATCTCCCACTTATACTAAAGACTCTGCTGTCCTCATAATGTCATACACCTGACCCCCTTACCGTCCACATGCCTAAAAGCTCTCGCTATCAAGGCCTTAGTGAAAAGATCTTCCCAGGTTGTCTTCTGATGTAATCTAGGAAACAACAACTTTTACTCACTAAGGTGGTACTTGCGCTCTATGTGTTTACTCGCCTTATGGACTCGAGGTTCCTTCGAGTTTGCAACTGCACCATTGTTATCACAACGAATTTTGAAAGCTCTGAGTAAACCAAGAATCACCTCCAAGTCTATCTTGAGGTTCCTGAACCATATAGTTTTCTTGGCCGCCCCAGAAGCTGCCAAATACTTAGCTTCCATGGTGGAGTCTGCCCCGCAAACGCTGCGCTGCACTCCTTGAAACTATGGTTCCAACTCCTAAAGTAAACACAAAACCCTGAGAAATACTTATATTTGCCCCTATCCGATTGGAAGTCTGTATCCGTATAACCCATAGGGAATAATTGGTATGCCCGGTAAACCAGCATATAATCCTTAGTCTTCTCAGACATTAATATATGCTTTTACCACAATCCAATTTCCCTGACCTGGGTTAGTTTGATATCTGCTAACCATGCCCACGGCAAAGCAGATATTCGGTCTCGTATACAATATAGCATATGTTGGTGCAAGTTGCATCAATGATGTTCTCCTTTATGTGTTTTAATGTTTGACAATGTACTTAAGTTAGTAATATGTTGAACAGACAAAGGGGAGCGAAGGAGAAGTAACCTAAGCCTGAGAAAAGTCTTAGTTAAGCTAGGCATGGAAACCCTAAGACCTAGCGAAGGGCTGCTAGGCTCTGGCGAAGGGCTGCCAGAACGAAAAAGACCTAGCGAAGGGCTGCTAGACTCTGGCGAAGGCTTGCCAGAAAGAAAAGACCTAGCGAAGGGCTGCTAGGCACCTGACGAAGGGCTGTCAGGAAAATAAGTCCTAGCGAAGGGCTGCTAGGCACCTGACGAAGGGTTGTCAGGGGAACAAGTCCTAGCGAAGGGCTGCTGGGCACCTGACGAAGGGCTGTCAGGGAAACAAGACCTAGTGAAGGGATGCTAGGCACCAAGCGAAGGGATGCTTGGTATCCAAGACCTAGCGAAGGGCGGCTAGGCAAAAGTCCACCCGAAGGACCGGGCGGCAACCGTCTCCTGAAAGGAGTAGGTGAAAGGTGCTTTCTCGGGGGTAAGAGTTTGCGTCGGTTCGACCTAGGATTGCGTGCCAATCCGAAGTCCTAACCAAGTTCGTAAGATTAATATTTCATGTATACTTGCTTTGCATATATATATTTTGCAGGTACCAAGAGAAGAAGACAAAGCAAGCAAATGAAGAAGGCTGAAAACTGGCTGCCAGGGGGCCCCCAGTGTTGGGGGCGCCCCCAGCAGCCAGGGCGCCCCCACAGGGGGGTGCCCCCATCCAGCCAGGGTGCCCCCAGCATGGGGGGCACCCCCAGCCAGTGCAGAAGATGTGCACTTGTGTGTGTGTGCAGAACAGGTGTCCGTGAGGGCGCCCGGAAGGTCCGGGGCACCCTGAATCAAGCCTGTCTTTGCTGTTTCGAGTACGAAACACAGAAAAACCTGTATGGGGGCACCCGGGATGTCCAGGGCACCCTGGTCAAAGGTTATATCAGCTGCGGCGAGGTAGGCGCGGGGATAAGGTTTGACCAGGTTTTTCGGGGCGCCCCCGTCGACCAGGGCGCCCCCAGGAGTGCTATAAAAGGGGTCTCGAGCCCTCTACTTCCAACACACTTTCCAACTTCGAATCTGTTCATTCCGACTGACGACAACAAGCTAAAGATGAGGTTCTGCGACCGGGAGGCTCCAGGAGGAAGTGCGCGGCACTTCGGAGGTCCAGATCGGCCGAACTTCACACTTTGTGTTTGGTTTGCAATTAATTACAGTATTTATTTTTCCATATTATTGCTTGTAATATTGCACTGTAAGTCGGGTTTCTCCGCCTCCGGAAATTCTGGAAAGGAGACTATTAGTGGACTCAACGCCGAGTACATAGGCCTTGGACGTATTGACCCTGGGGGGTTGGGAACCAAGTAAATAAACCTGCTGTGTCCACTGTGTATTGCTTTTTTATTTTTATTTTTATGTTTTCCGCTGCGCTACTAATATTCTGAGTCCAGTTTTACGAAAGTCTCACGAAAGTTTTCACGATCGATATTCACCCCCCCTCTATCGACGACACCGGTCCTACAAGTGGTATCAAAGCCGAGCCGCTCTTCACCGGACTAACCGCCGACGGAGCAATGACGCCAGGAGTTGAGGGGGAGCCCAAGGGTGAATTAGGTACAATTTTTTTAATGTCTAATTTTAAATTGCATATTATTTGTTTCACGTGCAGGGAGAGAGGGCACTATAAAAATCAGTGCCCTACTCGTAAGACTCGGTCTACACCACCGGCGGCGAAGGAGGTACCAGCGCCAGGAGTCCGGAAGAACAAGGAACATGTACAATGCTTCAAATGCGAGAAGTACGGACACTACAAAAATAAGTGACCGACGAAGGTATGGAAAATTTATGTTCCGAAAATTTTTCCTGCAATATTTTGTGATAATTTAGTTAATTTTTCTGATAAATTAGAATTACTGCATAATAAAATTAACCTCTTGCATGATAAGTTAGAAAATAAAGATATGACTAAAATATCAGAAATTAATTGTTTAATTCAAAATATAAATTCAGAAATTAATTGTTTAATTCAAAATATAAATTCAGAAATTAATAAAATTAATTCTGATAATTATTCTGATAATAATTCTGATAAAATCAATTCTGATAATATTACTGACAATTTTAATTCAGAAAAAGTTAATCCTAAGGATAACTCCGAATTTGAATTTGAAAACCTTAAGGATAATTCTGAGGATAAACATGATTTTATTGAAAATTATTCTGAGGATAAACATGATTTAATTGAAAATTATTCTGAGGATAAAAATGATTTTATTCTTGATAATAATTTAATTATAGATAATCCTGAAGACTACTATAAAACCTTAACTAGTGGCCCATTTTACTCCATACACTTTGAGGATATTGATTTTGAGGAGGAAATGGAATTTTCTAAGATTAGGGCCATAATTAATGAAAATTACAAAGGATCAAATAAATCAAAATTAAAAGAAAAATTCGGAAAGAAAAATAAAAACGAAGAAGAAATTTTCGAAATAATGAAAATGATGAATTTAAACCCACAACTGTTAATTAAACCTTAGTTAAATCTTAATTGATTCAGTTAAATCAATTAAATCTTAATTAAATCAATTAAATCTTAATTAATTCAAATAAATCTTAATTAATTCAATTAAATCAATTAAACCTTAATTAATCAAATTAATTCAATTAAATCTTAATTAATCAAATTAATTCAATTAAATCTTAATTAATCAATTTAATTCAATTAAACTTCAATTAAATCAATTTAATTCAATTAAACTTCAATTAAATCAATTTAATTCAAATTAACTTCAATTAAATCTATTTAATTCAATTAAACTTCAATTAAATCAATTTAATTCAATTAAACTTCAATTAAAGCAACAAATAATTCGAATTAATCCACTTAAAATCAATTAAATTCAATTAAATTCGATTTAATTCAAATAATTCAAATTAATCCACTTAAATTCAATTAAATTCAAATAATTCGAATTAATCCACTTAAATTCAATTAAATTCAATTAAATTCAAATAATTCAAATTAATCCACTTAAATTCAATTAAATTCAAATTAATTCAATTAATTCACCTTAATTCAAATTAATCAATAAATTCACTTTAATTCAATTAATTCAAATTAATTCACTTTTCAATTAAATTCAAATTAACTCAACTTTAATTCAATTAAATTCAAATTAACTCATTTTTAATTCAACTAAATCCAATCTTAAATCACTTAAACCTGAACCAAACTAAAATCTTACCCAAACCGCAACAATTAATTCAATAAAATCAAATATGTCAAAGTGGGTTGACATATTCGCAGATTCACACGATATGTATCAAATCGAGAATTTGATACATTCTTAGAAACAAAAATAAAATGTCTTGACTTGTTTGACTCATGCATAATTGCCATGCCATGCATTTGCTATTTTCCTTTAAAATATATGACATGTCATTCATATTTAATTTTTATGCATAATTTAGAAAGGTCATAAGAAAAAGATAATTGAAATTTGGCAACATAGTATTGGGAGGAGGTGAGATGATAGTACGTTGGGGAAACCAACTCTAATAAGATCAAGTCTACTTGGTCTCTTTAGACTGGTGAAACCAGCCGAAGCTACCGATCCAAGACCCAAGCTAGTTAGACCAGAAAATGACCTAATTTAATTTGAAAATGAAATTTCATTAAAAGGCTTTGTCAAGGAAAGGGTGGATGATCCCATAAGGCTACGGCCAAAGAAGGTCTAGTGCCTCGCCAAGACCTGGAAGCCAATTTCTGAAATTCAAATTCAAATTATCTTTTGTCAAATTCGAATCTAACACAAATTTCAATTAAATCTTAGATTTAATAATGGAAAATGATTCAAGCATCTCACAATACACCTATAAGGCAATCATGCTTGTTGTATTGATACATCTAAAATGGGTGAGATGTTAAGGACTAATGAATTGAAAATTTTTTTTCAAAATTGTTAGAATATTTTCCTAAAAATATATTTTTCAAAATAGAGCTTTAACATAATAATGTTTTTATGGAATTCATGCTTGTCTGATTGATTATATATATTACACATTTTTCAAAAAGGTATATTGTTTTCAAAAATTGATTGACTCACGCAATTAGACACAAGCCTCTTAGGACAGCACTAAAGTTCCTTAGGGCACTTAGATAGAGTCAAACGACATTGATGCAGGGGGAGTGCTTTTCATATTTTTCAAACTGCACTTTAAAAACATTACTATTATTTGAAAATATCTTTTCGAAAATCATGCTTTAATCGTTATCACTTGTGGCTTTTCGAAAAAGATTTTACCTATTGCAAAAATCAAATGTTTACCTGTTCTTTTGATTCTGATAAACCCTAAAGACACAGAGGAAGGTCCACTTCATAATCTAAAAAGGACTCCTAGGATGTGTCAGATTTAGGGGGAGTCTGAGTCAAATATTTTTCAAGTCTTAAACTATTTTTTATTATTAGAAAATTCCTTTGATTTGAATCAAACCTTAAGACTCAAAGGAAGAGTACTTGTGGTCAACAAGCTTCCCAGGACTGAGTCAAGTTTAGGGGGAGGTCAAATTAAAAGAATTATTCAATTACATGCTTTTAAAATACTAAAAATCTATGTTTTTCAAAATATCACTTGTTAAAATTTGTGTGACTTATGAAATGATTTTGAAATAATAGTTACTTAGGTTGGAAAATTCCCAGGACACTTAGGAAATGTCCTTGTGGTCAACAAGGTTTCCTAGGATAGTGTCAGACTGGAAAATAGACCAAATTAAGTAAAATATTAGATCTTCAAAATTCACACAGTTTTTCAGCACATACTTTGTGAAATATTATCATTTTTCTTAAAAATTTATAATAATATTTACTTGTTTGAAAACTTTCCAGGACACTTAGGAAATGCCCTTGTGGTCAACAAGGTTTCCTAGGATGGTGTCAGACTGGAAAAGAAACTCAATCAAGTAAAATATTTTCAAAAAAAAAGTACTTATGTCTTTCAAAACCAATATTCTTAATTTTGAAAAAAAAATATTTTCAAATGTATTGTTAAGTACTTAATTTCTCAAAAAATATACTTATATTTTTTCAAAAAGGGATTTAAATAATCTTTTAAAAGTACTTGCACTCCTTACAAATCATCTTTTCAAAGTACTTATATTTTAAACCTAGAGCATTTTTCAAATTTATGCAATTTTTTTAAAAACAAAATTGCACTAAGTATTTTCAAAACAAAAATTCAAAGTTTTTTATTGTTGATGCAAGTTTTTTTGATGCATGACAAAGGGGGAGAGAGTGCTTAAGTTAGAATTTTTTTTCAGTTAGAAAATTTTTTACTCTCCCAAAACCTATACCTTTTAGTTTTTCTATCCCAAGGATAGTAATTTAGCCCCTTAAACCAATCTAACTTAAGTTATTGTCAAACATCAAAAAGGGGGAGATTGTTGGTGCAAGTTGCATCAATGATGTTCTCCTTTATGTGTTTTAATGTTTGACAATGTACTTAAGTCAGTAATATGTTGAACAGACAAAGGGGAGCGAAGGAGAAGTAACCTAAGCCTGAGAAAAGTCCTAGTTAAGCTAGGCATGGAAACCCTAAGACCTAGCGAAGGGCTGCTAGGCTCTGGCGAAGGGCTGCCAGAACGAAAAAGACCTAGCGAAGGGCTGCTAGGCTCTGGCGAAGGGTTGCCAGAAAGAAAAGACCTAGCGAAGGGCTGCTAGGCACCTGACGAAGGGCTGTCAGGAAAATAAGTCCTAGCGAAGGGCTGCTAGGCACCTGACGAAGGGTTGTCAGGGGAACAAGTCCTAGCGAAGGGCTGCTGGGCACCTGACGAAGGGCTGTCAGGGAAACAAGACCTAGCGAAGGGCTGCTAGGCACCAAGCGAAGGGATGCTTGGTATCCAAGACCTAGCGAAGGGCGGCTAGGCAAAAGTCCACCCGAAGGACCGGGCGGCAACCGTCTCCTGAAAGGAGTAGGTGAAAGGCGCTTTCTCGGGGGTAAGAGTTTGCGTCGGTTCGACCTAGGATTGCGTGCCAATCCGAAGTCCGAACCAAGTTCGTAAGATTAATATTTCATGTATACTTGCTTTGCATATATATATCTTGCAGGTACCAAGAGAAGAAGACAAAGCAAGCAAATGAAGAAGGCTGAAAACTGGCTGCCAGGGGGCCCCCAGTGTTGGGGGCGCCCCCAGCAGCCAGGGCGCCCCCATCCAGCCAGGGCGCCCCCAGCATGGGGGGCGCCCCCAGCCCAGTGCAGAAGATGTGCACTTGTGTGTGTGTGTGCAGAACAGGTGTTCGTGAGGGCGCCCGGAAGGTCCGGGGCGCCCTGAATCAAGCCTGTCTTTGCTGTTTCGAGTACGAAACACAGAAAAACCTATATGGGGGCGCCCGGGATGTCCAGGGCGCCCTGGTCAAAGGTTTTATCAGCTGCGGCGAGGTAGGCGCGGGGATAAGGTTTGACCGGGTTTTTCGGGGCGCCCCCGTCGACCAGGGCGCCCCCAGGAGTTCTATAAAAGGGGTCTCGAGCCCTCTACTTCCAACACACTTTCCAACTTCGAATCTATTCATTCCGACTGACGACAATGCGCTAAAGACAAGGTTCTGCGACCGGGAGGCTCTAGGAGGAAGTGCGCGGCACTTCGGAGGTCCAGATCGGCCGTACTTCACACTTTGTGTTTGGTTTGCAATTAATTACAGTATTTATTTTTCCATATTATTGCTTGTAATATTGCACTGTAAGTCGGGTTTCTCCGCCTCCGGAAATTTCGGAAAGGAGACTATTAGTGGACTCAACGCCGAGTACATAGGCCTTGGACGTACTGACCCTGGGGGGTTGGGAACCAAGTAAATAAACCTGCTGTGTCCACTGTGTATTGCTTTTTTATTTTTATTTTTATGTTTTCCGCTGCGCTACTAATATTCTGAGTCCAGTTTTACGAAAGTCTCACGAAAGTTTTCACGATCGATATTCACCCCCCCTCTATCGACGGCACCGGTCCTACAGCATATATGTGGTTTCCTATAGCTAAAGCATAAGGAACCGCCTCCTCTATCTCCTTTGATGTTTTAGGACACATCTCCTTAGATAGAGTAGCTCCATGGCTGAAAAGTATAAAACCTTTCTTGGAGTTTTAATGCTAAAATGAGCTAGGACAGTGTCTCTGTATGAAGCTTGGGATAGCACAACATTCTTTCCTAGTGATCCCTTAGAACTTTGATCCCAAGGATTTGTCCCGCTCCTCCCAAGTCCTTCATATCAAACTGTTTGGACAACTATACCCTTACGTCTGATAATACTTTGTTATTGTTGCCAATCAATAAAATATTATCTACGTATAGTACAAGAATACACTACATTTCTGTCACATTGCTTATATACACAAATCTAAACTGGTATTTGAACAAATCCATCTAACTAGATTATCTTATCAAAGCGGATGTTCCTCGTCATAGGTCCAGGGATCTTGATTCATGGTCGCCAGGGACCAAGTCCGAAGAATCTCCCCAGAACATAAATCCTTAAGGTTGACTAACAACCCTCCCACTACGACGAGGTACAACCTGTGTATCTTTTGTGATACGCGGTGCAGTGACTTGTGGTATGTCCTTTTGTATAGTTGGTACTAAGGTCAGAATGTCCCTTTTTAATTCCTCAAGAATAATTTTACTTCATGGGCTTGTGGTTCATCATATAGTCCTCCTCTAAGAATCAGACATTCTTGCTAACGATGACCCTCTGATCCTTAGGACTATAGAACTACCTTTCTGTTGGTGCCGGAAGCGCCAAAGTCGAACCTATCTTTTGATAATGGCAAAGGGTTCAAAGGTTAAGAGTTGGTTGTGATCTAACAAGCTTATTAAGTGTGCAGGAAAGTCCTAGGTACACTAGACACTAAGTTCTGGTTCTTGAATTGGGCACTAAGTTCTGCCGCGAGTCGGGCAACTAAGTCCTGACGTAAAGTTGGGCAATAAGACCTGGTGAGTGAAGCTGGGCACTAAGACCTGGTGAGTAAAGATGGCCACTAAGACCTGGTCGAGGACTGGGCACCGAAGACCTGGTGAGTGAAGCTGGGCACTAAGACCTGGTCGAGGACTGGGCACCGAAGACCTGGTGAGTGAAGCTGGGCAAAAGTCAACCGTAGGATTCGGTTGGCAAAAAAGGTAAATTCTCCCGAGAGGAGTAGGTGAGGACGCATTCCCCGTAGGAGGGAACATTCGGCGTCGGTTCGACCTAGGGTTCCATTTGGGAGACCCAAAGTCAGAACCAAGACAGCTTAGGCTATAAAAAATGTTTAATATATTTGCTTCTTGTGTTTGCAACTAACCCTGGATGCAGGAAACGAAGCGATGGTGTTTCTGCAGCTTAGGCACCTCACTGGAAGGAGGCGCCTCATTGGGCTAGGCGCCTGTGTGGATACAAGCGCCCTAGTGCAAGGCCAAAACCAAGCCATCGAAGCAAACTGCCACGAAAGCCTTTGGACCAAGTCAAGCTAGGCACCTGTGTTAACACAGGCGCCCCAGTCAGCTCAGGCGCCCCAATTGAAGGGATAAGTGCTGGCCGAGTCTGTAGATAAGAGTTCTCGCAGAAGTGGCCACGTGTAGGCGCCCCTTCAACACAGGCCTCCATGCGACCACTATAAAAGGGGGTTCACCCCCAAGGCTTCAGTACAACTTGCAAATCTCGCTCTCTACACTTTTGCTCAAGCGCTATGCTCCGCACTCGCGATTCAAACACCGCCGACGACTCGCTGCTCCGAAATTCCATCCACTCCGGTCGTCGGTAAAAGCATTAATTTATTAAGTGTTGTAACTTCCTTTTTTAATTCTATATATGTACTCCAAATTGTAAACATTCTTCGAATATTGAATTGCCCATCGTAAACTGTCAAGGACCGTGGGCCATGGAGTAGGAGCCAACCATGACTTCGAACCAAGTAAAACAAACTGTGTTAGCGACTTTGTTTTACTCTTTCCACTACGTAATTTCTCTATTTATCCAAAAATTTTCCGATCGATATTCACCCCCCCTCTATCGATTTACTCCGATCCAACAAGTGGTATTAGAGCGGGTGGCTCAAACTTGGTGCAACCATCAGTTTGAGAATTTTTTTCAAATTTTTGAATATTAAATTATTTTTTTCGCTCGAATTTTCTCGTTAATCGAGGCTGGTGCAACACCACTAGATCTTTATTCCATTGTTAATATTTCTTCCCGCACTGCTAATCCATGACCTAGTCTTGGGACAAGTTTTTTTTGCAATTTTTTAGAAAAATTCAATGGTCATGCAAGACGGGTACAGCACCGCCAAACCTCCTCTTTTTAGTGGAGAAGACTTCTGCTACTGGAAAAGCAAGATGGAAGTCCACTTGAAAACCCAGGTGGACATGTGGATAATCATCCAGTTTGGGCTAAAAATTCCCAAAAATGCACAAGGTGTGGTGCAACATTATACCGAGTGGGACGACCCACTAAAGAAGAAATTTGAAGCCGATTCAAAGGCGACCCGGACTTTGCAATGCGGCTAAACCAAGGAGGAGTTGAACCGGGTGGGACCCTTCAATAGCGCGAAGGAGCTTTGGAACAAGCTGATTGACCTGCACGAAGGCACTTCCGACATAAGGATTAGCAAAAGAGATCTGTTGCTGAACAGACTCTATACAATCAAGATGCACGATGATGAGACTGCAACCCAACTCCACGCCAGAATTCAGGAGCTTATGAATGGGCTGCACACGATTGGTCACAAGGTTTTTTATTAAGGTCACAAGGTTGAAAACTGTGACCTGATAAGGTATATGCTTAATTCTTTTCCACGAAACTCACTGTGGGCGTCTATAGTAGATGCCTACAAAGATTCAAGGAACTTATCTGAAATCAAATTAGATGAACTCTTTTCTGAACTAGAACTGCACAAACAGACTAACACTACCTTGATCGAGAAAGGTATAACTTTTGTTGCAGGTAAATCTCAAGGGAAAGCTCCCAAGAAGAAGAATCAACCTGCACCCGAGTCTGACTCAGACTCGAAATCAGAAGATAGTGAAGGGGATCGACCCAAGTTGGTTCGCCTAGCTCGGGACTACTACAAAGAACTAAAGCACCAAACGAGCAAGAAGAAAGCAAGCCGAAGAAAGGAAGATCCAGCAGAACCTTCAACAAGCTCGAAGAGCAAGACCAACGTTACCTGCTACGAATGCAACAAAAAGGGACATTTCAAGTCTGAAGAAAACCAAAAAGGTGCGAAGAAAGAAGGCTCTCCAAGCCACCTGGGACGAATCCTCTTCTGAAGAAGAAGAAGAAGTCCCACACGCGAATCTCCTTGGCCTAACCGCCTCGAAGACGTAGACTCCGGATTAGAATCAGAACCAGATGACAGAAGACTTACAATGTTGGAGAATGGGCAAATCATGGTAAGAGGTTACTCAGAATATGAATTGTCAAAATTAATTTCTTATTTGTCTCGTAACTTAGCGAAATCCAAGATCCGGGCCGAGCCCCTCCGATAGGAAGTAAAACGCCTGAAAGAGGAAGCTGACTCGAGGTCCTTGACCGAGCAAATTCAAGGAGGAAACTCAACTCAAGTCCAAAAGCTTTAGGAAGAGAATTCTTCCTTGAAAACTCAAGTCAAGGAGCTCAGAATAGCTTTAGAATGGTTCACTTCGAGTTCCAAGGGTCTTGACATGATCCTTGGAAAGCAGAAGTCCGTTCTTAACCGATCTGGATTAGGCTATTGAACTAAGTCGAGACAACGATCATATTATTCTGTATTGAACCAACCTAGAACCCAAGTCCAAGCATGGGCCCCAAGCTCTATTTAAACAAACAAGCTAGACCAAACAAGTATTGGATCCCCAAGGACAAGATTCATATCTTGCCTAACCCTTATCGAGGCTTTAGTCCAGGGGGAGCCAATACAAAAACCATTTTTATAAGTAGATGATCTATTACTTAATAGCTTGCTTGATTGTTTGTTGTTTTTAATTTTTTTTTATCATGCTTAGATTTAGGACTTGTTAGATTAACGACAAAAGATTTAATTGAAAATTGAACAACATAGTATTGGGTGGAGGTGAGATGATAATACGTTAGGGAAGCCCTTCTAATAAGGTCAAGTATATCCTACTTGGTCTGTTTAGTCTGGTGGATCTAGCCGAAGCTACCGATCCAAGACCCAAACTAGTTAGACCAAAATTTCACAAGAAGTAACTTGAAGATGAATTTTCAGTAAAAGGCTTTGTCAAGGAAAGAGTTGTTACTCCAATAAGGCTACGGCCAAAGAAGGCCTTGTGCCTCGCCAAGACCTGGAAGCTGATTACTGAAAACCAAATTCAAATTACGTACTATTGATTAAATTTGAATCTAACACAAATTTCAATTAATCTTAGATTCAACACATTTTTCAAAATCAGTAAACTTAAAACTTTCAAAATTAATTCAATGTCTTCAAAATTAACGATGCTTTTCAAAATTAAAATCATTATTTTTGAAAACCTATCTCGCAAAACCCATAAGGTTAACGTGATTGATAACATTAGACTGGGTGAGACAAACTTGGTTGTGAAAATCAATTTAAGCTATCCCTAACTCTAATTGGATCCAAATCAATAAATACTTTATGTGTTGGATAGTGGATGCTCCAGACACATGATTGGAGACAAATTGAAATTCACCAAAATCAAGTTCAAGAACCTAGACTCAGTAGCATTTGACAACAATGCTACACTCAAAGTCATTGGGTCAGGTAACATTGAACTCAAGTCTGATTTTGTGATTAAGAAAGTACTCTTGGTTGAAAATTTTAAGTTCAATTTGGATAGTATAAGTCAACTATGTGATACTGGCTACGTAGTTACATTCACCAACTCCGACAGCCTGATTAGAAACCTCCAAGACTCAGAAGCTATGCTTAAGGATACTAGAAAAATAACGTTTATACTATTAATTTACCTTTAATATCAAAATGCTTCTTGACTCAATTAGAAGAATCCAACCTCTGGCATAGGAGATTAGGTCACACTCATGTTAAACTAATTTCTAAAATTACCCAACTTGGTTTAATTAAAGGTGTACCAAAAATTAAGAATTTTGAAAACACAATCTATAACTCATGTAACCAAGGCAAACAAACTAAGTCTACTCACAAACCAATTGAATCAGACTTATCCCAAACCACACTTGAGCTCCTGCACCTTGACCTATTTGATTCACACGGAGCCAAGTCGCTAAGCGGGAATCGGTACTGCTTAGTAATTATCGATGATTACTCTAGGTTTACCTGGGTTAGGTTCCTAAAGACTAAGGATGAAACCTTGAACTTATTTATTGACTTATGTAAAATGATTGAAAACCAAAATGATACTAAAATCAAAAGACTTAGAAGTGATCACGGGGGAGAATTTGAAAATCAAAGGTTTGATGAATTTTGCAAAATAAATGGGTATATTCATGAGTTTTCCTGTCCTAGAACCCCCCAACAAAATGGGATAGTGGAGAGAAAAAAATAAAACCCTTCAGGAAGCCGCTAGAACCATGTTGAATGAATTTAACTTAGCTAACCAATTTTGGGCAGAAGCAGTATGTACGACATGCTACATCCAAAACACGGTTCTAATTAACAAAAGACATAATAAAACTCCTTATTAACTATATTATCATAGACTGCCTAACCTACACTACCTAAGAGTCTTTGGGTGCAAAGTCCATATCTTGAACACTAAGAACTACCTAGGTAAGTTTCAATCCAAGTCAACCCCAGGGATCTTCTTAGGATATTCAACAACTAGTAGGGCCTATAGGGTTTATAATAAACAAACTCACAAAATTGAAGAAACTACTAACTTAATTTTTGATGAGGAAATTGAACCAAAAACTGGTAATAAAAGTTGAACCAATCAAATATTGATCAGGAAGATACTGAACCAACAATTGAACCACTGGTTGAACCTCTAAATGAACTAACTCTTGAACCAACTACTTAGGTCTCAACTGAACCAATAACTGAACCAACCCAAATAGTTGAACCAACACTGAACCAAACCATCCAGCCGTACCTGAGGCTGATCCTAGTACTAGAAGAACCAAGAAACCCAGACTTAGTCACCCCTTTGATCAAATTATGGGTGATCCAACCTTAGGAGTCAGAACTAGGTCTTCCTATAGAAATCATAGTCAGATCACATTAATTTTAAAATTTGAACCTAAGACTATAGGGGAAGCCCTACCTGACCCTGATTGGATCATAGCTATGCAAGAGGAGTTAACCCAATTTGAAAGAAACAAAGTCTTGGAACTAGTACATAAACCTGAGGTTAAGTTTGTTATAGATACTAAGTGGGTGTTCAGAAACAAATTAAATGATCAAGGGAAAATAGTCAGAAATAAATCCCGGTTAGTAGCTAAATGGTTTAATCAGGTCGAAGGGTTAGACTATGATGAAACCTATGCCCCAGTAACCAGACTTGAGTCAATTAGAATGTTGTTAGCCATTGCAATCCATAGAGGGTTCAAGCTATACCAAATGGATGTTAAGTCTGCCTTCATAAATGGGGTTATCAAAGAAGAAGTTTACATAGGACAACTCCCAGGATTTGAAGACCTAGAAAAACTTGACTATGTTTTTAAACTTAGAAAAGCACTTTATGGGTTGAAACAAGCACCTAGGGCATGGTATGAACAGTTATCAACTTATCTAATTTCTAAGAAATTTAACCAAGGTCAAATTGACTCTACCCTATTCGTTAAAAACCTAGAAAAAGATATTTTCATTGCACAAATTTATGTTGATGATATAATTTTTGGATCCACCAACTCTAACTTTCTAAAAGAATTTGTAAAAATAATGGAAAGTGAATTCAAAATGAGGCTGGTAGGTGAGCTCAACTTTTTCTTAGGATTACAAATTAAACAGACTAGAGATGGTAATTATGTTCACCAATCCAAGTATGCTTGAGAGTTAATAAAGAAATTCAAAATGGATAATTACAAAAGCTTAAGTACCCCTATGACTACAAATGTCAAAATAGATAATGACCCTGATGGAAAGCTTGTAGATCTTAAGCTATACCGAAGCATGATTGGAAGCCTACTTTACATGACCGCAAGTAGACCTGATATCTTATTTTCTATAGGAATGTGTGCTAGGTACCAAACTTGTGCTAAGGAATCTCACTTAGCAGCCCTAAAACGAGTACTTAGGTACATTAAGGGTACCCTAAATGTAGGGATTTGGTATCCTAGGACTTTCACTTTTGAATTATCAGGATATTCTGACTCTGACTATGCTGGGTGCAAATTAGATAGATAAAGTACCAGTGGAAGTTGCCAACTATTAAGACATAGCCGAGTCAGCTGGTGTAGTAGAAAGCAACATTGCGTAGCACTGTCCACAACAGAAACAGAATATGTTGCCCTAGGAGAATGTGTAGCACAACTCTTGTGGATGATGCACACTCTTAAGAACTTCCAGCTTGACTACACCCAAATCCAAGTCTATATTGATAACATTAGTTCAATCAACTTGACTAAAAACCCAATTCAACATTCTCGAACAAAACATATAGAAGTTAAACATCATTTTGTAAGGGATCATGTAGCCAGGTGAAATAGTACTTAAGCATGTGGGTTCAAAATCCAACTTAGCTGATATTTTTACCAAACCCTTACCTGAGTCTGAGTTTAGCTTACTAAGAAGGCAATTAGGGTTGTGCTTAGTAGAATAGGACTGATCTATATTGTTTTCATAAAAACTTTTCATATATTTTTTTAATTTTTTTCAAAAATTAGCAAATTTATCATTTCATTTATCAAGTTTTTGAAATTTAAAATGATTTTCCGACTTAGTTTTCTTTCAAAAACTATCCCCTTTAAAAACTAGGGCTATTTCGCAAATGGACTTAGCTTAGGCCCTAACCCTAGAACTGCATGCACCAATAGATCTAGAAGTCAGCATCTCACAAGCACCTTAGGGGTACTTTTGAATGATAACCTAGACTGGATTGAGATGCTTAGATCTATGCCTTGATTCAAGATGCTTTAAGTCAGTGCATCTGCAGTAATTGGGGCAATAAATACAAGTTGAACAGCAATCAGGTTAAGTATCATGCTTAGAAATCTAACTTGATCAGATCACTTAACTTGACTAACCCTAGCGAAAGCTACTGTTTATGACAGTTAGTAAGTAGCTAACTGGGTTAGACAGGACCCGAACAAGATCGGTTTAAATTGGTTTGGTCCGCTTCAATTGCTTGCTGAAATTCACTAGAGTTGGTTCAATACGGAGTTCCAATTTGTTTAACTAGCTCTAATTCAAAAATAAATTACAATAGTTTTTTGATATATGGCAAAGGGGGAGAGAAAGAAATGAGAGAACATTTTTAAAATTTTTTTTCCAATTTTTTATCCATTTCTCAAAAAGCTAAGTATTTCTAAGTGCTTAAAAATAATGTTTTTGCTAAAGTACTTCAAATGTTTGTTTTATGTTTCTAAGTGTTTTAAAATTGTTCTAAGCATCTTCAAAGTACTTCCAAAAAATCTCTAAAGGATTTCCAAAAATTTTTCTTAGTGCACTTATCTTGAAAATTTTCCTTAGTAAACAAAATTTGTTTGAGCTAAACTCTTTTGAAATGTTTCTTTTTTGGAAATTGTTTTTGGCAAACGTTTCTAAGTGAAATTGTTTTAAGCAAAAGTGTATTAAGATTTTCTTTAAAGTATTTTTCAAGCAAATTTTTTTTTAAAGTATAAAAAGCTTGCAAGAAACGTTTTTGAAATTTTTTTAAGTGTAAAAAGCTTGCAAGAAACTTTTTGAAATTTTTTAAGTGTGAGAAGCTTGCAAGAAAGTTTTTTAAGCTTCCAAGAAAGTTTTTGAAAATTTTCTAAGCGTAAAAAGTACCTTTTCAAAAATTATTGCAAAACATTCTCAAAATTTGTCTAAGTGTAAAAAGTTTTTTTTGGTGCAAATGCTTTTGCTTTTGCTTTACTTTTGAAAAACACTTAGTCAAAAACTTAATGATTTTGCTTTACTTTTGAAAAACACTTAGTCAAAAACTTAAAGCTTTTGCTTCACTTTTGAAAAACACTTAGTCAAAAACTTAAAGCATTTTGCTAAATTTTGAAAAACACTTAGCACTTAGAAAGTTTACAAAACCCGCATGACATTGAAAATTTTCAGGGGGAAATGTGCAATTCAGGAGGAGATAAATTTCTATTGTTAGATTATTATTGTTGTTAGATTGCCATAATATGTTGTTTAACATAACTTTTTTAACCGTGTTGTCATAAATCAAAAACGGGGAGATTGTTGGTGCCAGAAGTGCCAAAGTCGAACCTATATTTTGATAATGGCAAAGGGTTTAGAAGTTAAGAGTTGGTTGTGATCTAACAAGCTTATTAGGTGTGTAGGAAAGTCCTAGGTACACTAGGCACTAAGTCCTGGTTCTTTGAATTGAGCACTAAGTCCAGGTCGCGGGCTGGGCAACTAAGTCCTAACGTAAGGTTGGGCAATAAGACCTGGTGAGTGAAGCTAGGCACTAAGGCCTGGTGAGTAATGCTGGGCACTAAGACCTGGTCGAGGACTGGGCACTGAAGACCTGGAGAGTGAAGCTGGGCAAAAGTCCATCCGAAGGAGCCGGTTGGCAAAAAGGTAAATTCTCCCAAGAGGAGTAGGTGAGGACGCATTCCCCGTAAGAGGGAAATTAGGCATCGGTTCGACCTAGGGTTCCATTTAGGAGACCCAAAGTTAGAACTAAGACAGCTTAGGCTGTAAAAAATATTTAATATATTTTCTTCTTGTGTTTGGAACTAACCCTAGTTGCAGGAAACGAAGGGGCGGTGTTTCTGTAGCTCAGGCGCCTCATTGGAAGGAGGCGCCTCAGTGGGCTAGGCGCCTATGTGGATACATGCACCCAGTGCAAGGCCAAAACGAAGCTATCAAAGCAAACTTCCACGAAAGCCTTTGGACCAAGTCAAGCAAGGCGCCTGTGTTAACACAAGTGCCCCAGTTGAAGGCATAAGCGCTGGCCGAGTCTGCGGATAGGAGTTCTCACAGAAGAGGCCACGTGTAGGCGCCCCCTTCAACACAGTCGCCCATGCGACCACTATAAATGGTGGTTCACCCCCAAGGCTTCAGTACAACTTGCAAAGCTCGCTCTCAACACTTTCGCTCAAGTGCTATGCTCCGGCACGCTCTGCACTCGCGATTCAAATGGCGACGACGACCCGCTGCTCCGAAATTTCATCTACTCCGGTCGTCGGTAAAAGCTTTAATTTATCAAGTGTTATAACTTCCTTTTTTAATTCTATATCTGTACTCCAAATTGTAAACATTCTTCGAATATAGAATTGCCTATCGTAAACGGTCAAGGACCGTGGGCCTTAGAGTAGGAGCCGACTGCGACTCCGAACCAAGTAAAACAAACTGTGTTAGCGACTTTGTTTTACTCTTTCCGCTGCGTAATTTCTCTATTTATCCGAAAATTTTCCGATCGATATTCACCCCCCCTCTATCGATTTACTCCGATCCAACACTTTCATTCCCCTAGGATAGCATACGAACAAACGCATGAGATTCCAACTTATCAGTATCCCCTCTTAGCACATGTGCTGAGCTACTCTAAATCCGAATATGTCTTAGACTAGGCATTCGCCCAGTCCACACTTCTATGGGAGTAGAAGGTACTGACCTAGATGGTATCAAGTATGTACGCTGTTGTTTCCAGAGCATATCCCCAGAATAAATCTGGCAACTCAGAGTAACTCATAATCGTCCTAACCATTACCATAGGAGTCTTATTCCTTCTTACTGCTACACCGTTATGTTGGGGCATACCGGGTGCAGACAATTGGGATTGAATCACAACCTCTGATAAGTAAGTCCTAAAACTCTCCCAAGAGGTACATGCCACCACAATCTAATCGTAGTGTTACGATACTTTTACCTTGATGTTTCTCCGCATCAGCCTTGAATTCTTTGATCTCATCAAAGTATTCAGACTTGTGGTGCATCAAGTAAATGTACCACTACCTTGAATAATCATCCATAAAATAGATGAAGTATTCAAGGCTACCTCTATCCTGGATAGACTAAGGACCTACATAAATCAGAATGAACCAATTCTAACACATCTTTGGCTCTATACCCCACGGCCTTGAATGACCTCTTGGTCATCTTACCTTCCAAGCAAGATTGAAAAGTTAGGAAGTCTTCCACCACCAATAAACCCAAGGGTACATTGGCTATGAACCTTTGAATCCTACTAAGGTTAATAAGACCAAGCCTTAGACGCCAAAGATATGTTTGGTTCATCTCGGAAGGAACCTTTCTCTTATTTTGGTTAGATGATGAGCTATTAACTTCCAATTGCATCGTAGGAGATTTTGGTTCTTAAGTGTACCAATTGCCTATCAATGTACCTGAATAGATAAGCTTTCTATTCCACTTTTCAAAACAAAAAGTAATAGAATATCTTTTATTTCAGAAACTGAACCAGAGTTCTTTCTAAAAAAAAAATTAGGTACATAAAAGCAATCATCTTAAAACCAAAACATTATTTTCCTATCCAAAGACAAATAAATAAATAACTCTCACTGCAATAGTAGTCATCTCCGTAGCATATCCTATGGTGATCTTCCTCAACTAGTCGTCAGGTTTCCTGGAACCCCTGCAACGAAATGCAGACATGATTAGTGGCATCCGTATATACACACCAAGTACCGATAGATAATACCGCTAAATATGTTACAACTGTTAGATGTATACTAAAAGACTTGTCTTTTTATATGATCATCTACATTTTGAAAGAGAATCACAACAACACAGTTGTATGTTTATATTAGTATATGCACAAAAGTTCGATACTTTGCATTGTAGATAACATGGTGTGTGGTGAGACACAGATAATCATGTTATTAGTCCCTAACATTGTATAAGTAGAGGCTCACAACCGAGATGGAGTTGGACAAACCATCGGGATGGTTGTAGTGTAATTAGGTGTGGTTTGTCTTGACCATAGAATTACACTAGTGTGCATTGAGCAGGACCAAAATAGAGGTCATCCAGTTTGTACTGACTTAATAATTGGATTGGACCTCAGATTGTTATGGAGTACAATCTCTAAATCTCGATATAATAACGGGCACGTATAGTTAATATTTTATTTCTTTGATTTACCAATGGGCGAGATTTATTCCGCTAAATCGATAGGCCTAGTAAGTTGGGAAATAATATTAATTATATGGTGTGTCGTTGATTATTGACTGAATCCGTGTCCTGGTAAGTCGGGATAATGATGCCCCCTTGATGAGCTAATAAGGTTCATCATGTTAAACCCTGCAGGTGGATTTGATCTGACATGATGATAAGGTTGAGTGGTACTAGTCAAGGAGTTAGAAGTTGATTAATTAAAATTGTCAATAATTTAAACTAATCGACAGACATTCGATATCTTAAACATGGGGAGATGGATGCACTCATAATAGGTGGAGCTCATATGAAAATATGGGAGTTGGTGAGGAAGTTCAATCGAGAGCCTTTAGTGGAATGGATCTTCATTAATGGATCGGATTTGGATCCATTAGCGAGTCAAGACCCAACTCCTCCTCATGGTCCCTACCTTAGCTCTATATATACCCTATGGAATCAAGAAACCAAGGCTAATTGAATTGATGACAACCCAAGGCTCTTCTATTCTCTTCTCTCCCTTTTTCTCTCTCCTAGGGCGCCGGTTAGAGGAGAAGAAATCTCTTCTTCTTCCTCATCCCATCACCTCTCCTCCAAGGGCACCGACTACTGCTAGAGAAAGGGAGATTGTTTCTCTCCCTTTTGTGGTGACTGGCGAGGAAGAGACGCAGCAAGGTACACTTGCATGTGACGGCGGGGACAGCCCACCTTCCAATATCCAGACTGCTTGCACGTGAAGCACTTGCCTTTCGGCTTCTTCATGGGACTCTGAGGTCTCTGTAATCCTGCCACTTTTGTTGCCCCATCTTGTTTTTTCTTCTTCTTGCCTTTCGGTTTAGAAGTAGAAATCCCTTGAGTAATGAAAGTATGTGAACTCTGAGGATAATACCCTTCTATCGCCTGGAGTTCTGTCAGAAGTTCCGTCCACGAATATGTACATTTGTTCATACTGTAGCTTAGGCGAAACTTCTCAAAACTCTTAGGTAGAGATTGGAGGATGAGATCGACCTGGGTTTCCCCATCGATTTTTGTTCCAACGATTTCCATCTCCTTTAGCCAAGCCATCATTTTGAGAACATGTTCCCTTACGGGCATACCCTCAATCATGGTGGTCGTCGTCAAGTTTCTCATGACCTCCTGCCTAGCTACCCGATTATGATGTCCGAAGAGTTCGTCGAGCAAGGTACACATGTTCCGTTAAAACCTTATCTCCCTCCTAAATAAGGTGAATCTAAATACTTTCTTCCCCTCCCTTCTCCTCCCTTCCCCTCCCTACCCCTTCCGTTAATGAATCTTCACTCACCCATCCAAACAAAGAGTTAACTATGGGAATAAATTGTATATATGAAGTTGTTATTAATATTAATTTAATACTTAAATAGCCTTTGTATTTTCTTATCTTCAGGGTTCGGGCTCGAGATAGAGCCGCAGATTTAATGATGACTAGGACGTGCTACATTGAAGTGGGTAGTTCTTCGTTGACCCATTAGTTTTGTTGAGCTTAGTGCTGATCTGTTTATTTGCATTTGGGATTTACTTACATTATCTTGATTCTACACTGTCATTTCTTGATATTGTCACTTTATTGCTTAATCTTACGATTGACCTACTTAATACCGCCGGGCATGACAAGTATCTTTACCAAACGCCGATTATGGAAAATTCTACATCAAAGATTCATACATAATTTTGCGGGTAGTTTTCTCTTTATCTTTCTCTATGTTCTTTTTGTATAAAAATTGATGCTTCTCCCTCATACTTTCAGTTCCTAGTTTCAAACATGGTATATTGATTTGTGATTTCAGTTCCTTTTTGCAGGCTGGGTGTTTTCCATTTCATGTTTATGTAATTTGTAAATCTAAACTAATTATTTCTTGATAATGCAAATGAGTTGTTTTATTCATTTTGAGGTGTCAATGGTTTATAGGCACAAAAGCTATTAGTGAGGAACAATAGAATGAAAGTTTATCTTGGTGATTGACATTGACTGGTATTCTCTAAAATTCTTTTTTTGCTTTGTTCTATGTTATTAAATATGTAACCTCACATAACCATCTCCATATAGATTATTTGTATTTTTTTCATTTACTTTGTATTTTAGTTATTTATCTTATTTTTGTGACCATCGCTGATCTTGATATTTGATACATAAATAATGATATCACAAATAATGGAATTAAGTATCAATACATTTTTATTAGCTTTCTAGGTCAGATCAGATATTAATTTGTATTTTATTTATTTTAAGCATGTCTATAATTGTGATACTTATTATGGTATCAAGATTTTTATGTATTTTTTGTATATTTATTTTAGGTATTCGAGATTTAAAGGGAATTAGACTTTGGAGCTTTTGAAAATGTCAACATTTTGCATATGAAGAGTATAGAAAATAAATACTTTTGCTTTAAATGAATGTTTTGATGTAAATAAATGTTAATTTTGTTGGATGATAACTAGATATTGTGATATCAAGTTTAATGATGTAGAAATAATCAGGATGATATTTTAATATATATGGTATTTTGATTTTTAATATATTATTTTTTGATTTTTATTAACATTTATTAATGTATTTATAGAAAATATATACATTTTGACTGGTCTAAATATGTGATACCATCATTGCTATTAACGATGGTATGGTTATCATCGTTAAACAATTAAATGGTATTAAATTACTAACGATGGTACATACACTCATTGTTGTTATTATTAACGACGATACATAAGATCGTCGTTATTGTCATTAATGATGATGTCTAAATCCGTTGTTACTATCATTAACGGTGGTATCTAAACTCGTCGTTACTATCACTAACGATGCTAGTGAATACCATTGTTAAGAGCTATTAACGACGGTATTTAGTTTTCCCTTTGCTAATCAATTCCGACGAGTACTTTTAGTACAACCTTCTATGGTATTTAGTGTCTTCGTTGTTGAGCTTTAACGACAGGAAATCCCGTCGATAAGGGTTCTTTTTTAGTAGTGGGAGAACTCAATCCTCGAACCCGTATAACCTGAGACGTGGAGAGTCACCTACGAAAATAGAACAGTATGCCACGAGGAGAAATAGGTTGTCATAGATCTTAATGAATCAATTTCAATTTGTCGCCACACAGTAGGAAAGGGCAATTCGGGACCAAATCTAGGATTTATTGCCAAATCTAGGATGAATTCACGGATTTGTCCAAGATTGAAAAATAAAATAAAATAAAATAAATGAGTTCTAACTCTAAAGATGGACTTGGAGATCTCTGAATAACATGAAATTTATTCCTATGTCTTCGTGTTGTATTCCTGATCATATAAATGTCCTTATACATCAATTTCACAAAATATATTGAGTCCAGTGATTTTTGAAACGAATTTGACCTAATTTGTGTTAAAAAAACACTACACTCAGTTTATTTTGTCAAATTGATGTATGAGGACATTTATATATCGGAAGAACAAGACGAACACATAGGAACTGGTTTCATATAATTTTGAGCACTCTTGGTCAATCTTTAATGTTTCGAACTCATTTAATTTTTATTTTACCTTTTTTCAATCTAAGACCGAATCCATGGATTCAACCCTATTGGGAAAAAATTAAATGAAAAAATTAAATGAGTCTGAAACCATTTATTTATTTATTTTACAAATTTGCTATGAATCCATAGATTTGCCGAATTTTTAATTCATCACAGAGTTTGCAACGAAATCTTTTTCATTGCAGAATTTATAACGAATATGTTATTTGTCACATAATTTACAATGAATATTGAATTTCGTCGCTATTTAGCAATGAATTTGGTGATACAATATTATTTGTTGCTAATTTTGGATGAAACTCATTGGTTGCAAAGTTCGTTGTGAATTAGTGATGATTTCCTTTTTCCTCCCTAAATGTGTTACAGATTGAGGTGAAAATTTTTTGTCACTAAATCATTTTTTTTTGTAGTGCTCCACATCATGAGTTTCTACTGGTCAGAGAATTGGGTTCTTCTTTCAATTCATCCCTACACCTCATAGGATATAAACCTTGTGTTTTTGGCATCAAGGTCGTGTGTACATATTAAAGCTAGACTGCAAACACACATGCCATTGAATAAGAAACATTCAAACTCAATAGATTCAATAAAATGGCTAATCTTTACTCTTAGAATCTAGAGATTACTCTAATAGTAATGAAGATACAACCAAAGGATATAGAAGATAATATTCTACAACTCAAATCAAATAGAAGAGTGTAGAGAAAGCTTAGCGAGATGATGCTGATGTCTTTGGAAGAGTCTCCAAGCTCCGATGGTGATGGATAGATTATCTTGGCTCATTCAATGGTCTAGGATTTCCCCCAAGGGGAGAACCCTTTTTCCCGCCAAGGGGCGGAGCCCTTGGTCCAAGATGATCCAAGCAAGGGTTTGCTTGACCTTTTTATACCTCCCCTAAACTTTTCAGATCTACCGTATTTGTTGGGCTCCACCAAAATTGGGTTTTCACCCCTTAGTTAACATGCCCTGTAACTCTAACCAAGCCGAAAGTTATAGTTGTTTTACTTTTGATATGCAGTGCAATCTAGAATTTGATACGACCATGCTTGAAAGGCATTGTCGTATCATGATAGCATGGGACAATCTTAAAATTTGGCATGGCCTAGCTGTGTGGGAAGGTGTTATCTCCATTTTAGCACTATTTTGTTCTCGATTTCTTCTGTACGAACATGCTCATGTCATGGGACATGGTTAGAGCATGTTCCTTGATTAAAATTTCATTTTGATAGTCTTTTGAATTCCTTTTTCTTCTTGAATGTTTCGTGTGTTTGCTTGATGATGAGGCTCGATGATCAGGCATGGCTAGCCGATGTTGACCTTTTTCCACTCCATTCTTCCTTTTTCTTGGCTGGAGGAGCACGCCTATGTCCTAGGACACGACTAGAACATGCTCCTTGCTCTATTCTCCAATTTCACATTCCAAAGGATTTATACTTCATTTTTTCTCTGAAAACATGTCCTATCAATGAAAACAAGCAAAGAATAGTTCTCCAAATCAAAATAGTAAAAGTAACGAAACTACATAGAAATAGAGTGTGTGAATACAAATTATGTTCATGAAATGCAGCAAGATATATTATAAACAATACTTAAAACATATATAATTTATCCACATCACATCCCCAGACTTAAATCTTTGTTTGCCCTCAAGCAATACCTGTAACCTAGATTTATTTGTGTAAATGGCGTATCATAATCCTTAGTAAATCAGTCTAATCCTATCATATAGTTTCATTAATGAGCAAGATAACAAAATTATTTGAGTGTAACCTATGTAGAAGTTCTCAATGCTCAGTTCAATGAGTACATCAATTTTTTCTAGTTTCAATTTCCAATCCTAATCAAATCGTCATCTAATCGTGTTCCTAATGCTTTCAGCAATAGACACTTGCCTGCCACATGTAAGGTTTACACCCCTCAAAAGTGCTTTGCACCATCTACATAAGGTCCTAAAGGAATACTCAATATCAAGAGAAACATAACAGTTATTTCTCCAATAATCTAACTCGGTCTCAATGAGGTAACTTATTAGTTTCCACTCACTACTATTATTTTTTATCCCTTATTCTCTATTTTGTTCCTAAGTGTTTGCAAAATGCAACACTTGAATAAACCCTTTTTCTCTTTTTGTTTGGGATTCTAATTTTTCCCAATAAGAACCATGATCAGAGTTTATTCTAGTAATTAAATGTAGTTAAGGGGTCACCTAGGAAACAAGAGTACTAGTCTGATTTTATGAATCATGACTATTTTTTGGTGTATCTACTATCAAAGTCAAGCATAGTAAAAAAAATCTTAAAACTAGACCAATACTCAAACTTTTATAATAAAAGTACTGCTTGCTTCATGCTATTATAGATTAAAAAAAAAATAGATCACTGAGTATTAGCATACTATCAGAACATAAAAATCTAGAATCAACACACTAATATCTCGCTATAAGGAACAAACAAACAACACAATTCATTAATGACATGTAAGTATTTATGATACTAAAAGAAATAAGGCAAATACAAACAATTATTAGCTAAAATTAACTATCAAACAACCCTTCCCCTCGGAACTCTACATTGTCCTCAGTGATTGCAAAATACATTAAGGAGGGAAGTTAGGGAGGTTACCAAGTGATGTGTGTCAATTGTATAAGTCATTCCATTGTCAATTTTCTGGATTTCTGAAAGATCTCTTCAATGGCACTTTTCGAGTATGAAATAGGGTCAATACATTTTAAACTTTATGCCAAATCATAGATCTTCGAATTGAATAGTTGTATGCCCTGTACTTCATTCCGAATAAAAAGTTATGATCATTTTAAAATTGGTTCATCTTGAGACACTACTATGCCCTTTGGCATGACCTACCGTGTTAGCCTCTATGCTACACAGACCTCCTCTGCCACACCCGTTCTAGCTGGCACAACCTAGCAGTGACACAGACTATGAAGTTCAAGAATTTTTTGCATAACTTCCTGTAGCAGACTCTAGAATCCTTAGGTGTCACTTATGTTTGTTCAATGGCCAATAAAATGAAACAATTTGATTTAAGACCGTCAAAATAAAAGATTAATGAAAGAAAACTTCAAAGATCTAAGTAATAAAAATTTGGATTGCCTCCCAAGTAGTGTTTGTTTAAGGCCTATAGCTTGACCCCTTATTAGTTTCTAAATCTCGCTCGTGCTGGAGTAAGATACTTTCGAACTTTCTTATCAAGAGATCTTGACTTTTCATTAAATATGCTCTTATTTAAAGGGTCATGATGATATCATCTATGTGATTACTATGAAAAATCGATCCTACTACAAACATACATGAGAAAAGGTTGGTTAGTAGCATTAAATAAATCAATCAAATGAAATTTTACTTTCACCAACCACCAGAGAGAGTATAACATCAATCAAAGATTCAATTGCAGATAAGAAAGACTCTTTTCGATCCTCAGGGTTGGAGTTGGGAGGTAATTAAATTAAAATACTACACTCCTTTGTTAAAGTCTCAATTTCATATTCCTCGAGTCCCTTTTCATGTGATTTTTGAGTGGCTTCCAACTCTTCACTTCTTGTAGTTGAGGAAGACTTCTTCGAAATATCAAAAGTTTAAGGATCTGTATCCATCTCTAATGCAGCAACATCGATGAACACAACTAAATTTCCTACTTCAAGTGATGTCTTAGTGACTTCATTCTCTTCATTTTGTTTATTTTGAGTTGAAATAAAATATTCCCACTTGATTTGTAAGCTGCGAAACCTGCTACAAATGTCAATTGTATGTCCTATTGCTTTACATATCTCTCACTATAGTTGTTATAGCCTCTGAAAGTAAGTGGGGAGATTCACCATTTTCCCCATGCACTCCATATGCATGGTCTAAAATCATCAAGCAATCATCGATTACAAGCCAATCTACACCACAAAGCTCACAATAATAGTTAGAAAAATTCACAACATCAAATTGAGTGAACCATTGAATTTGAGCATCATTTTACTTATCATAAAAAATGAAAAAAAAAGAGAAGAAGAAAATAAATCTATATTAACTATATTGCTATCCAACTAATATTGATTGGCACAATCCCCGACAATGGCGCTAAAAACTTGTTATCAATATGCAAGTATATGGAATCTCTTCAAGTAATAAAAGATATCGATCCCACAAGAACTGTGAATCAAGTACTAGTCGAAATTGCAAAGTAAGTTATTTAAATAATCGAAAGTTGGTTGAGTTCACAAAGAAACTTAGGAGAACAAGAGATAGTTGAGAGCATTGAAAGAGTAGAACAAAGAAGGATTGAGAGAGGGCAAATGAATGGTCGAGGAAGAAGGCTAGATTGGGAAATGATTCTAGGATTTTGATTTCACCACAATGACTGTAAACGCCTAATCTATGTTGCATTTCTTATTCTCAATAGATATTTATGTAGGTAGACTATCATATGGTATCCAATGTGAACTTTAGGACTACACCGATATATCCGTTCTAATTTATCGTCTACATTCATAGCGAAAGAGTTGAGGGATTTCTTTCTTAAGGAGATCCATATCACATGATCCCACAACATTCGAGTTGTCTTCTATTACTGTGTGGCAATGAATTGGAACTGATCCATTAAGATCTATAATAGCCTATTTCTCCTGAAGACATACCGATCTACTTTCGTAGATAATGTTAGGACGTATACTAAAAGCCTTGCCTTTTTTGTATGGACATCCACATTTTGAAAGAGAATCACAACAACACTGATGCATGTTTACATTAGTATGTGCATAACCGTCCGATACATTGCATTGTAGATAATATGGTGTGTAATGACACACAGAAGATGATGTTATCAAGTCCCTTGCATTGTATAAGTAGAGGTTCACAACCGAGATGGAGTTGGACAAACCATCAAGATGGTTATAGTGTAATTAGGTGTGATTTGTCATGACCATAGAATTACACTAGTGCGCTTTATGTGCAATGAGCAGGACCAAAATAGAGGTCACCCAATTTGTACTGACTTAATAATTGGATCAGACCTCGGTTTATTATGGAGTACAATCTCTAAATCCTGATATAATAACGGGCACGTGTATTTAGTATTTTATTTCTTTGATTTACTAATGGGTGAGATTTATTCTGCTAAATCGATAGGCCCGATAAGTTGTGAAATAATATTATGTACATGGTGTGTCATTGATTATTAACGAAATCCGTGTCCTAGTATGTCGGGATGATGATGCCCCCTTGATGAGCTCATAAGGTTCATCATGTTAAACCCTACAGGTGGATTTGATCTAATATGATGATAAGGTTGAGTGGTACTAGTCAAGGAGTTAGAAGTTGATTAATTAAAATTGACAGTAATTTAAATTAATCGACGGACATTTGATATCTTAAACACGGGGAGATGGTTGTACTCATAATAGGTGGAGCCCATATGAAAATATGGGGTTTGGTGAGGATGTTCAATGGAGATCCTTTAGTGGAATGGATTTGTTGGTGCAGGCAGCACCTAAGTCAAACCTGGGTTTTGATAATGGCAAAGGGTTCAGAAGTTAAGATGTTATTGTGTTCTAATTTTGTTCACTGTGTGTGCAGGAAGAAGTCCTAGGTACACTAGGTACGAAGTCCTGGCAAAGGGCTGGGCAAAGAAGTCTTGGTCAAGGACTGGGCAAGAAGACCTGACCGCAAGTCGGGCAAAGAAGTCCTGGTCGAGGATTGGGCACGAAGTCCTGGCAAGGGGCTGAGCACCAAAGACCTGACCGGATGTTGGGCACGAATACTTGGTCAGGTGGATCGGGCAAATGTCCAACTGGAGGAGCCGGTTGACAAAAGGTAAACTCTCCTGAGAGGAGTAGGTGAGGACGCATTCCCCATCGAGCGAACAGTAGGCGTCGGTTCGACCTAGGGTTCCATTTGGGAGACCTGAAGTCAGAACCAAGACATCTACAGCTGTAATTATTACTTACTATATTTTTTGGGACTAACCTTAGTTGCAGGGTCGAAGGACTGATCGTCTGCATGTGAAGATTCTTCACTGGGCCTAGGCGCCCGAATGGAGTCAGGCGCCCGAATGGGCTCAGGCGCCCGTAAGGATACGGGCGCCCAAGAGTGAAGGCAAATCCTAAATGATAGCTGCAAAGCCACTGAACCAAGGCGGATCAGGCGCCCGTGAGGTCACGGGCACCCCCATCAGCTCAGGCGCCCATGTGGGGAGGATAAGCGCTAACCGAGCCCGCAGATAAGGATTCGCAGATCGGAGGGCACGTGTCAGGCGCCCCCAACCCATCAGGCGCCCGATAGAGTACTATAAAAGGGGCTCGACCCCAAGGCTTCAACAACACAGTTTTCTAACGCTCCAAAGCTTTTCGTTCAAGCGCTACGCCCCGGCAAACTCCGACTTCGAGATTCCAGCGCCGACGACGTCCCACTGCTCCAAAATACGATCTACATCGGGCATCGGTAACGAAAGTGTAACTAGTTTCATTTCCTGCAATATTTCTGTACTCAACTTGTAAACCTGTTTTGCGCGATTATAGTATTGCCCAAAGTAAACAGTCATGGACCATGGGCCTTGGAGTAGGAGCCGACCGCGACTCCGAACCAAGTAAAAATCCTTGTGTTCTTGCGTACATTAAATTATTTCCGCTACGTACTTGCTCTTTAATTTATCCGAAAAGTTTTAACGATATTCACCCCCCTCTATCGTTTTCTCGATCCAACAAGTGGTATCAGAGCGAGTGGCTCAAATTTAGTGCAACCACTAATTTGAGAATTTTTTTCATATTTTACGAAATTTTTAATTTCTTTTTCTTTCGAATTTTTCTCGGTAATTGAGGTTGGTGCAACAACACCCGATCATTTTTTTTAATTATCATACTCCCGCACTACTAATCCAAGACCAAGTCTTGGGATAGAATTTCTCTATTTTTTTGTCATTTCAGAAATTTTAAATGGCCATGCAAGAAGGTTTCAGCACAGCCAGACCACCACTTTTCAGTGGAGAAGACTTCTCCTACTGGAAGAGTCGGATGGAAGTCCACCTAAAAACTCAAGTGGACATGTAGATCATAATCCAATCTGGTTTGGAAATCCCCAAGAATGCTGAAGGAGTGACACAACATTACACAGAATGGGACGCCTCGCTGAAGAAGAAGATCGAGGCGGATGCAAAGGCGACCCAGACACTCCAATGTGGACTAACCAAAGAAGAACTGAACCGGGTGGGACCCTTCAACAACGCACGGAACTCTGGAGTAAGCTGATAGAATTGCTCGAAGGTACCTCTGACACCAGAATCAGCAAGAGGGACCTTCTGCTGAACAAATTGTATACCATCAAAATGAACGAAGGCGAGTCAGCAGCCCAGCTCCACGCCAGGATCCAGGAGCTGATGAACGGTCTGCTCACAATTGGTCACTAGGTAGAAAACCGTGACCTTATCAGGTATACCCTAAACGCCTTCCCAAGAAATACTTTGTGGGCATCTATGGTAGATGCGTACAAAGTTTCTAGGGACCTTTCTAAAATTAAGTTAGACGAATTATTTTTAGAATTAGAATTACATGAGCAGACTAACTGTACTTTATCCGAGAAAGGTATTGCTTTTCTTGTAGGAAAAACAGGAAAGGTGACCAAGAAAAAGCCTCAACCTGCACCCGAGTCTGACTCAGACTCAGACTCAGAAGACAGCGAAGGGGATCGACCCAAGTTGGTTCGGCTAGCCCGGGACTACTACAAGAAGCTGAAGCATCAGACCAACAGAAGAAAAGCCAGTCGAAAGAAGGAAGATCCAGCTGAACCATCAACGTCCAAGACCAAATCAAACGTAACCTGCTACGAATGCAACAAGAAGGGACACTACAAATCGGAGTGCCCTAATCTGAAAGAAGCCAAGAAGACAAGAAGGGAGAAGGCCCTTTAAGCCACGTGAGACGAGTCTTCCTCCGAAGAAGAAGAAGAGGCCCCACAATCGAACCTGCTCGCCTTGACTGCTTCAGAAGACATCGACACCGGATCAGAATCAGAGCCGGACGACGGAAAGCTCTCAATTTCGGAGGACGGCAAAATAACTATAAGTGGTTATTCTAAAGTTGAATTAGCAGAATTAATTGCTTACCTATCTAGTAACTTGGCGAAAGCCAAAATCCGAGTCGAGTCCCTCCGACAGGAAGTAAAACTCCTGAAAGAGGAAGCTGACTCTAGATCTCTGATTGAGAAGGTTCAAGAAGGAACCTCTACTCAAGTTGAAAAGCTTGAGAAAGAAAACTCCTCCTTGAAAACTCAAGTCAAGGACCTTAGAGCAGCTTTGGAATGATTCACTTCAGGTTCCAAGGGTCTTGACATGATCCTTGGAAAATAGAAGTCCATTCTAAATCAATCCGGGTTAGTGTATCGAACCAAGTCTAGACAAAGGTCATACTATGCTGTATTGAACCAATCTAGACTCAAAGTTCAGACATGGGTACCCAAACTTTGCCTGAACAACCAAGCTGGACCAAACCAGTATTGGATCCACAAGGATAAGATTCATATCTTGCCTAATCATTACCGTGGCTTTAGTCTAGGGGGAGCCAACTTAAAAATAATCTTTATAGTTAGATAAAGTCTTTTCTTATTTTAAAATTGCATGATTAAATGTTTATTTATTTTTGTAAATTACCATGCTTAGACCTAGGACTGGTTAGATTAAGGACTAAAACGATTAACTGAAATTTAAATAACATAGTATTGGGTGGAGGTGAGATGATAGTGTTAGTAGGAGCCCTAGAGCCAATTATATGATGATTGACTAGGGACATTTTGTATCATATTCTATTATTAATAAAGCATGTTTGGTTATTATACTTACTTTGTATTTGTGCCAAATAACTAAGTATAATAATGTCCTTGGGTAGTAGGTTCTTATCTACATTATATCGATTGGTTGAATCGATAGTGAGATGATGTAGAGAACACTACTCTAAACCATTCCTAGTCAAGTATTAATATTCAAGGACAATATTAATACATGGAGATTAGCATGTAGGTCAACTGATGACTTGAGCTCACAAGTCATGGATATGTGATATCAAGTTGACATATGGGTATACATTGGAGAATGTGTACTGAATGACCCTCCATGAGAAAGTTTCATAGATTGTCATATGAGTGTCATAAACTTTCTCATGTGACTATTGGTATGAATAGTCCTTAGACCTGAAGTCACTACGGTTCCCTACATAAGGAGTTATGTACTTTGGTATCGTCAAACGTCACCCGTAACATGGTGGACTATAAAGGCGATCACTGGGTATGTAATGAATTATGCGGAGGGATGTGAGTGATGTAGATGAGATCTATCCCTCCCATATGATGGGAGTGATATCTGTGGGCCCCTTGATCGAGTAGGACTGCTAAAACGCATGTCCCTGCTCGAATGAGTTAATATGAGATATTGAGCTCAATTGTTTGAGTGAGTCTACTCGAAAATCAAGAAACACAAGATTGATTGAGGATGACACGGTCAATGCCTCATTGGTCAATCTAGATATCAAGGATAGAAGGACAAGGTCATACATTGCCATAGTCACGGAGGTTAAGTCGGATCTCGGCTTTCTTGTTACTTGGGTAGCATTGATGCATTGCTAGATGTTGTTCATTGCTTTTGTGTCTAAATTGGTTTAGACACATTGCCAACGTTACGAGATTACGAGAGCCTATTGGGTCACACACTAAGAACACGATGCTTTGGAGATTAATTAATCTTGATTTGGCTAAGATTTAATTGGAATTGGATTAATTGAGTTAGACTCAAGTGAATCCAATTGGATTATGGATTGAGATCTAATTTGAGTTAAACTCATTTAGATTAGACTCAACCACATTTGGATGAAATATTAATTCATTAAAATGTTTAATGAATTAATAAGAGAGGAAGATGGAGAGTTTCTCACCATTAGAGTGTTACATGAAAAGTTAGAGTGTTACATTAAAATGTTTAATGAAGGGAAGTTTAAAAGGCAAAAACTCCTCATGATATGAGTATAAAAGAGTTTTTCCCTTGTCATTTGGATGACAACTTGTCATTTTCTTTCCCCTCTTCCTTCTCTTCTCCATCTTGGCCAAAACTCACATCTTGGGTTCTTGGTGTTTTGTGAACTACCTCAAGTTGCTAGCACGTTAACATGCTTAGGGCATGTAGACATCATAAGGCAGCGGAATAACTTAACTTATACATGCCCTGTTACCATTCTTAACTTATTGACATGGGAACCTTAGCATATTAACTTTGAACTTAAGCATCCTATCATGTCTCACATAACATCATATCATAAGGTTCCATAAGTCATTATTCAAACACATAAGTAAACATATAGTTCCTGGGCCAAGTCACTACATCACACATGCGTTCTTGCCCTCCTGCTGCTTCCTTCATTATCCCCTTGAATGATCTGCGGTATAAGGAAATAAGACTATAAACACACAGGCTTAGTAAGACTCTTTCCTACTCACAAAACCATCCATCATTCATCATCTCATAATGAGCACATAAAACATTAACATACTTGGTGCTCTACTTAGAACATAACATCTTGCATCACTTATCGTATACATAGCATGGCATGAACATAAACATAGTAACATTCTAAGCATGACATGATACATGGCATAAACATAAACATCATAGACATTCTAAGCATGGCATAATTCATTCATTCTCATGGCACAATTCATAAACATAGTGAACATTCTAAGCATGGCATAATTCATGGCATATCGTAAACATAGTGACCATTCTAAGCATGGCATAATTCATGGCATATCGTAAACATAGTGAACATTCTAAGCATGGCATAATTCATGGAATAAATCATAAACATAGTGAACATTCTAAGCATGGCATAATTCATGGCATATCGTAAACATAGTGAACATTCTAAGCATGGCATAATTCATGGCATAAATCATAAACATAGTGAACATTCTCATGCATACTTCTTAACATGAAACGTAAGCATAAAATCTTATCAACATAGCATAATGCATAACATGAATGGATGCATGAGTGGAATGCATATACATAAGGATGCTTAACTTTTAAAACATACTTTTCATTGCTTAAACATAATCATCATAACATCATTTGGGGTCCCCGGCTTGTACCACATACATACATCATTGCGCGCATCCCTAGCAAGTCCGAGGTCGCGAGCCCCAACCTACTAGGGTAAGGACAGCATAGTCGGTAGTCCCCGAACCGAGGCGTTCTTAAGGTGCCCATCCCTATTGCACAGCTCCGGTAGTGCCAGAACCGTGGACAGCTACGGTAGTCCAAAACCAGGGCGTTCTTAAGGTGCCCATCCCTTGGACCCATACTTCGGTCCGGTACAAGCCCATACATAAAGAAAAATACTTTTCATGCTTCATCATTCATATGGCATTCATGGCATCTTTAACATAGCATAACTTGTTACGGCTCGGCCCGTCTACCGGCCCATTTACCGGTCCTCACGACCGTCGTACCGTCGACCATCGACCGTGCCGTCTTAGCATATTTATGCCTTAAAGACATAAGCATCATCTTTCATTCATCATCATTCATAGTATATTCATTCATTCATCATACTTAACGTCATCATTATGCCTTAAAGGCATGAACCTTAACTTCATTCTTCACTTTCATTTTTTTAGACATGGCATCATTTTCATTCTTAACATGGCATCATTTTCATTCTTAAACATGGCATCATTTTCATTCTTAAACATAAACATAACATACTTAACATGGCATCATTTTCATTCATAAACATGGCATCATCCTCATTCTTAAACATAAACATAACATACTTAACATGGCATCATTCATATCATGAATCTAACATATCATAGCATCATTTTTATCGTGATTATAACCCTATCATTCTTATCATGGCATCATTCATATCCTGAACATATACTTATCATACTTATCATGGAAACACATAAACATATACTTGATGTTAAAGGCTCAACCCTAACCCTTGGGCCCTTGAGGTTGGCCGAAACATATGGGGTCTCTAGGGTAATCCAAAAATTCCCAGAATTTATACTTAAGGGAATATAAATTAACATTATCAAGATTTTTATCTTAATTATAGACCTTTAAATCATGGTGACCGAAACCCTTAAACTTAGGGTTCTTAGTTTTGTTTCTTTCATGTTGGCCGAAACCCTAGGGTGTCCTAGGGTACTCCAAAAATTCCCAAAAATTATACTTAACCTCTACACATCATAAGGGAACATTAAATAACATTATCATGATTTTTAGAATAATTATAGACCTGTAAATCATGGTGGCCGAAACCCTTAAACATGAGGGTTCTTAGTTTTGTTTCTTTCATGTTGGCCGAAACCCTAGGGTGTCCTAGGGTACTCCAAAAATTCCCAAAAATTATACATAACCTCTAAAAATCATAAGGGAACATTAAATAACATTATCATGATTTTTAGCATAATTATAGACCTGTAAATCATGGTGGCCGAAACCCTTAAACATGAGGGTTCTTAGTTTTGTTTATTTCATGTTGGCCGAAACCCTAGGGTGTCCTAGGGTACTCCAAAAATTCCCAAAAATTATACTTAACCTCTAAACATCATAAGGGAACATTAAATAACATTATCATGATTTTTAGCATAATTATAGACCTGTAAATCATCGTGGCCGAAACCCTTAAACATGAGGGTCTCGGTTTTCTTTCCTTTCAACATCCAATTCGAAAACCAACCACTATATATCATACTAAAAATCATAAAAATCATAGGGAACTATTATACCACAGGTGAGGGAGTCTTACCTTGAGTTTCTTGATTTTTCAAACCTTGGAAGAGAAGAAAATGGTAAGATCTTTGGACCCTTGAACACCCTTGTTCTTGTATCCTTGGAAGAGACTTTAGATCTAGGAGATGGAACCTTGGAGGAAACTTTTCCAAGGGGAAAACCCTCTAGGAGTGGTCGGCTAGAATGAGGGAGGAAGAGAGGAGGAAATGCAATTGAAAGTAGAGAGAATGAAACTCCCAAACCCCCTATTTATCATCCATTAAAGAGGTAAATGAAGAGTCTCTCCATGACTCTTCATCTTCTTCTTAATCTTAACTTATATCCATTTCATTTCTTCATAGAAATCCCTTGCTAGGTGAGTTGGTTAAGGCTTACATGGTTGTACAAGAGGTCCAAGGTTCAATCCTTGGCTCATGCACCTTTATTTTTATTTTATTTTTATTTCATTTATTTTATTATTTTTATTTCCTAAATTCCAAAAATCCCCCTAAAATCACCCATAATGATGCCAATATTCCTAAATAAAATTATTTTACATTTATATTAATTTTACCTAATTTATATTAATTTTTACCTAATTAATACCCATTTTTGGAGCCCATTTAAAGCTCATTGGTACTTAGTTTTCTCAATTTAAATGAGAAAACATGGATTTTCTAGGCCAAAGTTCTCCTTAATATTTCTAGGTCCCTTGGAAAATTATTTAGACATTCTTAATATTTTAAGAAAATATTAAGAGAATTTTCCGGGTCGTTACAAAAACGTAAGGGCACGCTCTAAAGGTATAAACAGTAGATAAATCTATTAGATAGATATACTTTGTACGAATTTTCATTCGCATGGATCGATCGTGGGATCTTGTTTCCGCTACGTTTTGTGTTTATGTCGCCTGAAGATCCCAACAGATAGTACGTTAGGGAACCCATTTTTGGCAGAACTAGCCGAAGCTATCGATCCAAGACCCAAACTAGTTAGACCAAAATCTTTCAAAAAGTAACTTGAAGATGGATTTTCAATAAAAGGATTTGTCAAGGAAATGGTTGATGATCCAATAAGGTTACGACCAAAGAAGGCCTAGTGCCTCACCATGACCTGGAAGCCGATTATTGAAAATCAAATTCATTTTACTATTGTCAGATTTGAATCTAACACAGATTTGAATTAATCTTAGATTCAACCATTTTTTTAAAAAATAACTTTAAAAGCATAATTAATTGTTTTTAAAATTAATTCAACATTTCAAAATTAATCATTGTTTTCAAAATAAAATCTTTACTTCTATTAAAACCTGTCTCACAAAACTCATAAGGTTAACGTGATTGATAACTATAGATTGGGTGAGACAGACTAGGTTGTGAAAATCAATTTAAGCTATCCTTAATTCCTATTGGATCCAAATCAACAAATTCTTTATGTGTAAGAACATAAAGATTTGGACCAATGGATGTTGGATAGCGGATGCTCCAGACACATGACTGGGGACAAATTGAAATTCACCAAACTCAAGTTCAAGAACCTAGGCTCAGTAGCATTTGGCAACAATGCTACACTCAAAGTCATTGGGTCAGGTAACATTGAACTCAAATCTGATTTCGTAATTAAAAAGGTACTCTTGGTTGAGAACTTTAAGTTTAACTTTCTTAGTATAAGTTAATTATGTGATACTAGCTATGTAGTCACCTTTACCAACTCTGACTGCCTAATTAGAAATCTGCAAGACTCAGAAGTCATGCTTAAGGACACTAGGAAAAATAGCTTCTACACTATAAACCTACCCTTAGTACCTAAATGCTTCTTAACTCAGTTAGAAGAATCAAACCTCTGGCATAGGAGATTAGGTCACACTAATTTATGATTAATTTCAAAAATCACCCAACATGGTCTAATTAAGGGTATACCAAAAATTAAGAACCATGAAAACTTGATATGTGAATCATGCAACCAAGGTAAACAAACCAGGTCTAATCATAAACAAATTCAATCAGATCTAACTCAAACTACGCTTGAGCTCCTGCACCTTGACCTATTTGATTCACATGGAGCCAAGTCACTAAGCAGAAACCGGTACTGCTTAGTCATTATAGATGTTTACTCAAGGTTTACTTGGGTAAGGTTCCTAAAGATTAAGGATGAAACTCTAAACCTATTTATTGATTTTTGCAAGATAATTAAAAATCAAAATGATACCAAAATCAAAAGACTTAGGAGTGATCATGGGGGAGAGTTTGAAAATCAAAGATTTGAGGAATTTTGTAAGATAAACGGGTACATTCACGAATTCTCATGTCCTAGAACCCCCCAACAAAATGGAATAGTCGAATGGAAAAATAGAACCCTATAGGAAGCCGCTAGGACTATGCAGAATGAATTCAACCTAGTTAACCAATTTTGGATAGAAGCAATTAGTACGGCTTACTATATCCAAAATAAGGTCATAATTAACAAACGACATAATAAAACTCCCTATGAATTATACTACCATAAACTTCCAAACCTACATTACCTAAGGGTCTTTGGGTGCAAAGTTCATATCCTAAACACCAAAGACTACCTATGTAAATTTCAGTCTAAGTCAACCCCAGGGGTCTTCTTAGGATATTCAACAACAAGTAGGGCCTACAGGGTCATAAACAAACTAACAAAATTGAAGAAACAACCAATCTAATATTTGATGAAGAAACTAATTCAAAATCAGATAATCTAAATCTAAATTCATCAAATATTGATCATGAAGATAATGAACAAATTAGTGAACCATCAATTGAACCACTAGTTTAACCTCTAAATGAACTGACTATTAAACCAACTACTGAGTCAATTGATCCAATAATTGAACCAATCCAAGTAATTGAACCAAATATTGAACCGAACCGTCCAGCAGGACCTGAGGCTGAACCAAGTACTAGAAAAACCAAGAAACCCAGACTCAGTCACCCAACTGATCAAATTGTGAGTTGTTAGAATATCCTAAATATTATTAGGGATAAGTATTTCCTAGAATAGAGTTTGATTTATTCTTAGGATAGGATTTGATTTATTCCTTTGAAAAGGTCCTAGTTTTGTATATAAATAGGCTAATCTTTGTATCTCTTGATCATTGAATAACAATTATCAAATAACATAGTATCAGAGCGATAGGGTTTCGTCGTTGTTCGCGATTCCTTCTCACGGCGCGGCTTCTCTCGACGCGCATTCTTCTCCCGAACGCGTCTCTCCTCCACCAGCTCACGGCGTGATTTCCTCACACGATTCCTCTCTACAGACAAGACCTACACGCGACCTTCCTCCCCATGTGTCTTCCTCGCATCGGCTGCCCCACGCACAGCATCCGCAGCCGCCTTCGATCTCGCTCGCGACCGAGATCCCCCACGGGTCGTCGCTGCCTCTGCACAGCCTATTGTCAACTGACCTCCAGCAATCAGCGAGCCGGATCTCCTGCCGCTCGCGTACGCCGCCGCCCTCGACTACCGTTCACGCACGTCGGCGCCTCTCGGCTACTCGCGCACGCACGCCGCTGCCCTCGCCTATGCTGAATCCTTTTAACCGCTCTTCCCTTGAACGCTACTGTAGAAGAAATCTCCATCCACGCTCCTTATATTCGTTGGATCAGCACCGATTTAATTTGTCATGGCTACCTCCGGCACTACGAAACCGGATCTTTCAATTTTTACCAACCACGTCACGGCACCGCTATCGTCGGAGTTGTTGGATGGTAAGAATTATTCCTCTTGGTCCTCTCACATTAAACTCTGGCTTGTTGGACAGGGTTATGAGACACATCTCACCCAAACTGAGGAGGATATTCAAGTCATAGATCGTCCTTTATGGAAAAAGATTGATGCTCAGTTGTGTTGTATTATCCGGGCTACTATTCATCCATCTCTTAGGGATGTCTTCCGCACTCATATCACCTACAAGGATGTTTGGATACAGGCTCAACAACTGTTTACAAACACTTCTCGGTGACTTTATCAAGTTTGTGAAGACCTCATGAATATCCTTAGTACCCATCAGATCGAAGATTCTATGTCAACTTATCTGGGATCAGTCTCTAGCCTTCTATGCGAGTTCAATGACCTGCTCCCACCTACGGCCACTCCTGTTGCAGAGCTTGAAAATCGGAAGAAATTTTTTATGTCTCTGGCCTTATATGGTCTGCCCACGGATTACTCTTATATTCGTGATCAAATCCTAGGCAGCCCCATAGAGGCCACCATGGACTCTACCTGGGCGACTCTCCTCCGTGTCCCAGCCAAAATCTCGGCAACTTCATCTTCTGTTCCTGTTGACTCTTCGGCTTTGGTTTCTCGGAACAATAACAAACCTCCACCTCGTAAGGGTGGCAAAGGACGTCCTTGGTGTGATCATTGTCACCGACCAGGACACACGATTGATAAATGTTGGAGTCTCCATGGTCGACCTCCGCGTGCCGCTCAGATCGCCTAATGTTCTGTCACTTCTTCAGCTTCCACTTCACAGTTAACTCCGGCTCCGACTCCACAGCCTTCCTACGATGACTTTCTGAAATGATATGAGGACCGACGGGATTCTAATTCCCTTGCTGTCGTTACACAAGCTGGTAATTCCTTTGCTGGCATATCTCGCTCTTCGATTCCTTGGGTACTTGACTCTGGGGCCACCGATCATATCACCGGTAATAGATCTCTTTTTTCCTCGTTATCTACTTCCGGTTATTTACCCTTTGTCACCATGACAAATGGTTCTCAAACTCAGTCCCAAGGTGTTGGTAGTGTTCATTCTTCTCCATCTCTTCCCATTCAGAATGTTCTTTATGTCCCCGGAGCTCCCTTTAATTTATTATCAATAAGTTAGCTTACTCGGTCTCTTGATTATGTCATCTCGTTTACTAAATCCTCTGTTTCATTGCAGGACCGGAATACGGGGAGGATGATTGGCTTGGGATGTGAGGCTCATGGCCTATATCAACTTCACCAAAACTCTTTCATTGGTTCAACGGCGGCATCTCCACTTGTGATTCATGCTCAGCTAGGACATCCTGGTCTCGATAAGTTAAAACAATTACATCCTAATCTATCTCACTTAAAGTCTTTATCTTGTGAGTCTTGTCAGTTAGGTAAGCATGTACGTAGTTCATTTTCTCCTCGCATTATAAATCGGGCTACGTCTCCCTGTGCTTTGGTTCATTCTGATATTTGGGGTCCAAGTCGTGTTACCTCTACATTGGGGTCACGATATTTTGTTACTTTTATAGACGATTTCTCCCGTTGTTCTTGGTTATATCAGATGAAAGATCGATCCGAACTATTTTCTATTTTCCAATCTTTTTTTAATGAAATAAAAACACAATTTGGTATCCCTCTCCGATCCTTGCAGAGTGATAATGCAAGTGAGTATCTATCTACTCCGTTTCAGACCTTCTTGGCAACTCACGACATATTACATCGGAAGTCGTGTCCTCATACTCCTCAACAGAATGGAGTTGCAGAACGCAAAAATCGTCATCTTCTAGAGACCACCCAGGCTCTTCTCCACCACTCTCATGTTCCTCTTCGATTTTGGGGAGAAGCCGTACTTACTGCATATTATCTTATCAATCGCATGCCTTCCTCTACTTTACAGGGTCAAATACCTCATCATATATTGTATCCAAATCAGTCCCTTCATCCTTTACCACCTAGGGTATTTGGTTCTACATGTTTTGCTCATGCTCTTGATCCTGGAATTGATAAACTCTCTCCTCGGTCACATAAATGTGTTTTCCTTGGGTACCCACGGTCTCAGAAAGGGTACAAGTGTTATCCCCCTACTCTCCGTCGGTATTTCATCTCTGCTGATGTCACGTTCTTTGATTCGGTTCCTTTCTTTGGGCCTTCAGAATCGTCTTCCGAGTTTCCTTCTTCTGTGCCTGTATCAGTCATTTATCCTCCGGAGGACTCTCTATCACCTCCAGCTCTAATTTCTCCTCCGTTGCAGGTTTATCAGCGTCGTCCTCAGCCAGCTTTGCCACCAGCCATGGGATCATCTCTGGAGCCAAATCCTACACCCCTTCCTCCGGTCGAGTATTATGAATCTGATATTCCCATTGCACTTCGGAAAGGTATACGTTCCACTCGTAATCCTTCTCCACATTATGTATCTATGAGTTACCATCGTCTTTCTCCTTCCTATTATTCTTGTCTTTCCTCTTTGTCGTTTGTTTCTATTCCAAAGAATGAAGGAGATGCATTTGCCCACCCAGGATGGAAACAGGCTATGCTGGACAAAATGAGTGCTTTACGGAGCTGTGGGACTTGGGACCTCATTCCTTTACCACCAGGAAAGTCAGTTGTTGGTTGTCGATGGATATATACGGTGAAGATTGGTCCAGATGGAACGGTTGATCGACTTAAAGCTCGTCTCGTTGCTAAAGGCTATACTCAGGTCTTCGGATTGGATTATGAGGACACGTTTTCTCCTGTTGCCAAGATGTCTTCTATACGCTTACTCATGTCCATTGCTGCGATTCAACACTGGCCTCTATATCAGTTGGACATCAAGAATGCATTCTTACATGGTGACCTGCTCGAAGAAGTCTACATGGAGCAACCTCCGTGTTTTGTTGCTCAGGGGGAGTCTTCTGGTCTTGTGTGCCGCTTGCGAAAATCTTTATATGGTCTCAAACAGTCACCCAGAGTCCCAACAGTGGTATCAGAGCCGAGGTTTGTGTTCGACATAATCATATAATTGTTTTTGCGGAAAATTTTGTCATGATCTCAATTTTGGAAAATTTTCCAATTATGGAAACTTTCCAATTATGGTAAATTTTCGATTTAGGAATTTCAAATTTTGGAAATCATCATGAAATTTCGCAAACTTTTGAAATATCCCTGTTTCTGAAATTTTATGATAATTGTGAAAACTTTTCATTTTTGGAAACCTTCCAATTTTGGAAAAACGTAAGTTTTCTTTGTACCAGAAACATACAATTATTCTGAAAACCTTTTATTTTGGAAACTTTCCATTTATGGAAAGCTCGCAATTTTAGGCACTTTCTTTCAAGAAAGTCTAGACAAATTATGGGAATATTAATTGGCATTTAAATTGATAATTGAAATTAAATTATTTACAAAATTCTTTATTTTGGATTGAGCCTCGGGGAGCCGTCCAATTTAAAGTTAGTTGTTATAATTAAATTTCCTAAATTGAATTTAAACTGTTAAATTCTTATTTTGGATTGAGCCTCGGGGAGCCGTCCAAATTAAGCTATTGATATTAATTTTCCATAAATAAAATATGTGATCAAATCTTGGAAATTTTTGAGGTGATTCTCAAACGATAATTTCCTTATTTGATTTATGAGGTGATGCTCTTACATATTATTGTCTCCAAAATTAATTAGGAAAATTGTTTCCTATAGAGTATATTTCCTTAAATAAGATTTTCATGAAAATAATATGTCGTTGAATTAAGGGAATCTGTCTCTTAATTTAATAATATTTGATTTAGAGAAATCAAAGTCTTAAACATATTAATTCCGGAATTGATTATGATAATTTAGGAAATTGTTTCCCAAAAACAATTCTTTGAATAAAGTATGAAATTAGAATTAGGAAATCCGGTTCCTAATTCAATTAATGAGACTTGATAAATTAAGTCGCATACATACTTTATTAAGGAAATCGTTAGAACATGACATAATTATATGTCATGAATGTGCATAAAAGAAAAGAATGAGACCCAAAACCCCTTACAAAAATTAAGGCCAACACCTTCCATTAATATGGTTAGAACCGGAGTTTTGTTTCTCGTTTGGGTTGATGGACACATCCATGCCCGACTTGAATCTCAACATGTTCAAACCATGGAATTAGTTTATGATTAATATAGTTGGAGTCAAAGGTCAATCCTTAGTTTTGGTTGTTGGACACATCCAAGCCTGACTAAACGGTTGAATGAGCTCCAACCATATTAAAACTATTTCTTGATTAATGGGTCAGCCTTAAGCTTGGAGCATCGATTTGTTGTGCCATAGCCAAGGTCGATGTAAAGAGAGGTGCAGTTAGGTGCTATGTGTATTGTAGAATACTTGTTAATGAGTTAACAACCCAATGATTTATGCAAACATTCAATTAGTTGATAGCATAATGTGATAGTTACATATGTATAATATGTAATCGGTATAATTACCTACCTTCATAGCTAAGAATAACTTGATGGACTCTAGCCATGGTTGTTTTTATCTATGGTTGGATATCAACCTATTTGGAGATGTTCCTATGATCTCCCGAATTGATAAAAAGGGTTATTCAATTCGAAAAATAAATAGGATTTAATTAATGTATATTGATGCATTTTTATCATTCTCATCACATAACCTCAATTTGTATTTCTAGGATAATCACCTGATCATGTCTTCTCTGAATTTGCGTTCCATTTTGGACACCAATAAGCTGACTGGGCCAAACTTCATGGACTGGCTTCGAAACCTGAGGATAGTCCTCAAGGCAGAAAAGCTTGCTTATGTCCTTGAAGAACAACTTCCCAACCATCCTCCTAAAGATGCAACTCCAGACTAGTTAGTGGCCTATCAGAAACATGTGGCCGATTCTGAACTTGCGAGTTGCATCATGCTGGCCGCTATGGTACCTGAGCTACAAAAGCAGCATGAGCATATGGATGCTCATACCATTGTCTTCCATCTTCATGAGCTGTTTGACGAGCAGGCGAGATCCGAAAGGTTTGAGGTCTCCAGACTCCTCTTCACCTCTAAGATGCAGGAAGGCACTTCTGTTTCACAGTTTGTGTTGAAGATGTTGGGGTACATTGAGCGACTAGGCACACTCGGATTTGTAATGGATCACGAACTAAGTATTGACTTAATTCTGGATTGTTTGCCCAAGAGTTACTCACAGTTTGTGATGAACTATCGGATGAACAAACTGGAGACTACCATTCCTGAGTTGCTTAACCGCCTGAAGACTGTAGAGCCTTCTGTAAAGCAGGATCAGAAGACGGTACTGTTAGTTGGTTCCTCAAAGAAAGGTTCTAAGAGGAAGCCCAAAGAACAAAATAAGGGAAGGAAGAAAAAGGCCAAAAAGATTGAAAAGACGCTTGCCATCACTGCCGCAAGGAGGGCCACTGGCGAAGAAACTGCAAGGTTTATCTTGAGTCCTTGAAGAAGAAGGCATCCGATGCCCCATCCTCTTCAGGTATCTTCGTTATTGAATGTCACTCTGTTTCCTCGTACAGTTGGGTACTTGATACTGGGTGTAGCTCACATATTTGTAATGACATACAGGGGCTAAGAAATAGAAGAACACTCGTCAAGGGAGAACGAATTTGTGAGTTGGAAATGGAGCAAAGATTGCTGCTGTTGCCATCGGAACATATTTGCTAAAGCTCCCTACTGGACTTGTCTTAGAATTGGATAATTGTTATTTTGTTCCTTCGTTAATAAAGAACATTGTATCTATTTCATGCTTGAATGAAAAGGATTATCATTTAACTTTTAATAACAATTGCTGTTGTAACGCCCAAAAATTCTCATTTTTAGTTCTTAAAGTCCTTAGAATTATTTAAAAATGGTTTAGAAATATTCTAGATATTTTTAAGAATTTTTAGAATATTTTTATGGAATTTTCCGAGTCCGTTTAGTATTTTTAAAAAAGGAAAAACGTTTAAGGGCAGCAGGGGGGTTCGAACCCGCGACCACCAGGAGACCAGGCGCGTGCGCGACCGGCTGGGCTAGGGTATCAAGCACAACAAAAGTTGGAGAGAAATAAATTTATAGAGTAGTTACGTTTTTTCATTAAGATAGTATAAATAGATGATTAAGAGAGGAAATTAGATTTTGGTTTCTCTTCCTCACCCTAGCCGCGCGACGCCAACCTCACGCCGACCCTCTTCCCCTCTTTGTGCGCACGCCAACACCAAGCACCAACTTTTCCCTCCTCTTCCAAGGGGGCCGACCAAGAGGGAACCAAGGAGACGGAACGTTTCGTCCGTCTCGACGAGAAGAACACGTAGGCGCGGACGGTTCGTAGAAATTTCAAGCTTCTCCCGAGCCCTCGACGTCAATTTTGGTTGTAAGTTCAAGGAAACCAAAGTAAGTACTGCTCACCTGCAGTAAGAGGCGGTTTTTCCGCAAGAATTTCCCTTAAAAGTTTTTAAAAGAGATATTTCCTTTTTGTTTAAGTTTTTGCATGTGATCTTAGTTCATTATATGCTTGTATAAGTTTGATAAAGCACCCTATGTGAGATTAGGGGCTAAGAAAGTTATGAGAAAAGAAAAGAGAAGATAAAGATAAGAAAAGAAAAGGCCAAGGCCTTAAGAAATCCCCAAAAGTCAAGACTTAGGGATTTTAGCACGCAAGGTGCTCGAGAAAATGCCAAGGCATTTACAGATAAGAAAGAAAAGAAAGAAAAGCTATTTTATTTTCTAAGGCCAGTATCCGGCGTCCAAGGGCGTCGTTAAAGAAATCCAGGTGTCCAATTCCAAGATCTTGGCCCTGGTAGACCAAGGTCTGCTCTATTAGGATTGGTGGCTCGCTACCCCAACCTTTTAGGGAACGCGCATGAGATGGTACTTACGTCTTCAGTGGATCCAAGTGATTATTATTTTCAAGTATATGCTTTAGCAAAGTTTCTAAAGTTTAAAGAGTTTTCAAAAAGTTAAAGAATAGCTAAAGTTTCAAGTTGAGCCAAGAAAAGTAAATTGAGATTTATTAATGCTTGAGTATGCATTATTTGAGTTATACATGTTCTTAGTTTTCTTTCAAGCATATAAGTATCTCATATGAATTTCATATTGATCAAGAATCATGTTTGCACATTTCGAGATTTTGTGAGCTAGATAGTACTTACTAAGCTTTTTGCTTACTAGTTGCATTTCCTCTTACTACAGATAAAGGTAAAGGCAAGCAATTCTGAAGGAAGGCGACGAGGCGGTGCTGAGTAAAGTGTGTGTGGTGGCTGATTTTGGAGAGATCTTTGGACGAGACAATTTAGTTATTTGAATTACAATGTTATAGTTTATTCAAATTTCAAGTTCTTGCTTTATGGAGTTTAGCGAACATTTAAGTTTGGATAGTTTACATGCTCAATTTCTTAGAGTAAAGATTCCATGCATTTCATTTAGCATACATATCCTTATGATTGCATTGGATGAGTAGAAGTGTGAGTAGTTGGAATATTGATACTTTGTTGAAGATAGATGCATGTGCCAAGATAGTATAGTCCTCTTTGAATCAAGTTTTTATTGCTTAAATATGTTTAGAAAAGTTGCATTCACATTTCATAATGCTTTAGCAAGGTTATAGAACATGTATTTGGTGTTATGAATGCATAGGAGTCAAGATTGGTACAAACTCTAAGGTTAAAGTTCATATAAACTTGAATAGCTTATTTCTTCCGCAAAATTCTAATTTCAAGTTTATGGATTCGTTTTGATTGGCTAAATTGTTTAGAAAACTGGCATAGAGTATAGAAATGGTGTCATGATTTTATATGGCTCGAAACTATATGATTGGTGGGCTTTTGAAGCAAGTGCCGAAACTGAAATTTCAGATTTCAGCTTATCAGTCGACTGTACAGTATCAGTCGACTGATACCCGAAGCTGAGTTGGGCAGGCAAGTTTCAATAAGTATTTTCTTACGAGTTTTTGAGAAAGAAAGTGTGACATGGTATCATGCATGACTATTTAAGTTAGAATATCATTCTTAGATAGATTAAAAAAGAAAAAAAAAAGATTTCCGCATTTTTAGTCATGCTTTAGAGTCGAGAAGTAGACAGAAGTAACAATCCGTCTAAGGCAGAGAAGGCGGGTCGCTACAGGTGGTATCAGAGCAGTTCCCATTCTCCAGCATCACACACACATCAGCATCAACCTTGCCGTCTTCAAGTAAGAAAGTTTTAAGTTTCAGTTTTTCTATTGCTCCTTTACTAATTTCAGTATAGAGAAATGCTTAAGTACTTACTCATATGTGCATAGAACAAGGAAGCATGTTTAATACCTTAGTATCACGGAATCATGTTTAATCCCTAGAATGAATATTAGATTTCTAAGTAAGAAGACAAGTTTATACCTAGAGATGTAGTAGTGATTTCTTGTTCCCTTATGCATTATTAAATGGCAAGAAGAGGCCGAGCTCCTAATGCTAATAACGGAACCCCAGTTCAAGATAACAATGAGCCTGGCACAGGACAGCCAAACCTGATGGCAGTCATTGCTCAAATGCAAGCTCAGATTTCAGAGCAACAGAAGACCATCGCCACACTGATGGCAAATCAGCACCCAGAGCCCCCTACACCACCCACAGCAGGAGTGGAAACCCCAGTGGTGGCTGAAGTTTCACCAGTCACACAGGAGACCCCTGCCGTGAACCGAAGACAAGAAACGTACCTCGTCCAGTGGCAGAGGCTGAAACCCGAAAGCTTCTCAGGCACGACTGAGCCCTGGGATGCCCAGGCTTGGTTCAAGACTTTAGAGAGCACAATGGAGCTTCTTGACTGGCCAGAAGTCGAGAAGGTCAAATGTGCCTCCTTCTGCCTAACTGGAGATGCTCGTATGTGGTGGGAGCGAGTCAAGAGTAAGAGGATAGTCAACCAGAGGAGCTGGACAGATTTCGAGCAAGAGTTCCATGAGGAGTTCTTCCACATGCAGGTTACCAACAAGCACTACGAGGAATTCACGAAGTTCAGCCAAGGAGAACTACCCGTGGATGAAGCAGTGAAGATGTTTAAGCGGTTAGCTCATCTGTGCCCAGAGCTAGTTAGCACAGGAAAAGAGATGATTATGCTAATGCTCAAGATGTTAAGGCCTGAGATAGCGTTAAAGAGGGCTAGCAGTGTTAAGAGGCCACAAACCTCCGAAGAACTAATAAGTGGTGCTTTGACCACTGAGCACTACTTAAACAGTATAAAGGCCACCAGAAAGGTTGAACGATGAAGTTCTTAACAACCTTACCATCAGGGGAAGTAATGGCCTCTACTCAGAGGCTAAGGGAAGTACCAATCTGGATTTCCAACCGGGAGCTCTATAGTGACTTGACAGTCCTTGAGATGAAGGATTATGAAGTCATTTTAGGGATGGATTTCCTCAGTAAGTACAGCGCTTCAGTGGACTGCCGTAGAAGGAAGGTGATTTTCAGCCTAGAAGGAGAACCACCATTCGAGTTTCAAGGAGCCCCAAAGAGGAAGACTCAGAAATTCCTCTCAGCCTTGGCAGCCCACCAGATGCTAGAGCAAGGTGTGCTGGTTTTCTGGCACACGTAGTAGACTCAGAAGCAAAGAAAGAACTCAAGCAGGAGGATGTACGGGTAGTCTGCGAATATCCAGAAGTATTCCCCGAAGAACTACCTGGACTACCGCCCAACAGGGAGGTGGAATTTGAGATTGAGCTGGTGCCAGGTACCGGTCCGGTCTCAAAAGCCCCATATCGTATGTCTCCTGCAGAACTGAAAGAATTACAAGAGCAACTCCAGGAGCTACTAGACAAGGGCTTCATCCGCCCGAGTCATTCACCCTGGGGAGCTCCTGTACTTTTCGTCAAGAAGAAGGACGGGTCTATGCGTCTGTGCATAGACTACAGAGCTTTAAACAAGGTAACTATCAAGAACAAGTACCCTCTTCCCAGAATTGATGACCTATTCGATCAGTTGAGAGGTGCCACAGTATTCTCCAAGATAGACCTGCGTTCTGGGTATCATCAGCTAAAGGTTAAAGAAAGTGACATCCCCAAGACGGCCTTCAGGACAAGATATGGCCACTACGAATTTGTAGTGATGCATTTTGGAGTGACAAATGCTCCAGCAGTCTTCATGGAGCTGATGAACCACATCTTCAGGGAGTATCTAGATAAATTCGTCATTGTATTTATTGATGATATTCTCATATACTCACAGACTCCAGAGGACCATGCTACACACTTGAGGATAGTGCTGCAGATCCTGCAGCAGGAGAAGCTCTATGCAAAGTTCTCAAAGTGTGAGTTTTGGCTAGATCCGGTGACCTTCCTAGGTCACATTGTATCCAAAGAAGGCATTCAAGTTGATCCAGCCAAGATAGAAGCAGTCAGCAACTGGTGTAGACCCAAGAATGCCAGTGAGATCAGAAGCTTCTTAGGCCTGGCAGGATATTACAGAAAATTTGTGGAGGACTTTTCCAGAATAGCCTCTCCACTCACAGCCTTGACCAGAAAGAACAAGAAGTTTGACTGGTCAGATAAATGCGAGCACAGTTTTCTAGAGCTGAGGAAGAGACTGACCAGTGCTCCCATCCTGACTGTTCCAGAGAGTGACAAGGCCTTTGACATCTACAGTGATGCATCCAAGATGGGCCTTGGAGCTATCCTCATGCAAGATGGTAAAGTAATAGCATATGCCTCCAGACAGCTCAAGGACTATGAGAAGAATTACCCTACCCACGACCTTGAGCTAGCAGCTGTGGTTTTCGCACTGAAGCTCTGGAGACACTACCTGTATGGAGTGCAGTGCAGAATCTTCACAGACCATCAAAGTTTGAAGTACTTCTTCACTCAGAAGGACCTGAATATGAGGCAGCGCAGGTGGCTAGAGTTGGTCAAAGATTATGACTGTGAAATCCTCTACCACCCAGGTAAAGCTAATAAAGTGGCAGATGCACTGAGCAGAAAATCCTGTGCAGCACTGATGTCCCTATCATCACTGTCTCTACCACTTCAGAAAGAAATAAAGGATTTTGGAGTCGAGGTAATAATTGGGCAACTTTCTGCATTGACTCTAGAGTCAACCCTGCTTGTGGATATACAAAGAAAGCAAAGTCAAGACCCAGAAATCCAGAAGATCAAGCAGGGGATCCAAGAGGCAGAAAATTCAGAGTTTCGAGTATCAGATAGTGGCATCCTCTATCTTGGAGACCGCCTTTGCGTCCCCAATGATGAGGAACTAAGAAAGAATATTTTAGAAGAAGCCCACAGTACCCCGTACTCTATGCATCCTGGTTCTACCAAGATGTACCAAGATTTAAGACAAAGGTTCTGGTGGTCTGGACTCAAGCGAGACGTGGCCAGATATATCAGTACCTGCTTGACCTGCCAGAGAGTCAAAGCAGAACACCAGAGACCAGGAGGAGTTCTGCAGCCTCTTTCCATTCCAGAGTGGAAGTGGGAAGAGATATCCATGGATTTTATCACAGGTCTCCCAAGGACCACCCATGGACACGATGCAATATGGGTGATAGTGGACAGATTGACCAAGTCTGCCCACTTCCTAGCCATCAAGTTATCGCATTCGGTAGAGCAATTAGCACAGCTGTACGTGAAAGAAGTGATCAGGCTTCACGGAGTTCCGAGGTCGATCGTGTCTGACAGAGATGGGCGGTTCACCTCCCATTTTTGGAAGTGTGTTCAGGACGCCCTAGGCACCAGACTTCAGTTCAGCACAGCTTTCCATCCCCAGACAGATGCACAAACAGAGAGAGTAAATCAGATTTTAGAAGACATGCTCAGGGCTTGTGCATTGGACTTTAAAGGTAGTTGGTGCAAATTTCTATGCTTAGCTGAGTTTGCCTACAACAATAGCTATCAGGCCACCATCAGGATGGCACCTTATGAGGCATTGTATGGCAGAAAATGCAGATCACCCATATGTTGGCAAGAAGCTGGTGAGAAGAAAGAGATGGAGTCAGGACTAGGCAGCCAGACTGAGCTTATAGATGAGACCACTCAGGCTATCCAGACGATCCGCCAGAGGATTGAGACTGCCCAGAGTAGACAGAAAAGTTATGCTGACACACGCCGTAGGCCACTTGAATTCCAAGTTGGAGATTCAGTATTTCTCAAGGTCGCTCCTATGAAGGGAGTGATGAGATTTGGCAAAAAGGGCAAGCTGAGTCCTCGCTACATAGGACCCTACAAGATTATAAAGAGAGTTGGGAAGGTAGCCTATGAGCTGGACTTGCCAGAGGATATGTCAGCTATCCACAGTACCTTTCATGTCTCTATGCTAAAGAAGTGTATTCACGACCCTAGCCAAGTGATTCAGCCTCAGTCAGTACAGATCCAAGAAGATCTTAGCTATGAGAGCAGACCGACACAGATAGTGGACAAAGCAGTTAAAAGATTAAGAAACAAAGAAGTGCCACTAGTGAAGGTCATCTGGCAGAATCAAAAGCATGAGGAGGCTACTTGGGAACGTGAGGACAGCATGAGAGAAGATATCCAGAATTATTCTAAGTTCGAGGACGAACTTTTTATAAGGTATGGGGGATTGTAACGCCCCAAAATTCCCATTTTTAGTTCTTAAAGTCCTTAGAATTATTTAAAAATGGTTTAGAAATATTCTAGATATTTTTAGGAATTTTTAGAATATTTTTATGGAATTTTCCGAGTCCGTTTAGTATTTTTAAAAAAGAAAAACGTTAAAGGGCAGCAGGGGGTTCGAACCCGCACCACCGGAGAGCAAGCACGCGCGTGACCGGCTGGGCTAGGGTATCAAGCACAACAAAAGTGGAGAGAAATATATTTATAGAGTAGTTACGTTTTTTCCATAAAGATAGTATAAATAGATAAGTTAAGAGAGGAAATTGGATTTTTGGTTTTCTCTTCCTCACCCTAGCCGCGCGACACGCACGGAATCCTCTTCCCTCTCTTGTGCGCACGCCAACACCAAGCCAGACTTCCTCTCCTCTTCCAAGGGGGCCGGCCAAGAGGGAACCAAGGAGACGGAGCGTTTCGTCCGTCTCGACGAGAAGAACACGTAGGCGCGGACGGTTCGTAGAGATTTCAAGCTTCTCCCGAGCCCTAGACGTCAATTTTGGTTGTAAGTTCAAGGAAACAATGTAAGTACTGCTCACCTGCAGTAAGAGGCGGTTTTTCCGCAAGAATTTCCCTTAAAAGTTTTTAAAAGAGATATTTCCTTTTTGTTTAAGTTTTTGCATGTGATCTTAGTTCATTATATGCTTGTATAAGTTTGATAAAGCACCCTATGTGAGATTAGGGGCTAAGAAAGTTATGAGAAAAGAAAAGAGAAGATAAAGATAAGAAAAGAAAAGGCCAAGGCCTTAAGAAATCCCCAAAAGTCAAGACTTAGGGATTTTAGCACGCAAGGTGCTCGAGAAAATGCCAAGGCATTTACAGATAAGAAAGAAAAGAAAGAAAAGCTATTTTATTTTCTAAGGCCAGTACCCGGCGTCCAAGGGCGTCGTTAAAGAAATCCAAGTGTCCAATTCCAAGGTCTTGGCCCTGGTAGACCAAGGTCTGCTCTATTAGGATTGGTGGCTCGCTACCCCAACCTTTTAGGGAACGCGCATGAGATGGTACTTACGTCTTCAGTGGATCCAAGTGATTATTATTTTCAAGTATATGCTTTAGCAAAGTTTCTAAAGTTTAAAGAGTTTTCAAAAAGTTAAAGAATAGCTAAAGTTTCAAGTTGAGCCAAGAAAAGTAAATTGAGATTTATTAATGCTTGAGTATGCATGTTTTGAGTTATACATGTTCTTAGTTTTCTTTCAAGCATAAAGTATCTCATATGAATTTCATATTGATCAAGAAGCATGTTTGCACATTTCGAGATTTTGTGAGCTAGATAGTACTTACTAAGCTTTTTGCTTACTAGTTGCATTTCCTCTTACTGCAGATAAAGGTAAAGGCAAGCAATTCTGAAGGAAGGCGACGAGGCGGTGCTGAGTAAAGTGTGTGTGGTGGCTGATTTTGGAGAGATCCTTGAGACGAGACAATTTAGTTATTTGAATTACAATGTTTTAGTTTATTCAAATTTCAAGTTCTTGCTTTATGGAGTTTAGCGAACATTTAAGCTTGGATAGTATACATGCTCAATTTCTTAGAGTAAAGATTCCATGACATTTCATTTAGCATACATATCCTTATGATTGCATTGGATGAGTAGAAGTGGGAGTAGTTTGGAATATTGATACTTTGTTGAGAAATAGATGCATGTGCCAAGATAGTATAATTCCCTTTGAATCAAGTTTTTATTGCTTAAATATGTTTTAGAAAAGTTGCATTCACATTTCATAATGCTTTAGCAAGGTTATAGAACATGTATTTGGTGTTATGAATGCATAGAGTCAAGTTGGTACAAACTCTAAGGTTAAATTCATATAAACTTGAATAGCTTATTTACTTCCACAAAAGTTCTAATTTCAAGTTTATGGATTCGTTTTGATTGGCTAAATTGTTTAGAAACTGGCATAGAGTATAGAAATGCGTTCATGATTTTATATGGCTCGAAACTATATGTTTGGTGGGCTTTTGAAACAAGGCTTCGAATCTGAAAATCAGGTTTTCAGACTTATCAGTCGACTGGTA
>JAGFNQ010008763.1:0-26572 GCA_024364735.1 Boesenbergia rotunda | reverse complement strand
AATCTCTAAACAAGGTAGGCCAATATAACCCTGCATCCAAAACCTTCCTAGCAGTACGTTGAGGACCAAAATGCCCCCCACATGCAAGTGTATGACAAAATGAAAGTACTGACTGGAACTCACAATCAGGGATGCATCTCCTGACTACCTGGTCGCTACAAAATTTCCAAAGATAAGGGTCATCCCACACATAATACTTAGAATCACTCGCTAATTTATCACGTTGAGCTCTAGAAAAATGTGTAGGGAAGACATGTGCAACCAAATAATTAACAAGATCGGCATACCATGGCACATTACCTTGCAGGTGCAGAAGATGCTCATGTGGGAATGCATCTGCAATGGGTGTAGGATCTGTCGCCCCCTCAATCCTGCTCAGGTGGTCAGCTACTAGGTTCTCTTTACCGCTCCTATCGCGTATCTTCATGTCGAATTCTTGAAGCAGAAGCATCCATCGAATCAGTCTTGGATTCGAATTCGGCTTCTTTAAGAGATACCTAATAGCTGCATGGTGAGAAAAAATAATCACATGTGAGCACAATAGATACGAACGAAACTTATCCAAAGCAAAAAACAATGGCTAAAAGCTACTTTTTAGATGTGGTATAATTGGCCTGAGCAGAATCCAGTGTCCGGGACGCATAACAAATGACGTGCGGCGCTCCATCCACCCTCTGGCCTAGCACTGGTCCCACGGCATGATCTGATGCATCACACATAAGCTCGAATGGTAAACTCCAGTCTGGGGGCCGAATGATAGGGGTCGATGTGAGAGCCGCCTTCAAGTGATCAAAGGCGTCCTTACACTGCTGATCAAAATGAAACTCCACATCCTTCTGTAGCAAGGTCGAAAGAGGAAGGGCTATCCTGCTGAAATCTCTAATGAATCGCTTGTAGAAACCTGCGTGGCCAAGAAAAGAGCGAACGCCCCACACGCATGCGGGGTAAGGCAGAGATGTAATACAATTAATTTTTGCAGGATCCACTTCGATACCCTTCCGAGAGATTATGTGACCTAAAACTATGCCATGCTCAACCATGAAATGACATTTTTCATAATTAAGTATTAGGTCAGTCTCTATGCAACGATGCAAAACTCTAGATAAGCTATCCAAATATGCATCAAAAGAGGATCCATATACAGTAAAGTCATCCATAAATACCTCCATGCAATGCTCTAAAAGATCCGAAAAAATGCTTACCATGCATCACTGGAAGGTACCTGGGGCATTGCATAATCCAAATGGCATCCTCCTATATGCAAAAGTCCCAAATGGGCAGGTGAAAGTCATGTTATCCTGGTCCTCGAGAGCAATATGAATCTGAAAGTATCCAGTAAAACCATCCAAGAAGCAATAATGTGATCTACCAGCAAGCCTCTCCAACATCTGGTCGATGAATGGTAAGGGGTAGTGATCCTTCCTCGTAGCCTGATTCAGCTTCCGGTAGACTATGCATACTCTCCATGAACTCTGGACTCTAGCAGGAATCAAAGCACTCTCCTTGCCCTTCACCACTGTGATACCGGACATCTTCGGGACCACCTGCACTGGACTCACCCACTGACTGTCGGAGACAGGATTTATAACGCCATCCTGTAGTAGCTTGGTTACCTCCTTCTTGACCACATCTAAAATAAGTCGGTTGAGTCTGCGCAGTGGTTGTCTCACCGATCTTGCACCCTCCTCTAAGAAAATCCTGTGCATGCAACTGGATGAGCTAATCCCTGGTATATCTGCAATGGTCCACCTAATAGCCCTCTGACACATCCGTAGAAGATCTAGTAGCCTTTTCTCTTGACTTGGCTCAAGATGTTGAGCAATGATGACTGGCAACTGCTCATTCTCTCCTAGGTAGGCATACTTCAAGTGCTCAGGTAGGGGCTTCAAAGTAAGCTTTGGGGGTTTCAAGACTGATGGAAGCAATTTTTCAAAACCTGCCTCCAATGTAGACACCTCAGCCTCATCCACCTGGATAGTGTCACAGACTGAAGCTGATCCACCACTATCATCAACATCCTCATCTGAACCCTCTGTGTTGGCTAGATCTAAATCCGTGCCATCTGACTCCTTAGAATCTAGTGTGTCCAATACGTCAATACCCAGCAGCGAATGATCCTCAGCTGGATATCTGATTGCATCATGGATGGAGAAGTGAACCACTGTGTCCCCAAACTCAATGGTGAGTGTCCCTGCATGAACATCGATCTTGGTTCTTGCTGTTAGTAATATGAGAGAAGTGTCCTAAGGCAATCGCCTTATGATTGTAAATATTTATTTTAATAAATGAAAATTCACTATTTGAGTATACATGTTTGTGTATTTGATTGGGATCTTAAACTCATTTACTGAAAGTCCGCAATATAATTCACAGCATGAGAGAATTTGTGATGAATTCACAACTAGTGATAATCTCTACATGTGCAATTGTGAAGTATTGAAAATGTCCCTAGTCGATGAATTGATAAATACGGACACTATCAATTCTGTTGAGACTAGCATGGGATATTCTCTAATCAGCTGATTCTCACTGGCTGGTGACATTGGGATGTCCAGAGATAAACATGAATGCTAGTTAAGGGAACTAGTTTATTGGAGTGACTGGCTGTAAAACTTCTCATAGTAGTCTACATATAGACATGTCAGTGAAGTTATTACTGCAGCTTAAGTGCGATGTTCCTATCACATGTGGTGTTCAAGTCATCTTGGTCATGGAGACTTATACTTTAACATCTTAAGCAAGCATCTCCAAGGAGGTGTGGACCCAGGATGGTTGGGTATAAGTCGAAGTGCCCGAAGATGATTGAACAGCCTACAAAAGATTCACCACTCCTCGCGAGGGGATGTATACCCAAGGCCTATCGTCGGATTGTTACTCAAAGCCTCTGGCCAGAGCATGACATGTTCAGAGTATGAGTCTCTGAAATACATGAGAGTAATTAGAATCCGTTAGACGAGAAAGACATTACTTGGGCTAGGTTAGACGTAGTCAGCCTAGTGGGGACTGACACATATAGACCATGTCCTGAACCAAGTGGGTATAAGATGGTGAAGGGAATGAGGCATGAATCATTTGAGCTGCCGAAGGGTTTCAGAATAATTTCTGAGGCCAACCGTTGATCTTTCGATTAATTGGGGATCATGATGTACTACTAGGTGTCACTCATGATCGTTCTATAATTGATGAATTATAGACGGCCAACATAAATCGAAAGCCTATTTAGTCACTCGCATTACGAGTAATCCGTGGGATTTAAAACGAGTTGAAAATTGGATTTTTCAATCAAGAGAAATAAGTCGATCTGAATTTATCAGAGGCGCATCGGAAGCTTAAAATGGCTAAGTTTTTTGAAGGCTTATTGGACGAATTAAATGAGTTTAATTCGTAAGGGTTTGGCTTGGTGTGGCCGGCCAATGAGGGTGCCCACCCTCTTTGGTTTGGCCGGCCACAATAAAGGAGGGAAACCAATTTATTTGGTTTAAATTATAAAATAAATCAGGCGCGATTTGTTTTATAAAATTATGGATAAATAAATTCATATAAAGAAATTTATATAAAGAAATTTATATAAAGAGATTTATTTTCATGGAATTTAAAATGAACCATGGATTGATTTATTTTATAAAATCAATTATGAATTGATTTTTCCATGATGAGAAAAATTTATATAATAAATTTATTCCTTTTATGGAAATTAAAATGAACCGCGGATTGGTTTATTTTATTTTATAAAATCAATTATGAATTGATTTTTCCATAATAAGAAAAATTTATATAATAAATTTTTGTGAAAATTTTTCCATAATAAAAGGGGAGATGTGCTTGTTTTATTATAAAGTTAGTTATAATAAATCTTGGCATAACGGAATAATTCATAAGAAAATTTATGTGATAAATTTCTTATGAAAATTTATTCCGTTAAAGGAGAGACTTGGCAATGGAGAGGCTACTATATAAAGGAATCAAGGCAAGGCTTGAATTGCAATTAAGAGATCAAGTAGCAAGCTCTCTCTCTCTCTCTTATTCTCTCCCTCTCTCTCTAGGGCCGACGCCCTCACTCTCTCTCTAGGGCCGGTACCCTCTCTCTCTCTAGGGCCGGCGCCCTCTCTCCTCCCCTAGGGCCGGCGCCACCTTCCCTTGCCGTGAGCCACCACCAAGACGAAGCGGGTCGTGACTCCTTCCTTCCTTCACGGAATCTTGATTCCGTTACTTGGTGGTTAGTTTTCATCTCTCTCTCTTGATATTTTAGTTGTGCCTTTGGAGAATCTAGTAGTTCTTGTTGGCACGAAACTCGTGGCTTTGCGAAGTCATCCCGAAGAGAACTCGGCGTGGACGCAAATAGATGCGGTGCTTCTAAGGGACGCAACGGTTGGATCTCGTCCCTTACTTCGAGTTACGCGAGGTATTGAGTATTTACTTTCTGCAAAATTTTAATTTATGATCATGTCCACACATTATAAGGTTGCATGCTAGATACGTGGTTAAAAATAATTTAGGAAATTATTTATGCTAATTCTTCCGCTGCACGTAATTATTTTTTTAAATTACGAACCCGTATCCATGTCAACATGCACCCGGTTCCAACAGTGGTATCAGAGCCGGTTAGTGTTCGACATAATCATATAATTGTTTTGCGGAAAACTTTATCATGATCTCAATTTTGAAAAAAATTTCCAATTATGGAAACTTTCCAATTATCATAAATTTTTATTTAGGAATTTCAAAGTTTGGAAATCCTCATGAAATTTTGCAAACTTTTGAAATATCCTAGTTTCTGAAATTTTATGATAATTGTGAAAACTTCCCATTTTTGGAAACATTCTAATTTTGAAAATTTCCTATTTTAGAAATTTTCTAATTTTGGAAATATGTAAGTTTTCTTTGTACCAGAAACTTACAATTATTCTGAAAATCTATTATGAAATCTCGCAATTTTCGGCACTTTCTTTCAAGAAAGTCTAGACAAATTTATGGATTATTAATTGACAATTAAATTTGAATTGGTTTTAAATTATTAACAAAATTCTTTATTTTGGATTGAGCCTCGGGGAGCCGTCCAATTTAAAGTTAGTTGTTGTAATTTAATTTCTTATTTTGAATAAAATTGTCATGTTTAATTTGGTTACGCCTCGGGGAGCGGACCAAATTAGATTTACAACAAATTCCTTTTTTTGGGTATCTGAGCCTCGGGGAGCCACCCAAAGAAAATAATTTGTTAAAATTAATAAATCCATAAATAAAATATGTAAACAAATCTTGGAAATTTTGAGGTGATTCTCAAACGATAATTTCCTTATTTGATTTAAGAGGTGATGCTCTAACATATTGTTGTCTCCAAAATTAATTAGGAAAATGGTTTCCTATAGAGTTTTCTTAAAAGAGATTTTCATGAAAATAATATGTGGTTGAATTAAGGGAATCTTTCTCTTAATTTAATAAGATTTGATTTAGAGAAATCAAAGTCTTAAACATAATATTTCTGAAATTAATTAAGACAATTTAGGAAATTGTTTCCCAAAACAATTCCTTGAATAAAGTATGAAATTAGAATTAGGAAATCCGGTTCCTAATTTAATTAATGAAACTTGATAAATTAAGTCACATATATACTTTATTAAGGAAATCGTTAGTACATGACATAATTATATGTCATGAATGTGCTTAGAAAAGAAAGGATGAGACCCAAAACCCCTTACAAAATATTAAGGCCAACACCTTCCATTAATATGGTTAGAACCGGAGTTTTGTTTCTCGTTTGGGTTGATGGACACATCCATGCCCGGCTTGAACCTCAACATGTTCAAACCATGGAATTAGGTTATGATTAATATAGTTGGAGTCAGAGGTCAATCCTTAGTTTTGGTTGTTGGACACATCCAAGCCTGACTAAACGGTTGAATGAGCTCCAACCATATTAAAACTATTTCTTGATTAATGGGTCAGCCTTAAGCTTGGAGCATCGATTTGCTGTGCCACAACCATGGTCGATGTAAAGAGAGGTGCAGTTGGGTGCTATGTATATTGTTGCATACTTGTTAATGAGTTAACAACCCAATGATTTATGCAAACATTCAATTAGTTGAAAGTATAAAGTGATAGTTACATATATGTGATATGTAATCGGTATAATTTCCTACCTTCATAGCTAAGAATAACTTGATGGTCACAGCCATGGTTGTTCTTATCTATGGTTGGATATCAAGCTATTTGGAGATGCTGCTACGATCTCCCGAATTGATAAAAAGGGTTATTCAATTCGAAAAATAAATAGGATTTAATTAATGTATGTTGATGCATTCTTTATCATTCTTCTCACATAAGCTCAATTTGTATTTCCAGGGTAATCACTCGATCATGTCTTCTCCAAATTTGCGTTCCATTTTGGACACCAATAAACTGACTGGGCCAAACTTCATGGACTGGCTTCGAAACCTAAGGATAGTCCTCAAGGAGAGAAGCTTGCTTATGTCCTTGAAGATCAACTTCCCAACCGTCCTCCAGAAAATGCAACTCAAGACCAGTTAGTGGACTATCAGAAACATGTGACCGATTCTGAACTTGCGAGTTGCATCATGCTAGCCTCTATGGTACCTGAGCTGCAAAAGCAGCATGAGCATATGGATGCTTATACCATCATCTTCCATCTTCATGAGTTATTTGAAGAGTAGGCGAGATCTGAAAGGTTCGAAGTCTTCAGACACCTCTTCACCTCTAGGATGCAGGAATGCACTTCTGCCTCACAGTTTGTGTTAAAGATGTTGGGGTACATTGAGCGACTGAGCACACTCGGTTTTGCAATGGATCATGAACTAAGTATTGAATTAATTATGCATTGTTAGCCCAAAAGTTATTCACAATTTGTGATGAACTATCGGATGAACAAGTTGGAGACTACCATTCCTGAGTTGCTCAACCTGCTGAAGACTATAGAGCCTTCTGTAAAGCAGGATCAAATAACGGTACTGTTAGTTGGTTCCTCGAAGAAAGGTTCTAAGAGGAAAGACAAAGAATAGAATAAAGCAAAGAAGAAAAAGGCCAAAAAGATTGAAATGAAACCAAAAGGCACTTGCCATCATTGTGGCAAGGAGGGCCACTGGCGAAGAAACTGCAAGGTTTATCTTGAGTCCTTGAAGAAGAAGGCATCCGATTCCCCATCCTCTTCAGACATCATCGTTATTGAATGTCACTCTATTTCCTTGTACACCTGGGTACTTGATACTGGGTGTAGCTCAAATATATGTAATGACATACAAGGGCTAAGGAATAGAAGAAGACTTGTCAAGGGAGAAGCGAATTTGTGAGTTGGAAATGGAGCAAAGATTGCTGCTATTGCCATCGGAACATATTTGCTAAAGCTCCCTACTGGACTTGTCTTAGAATTGGATAATTGTTATTTTGTTCCTTCGTTAATAAAGAACATTGTATCTATTTCATGCTTGAATGAAAAGGGTTATCATTTAACTTTTAGTAACAATTGTTGTTACAAACTTTAAATGGTGTTCTTTATGGGAATGAAACTTTGTGCAATGGTATCTACACGTTAGATTTATCCGATGACGTTTTCAATATCGAAGTAAGCAACAAACGTGTTCGAATAGATAATCGAATAGACTCCTATACGTGGCATTGTCGTCTTGGCCATGTACGTAAGAAACGCATGACCAAATTACACCGATGTGGAATTCTGGAATCATTTGAACCCGGTTCATTTGATACATGCGAATCATGCTTAAAAGGCAAGATGACCAAATTACCCTTTTCCGGAAAAGGTAATCCAGTGGGAGAATTGCTTGGTCTAATACATACTGATGTATGTGGACCAATGTCAACTCTTGCACAAGGTGGCTATAGCTACTTCATTACCTTTATCGATGATCACTCATGATTCGGGTATGTGTTCTTAATGAAACACAAATCTGAAGCTTTTGAGAAATTCAAAGAGTTCAGAAATGAAGTAGAGAAACAGCTTGGCAAAAGTATTAAAATACTTCGATCCGATCGGGGTGGTGAATACATAAGTCAAGAGTTTCAAGACTATCTTAGGGACAATGGGATATTGTCTCAATGGACTCCGCCATATACACCACAGCATAATGGTGTATCTGAGAGGCGCAATTGAACCTTGATGGACATGGTTAGATCCATGATGAATCATGCAACTCTTCCAAAATCCTTTTGGGGCTATGCACTTAAGACAGCTGTTTACTTGCTAAACAGAGTCCCGACCAAGGTAGTCTCTACTACTCCATATGAGACATGGAATAGTAAGAAACCTTACTTAACTCACCTTAAGATATGGGGTTGTCCTGCTTATGTGAAGCGGACTGTATCAGACAAATTGGATGCTAAGTCTGATAAATGTCTATTTATTGAATACCCTAACGAAACAAAGGGTTACCAATTCTATCATCCCTTGGAACAAAAGGTGTTTGTTTCAAGGCATGCTGTATTTCTGGAAAAAGAATTTCTTTTACAAGAAAATAGTGGGAGTGACATTGAACTTGATGAAGTTCAAGAAACTCTAATAGACATTACAAAGACACCTAGTCTAGACCCACAACCAATAACTCATAATGATGAGCTATCAGTTGAACCTAAAACGACACCACCTCTTCGTAGGTCTGATAGGACACGGAATATTCCAGAGAGATACGGATTTCTCATAAGTGAATCGAACGACGTGTTACTCATTAACGATGACGAACCTATCAGTTATGAAGATGTTCTGAAAAGTTCAGAAAGGGACAAATGGTTTGAAGCCATGAAGTCGGAAATGGATTCCATGTACGAAAACCAAGTGTGGGACTTGGTTAACCCACCTGAAGGGATTAAGCCCATAGGGTGCAAGTGGGTTTTCAAGAAGAAAACCGACATGGAAGGTAATGTTGTTACCTTTAAGGCTAGATTAGTGGCAAAAGGATATCGTCAAAAACAAGGAATTGATTATGACGAAATCTATTCGCCAGTAGCTATGCTTAAATCCATTCAGATGCTCCTGGCCATAGCAGCTCATTATGATTATGAGATATGGCAAATGGATGTGAAAACAACTTTCCTTAATGGAAACCTGCTTGAGGATGTATACATGATACAACCTGAAGGTTTCTCATCGGTTGATAAAACCAAAGTATACAAGCTTCGACGATCCATATATGGACTAAAGCAAGCATCCAGGAGCTAGAACATCCGTTTTGATGAGACAATCAAAGAGTTTGATTTCTCATAAAATCGTAACGAACCTTGTGTGTACAAGAAGGTTAGTGGGAGTGCAGTCGTATTCCTAGTGTTATATGTCAATGACATATTACTTATAGGAAACGATATATCAGTCTTACAGTCTGTTAAAATTTGGTTGTCCAAAACTTTCTCCATGAAAGACCTGGGAGAAGAAACCTATATCCTTGGGATTACAATCTATAGAGATAGATCAAAACGGTTGCTTGGTCTTTCGCAGTCTACATATATAGACCGAGTGCTAAAAAGGTTTAGCAAGTCGGAATCCAAGAAAGGTTACCTTCCCATCAGGCATGGGATCAACCTTTCAAAGTCTATGTGTCCGCGCACAGAAGACGAGAGGATTTGCATGAATAAGATTCCTTATGCATCCGCGATATGATCTATCATGTATGCTATGTTATGTACAAGGCCCGATGTATCGTATGCTCTGAGTGTCACGAGCAGATACCAGTCTGATCCAGGAATGGATCATTGGGCGGCTGTCAAGACAATCCTTAAGTACTTAAGAAGAACTAAGGATGTGTTCCTAATATATAGAGAAAGAGATATGGTAATACGTGGGTATACTGATGCCAGTTTCCAGACAGATAAGGATGACTCCAAATCTCAGTCTGGATACGTATTTACTTTGAATGGAGGCGCAATAAGTTGGAAGAGTTCCAAACAAGACACCGTAGCGGATTCTACCACGGAAGCGGAATATATCGCACCTTCGGAAGCAGCAAAGGAAGCAGTCTGGATCAAGAAGTTTGTCTCCGAACTTGGTGTGGTTCCAACCATTGATGAAGTAGTGCCGGTTTACTGCGACAACAATAGAGCTATTGCACAAGCAAAGGAACCAAGGTCTCATCAGCAATCCAAACACGTGCTTCGCCGCTATCATCTGATCAGAGAGATTATAAGTAGGAATGATATACAAATTGAGAAAATTCTCACTGAAAGGAATTTAGCGGATCCTTTAACTAAGGCCTTGCCTCAAAGTAAGTTTGAGGGTCATGTTAGAGCCTGTGGTATTGGATACCGTAGTGATTGGAATTAGGCCAAGTGAGAGTTTGTTAGTAATATGAGAGAAGTGTCCTAAGGCAATCGCCTTATGATTGTAAACATTTATTTTAATAAATGAACATTCACTATTTGAGTATACATGTTTGGGTATTTGATTGGAATCTTAAACTCATTTACTGAAAGTCAGTAATATAATTCACAGCATGAGAGAATTTGTGATGAATTCACAACTAGTGATTATCTCTACATGTGCAATTGTGAAGTATTGAAAATGTCCCTAGTTGATGAATTGATAAATACAGACACTATTAATTCTGTTGAGACTAGCATGGGTTATTCTCTAATCAGCTGATTTTCACTGGCTGGTGACATTGGGATGTCCGGAGATAAACATGAATGCTAGTTAAGGGAACTAGTTCATTAGAGTGACTGGCTGTAAAACTTCACATGGTAGTCTACATATAGACATGTCAGTGAAGTTCTTACTGCAGCTTAAGTGCGATGTTCCTTTAACTTGCGGTGTTCAAGTCATCTTGGTCATGGAGACTTATACTTTAACATCTTAAGCAAGCATCTCCAAGGAGGTGTGGACCCAGGATGGTTGGGTATAAGCCGAAGTGCCCAAAGATGTTTGAACAACCTACAAAGGATTCACCACTCCTTGCGAGTGGATGTATACCCAAGGCCTATCGTCGGATTGTTACACAAAGCCTCTGGCCAGAGCATGACATGTTCAGAGTATGAGTCTCTGAAATACATCACAGTAATTAGAATCCGTTGGATGAGAAAGACATTACTTGGGCTAGGTGTGACGTAGTCAGCCTAGTGGGGACTGACACATATAGACCATGTCCTGAACCAAGTGGGTATAAGATGGTGAAGGGAATGAGGCACAAATCATTTGAGCTGCCGAAGGGTTTCAGAATAATTTCTGAGGTCAACCGTTGATCTTTCGATTAATTGGGGATCATGATGTACTACTAGGTGCCATTCATGATCGTTCTATAATTGCTGAATTATAGACGGCCAACATAAATCGAAAGCCTATTTAGTCACACACACTACGTGTAATCCGAGGGATTTAAAACGAGTTGAAAATTGGATTTTCTAATCAAGAGAAATAAGTCGAATCTGAATTTATCAGAGGTGCATCGGAAGCTTAAAATGGCTAAGTCTTTTGAAGGCTTATTGGACGAATTAAATGAGTTTAATTCGCAAGCGTTTGTCTTGGTGTGGCCGGCCACAATAAAGGAGGGAAACCAATTTATTTGGTTTAAATTATAAAATAAATCAAGCGCGATTTATTTTATAAAATTATGGATAAATAAATTTATATAAAGAAAGTTATATAAAGAGATTTATTTTCATGGAATTTAAAATGAACCATGAATTGGTTTATTTTATAAAATCAATTATGAATTGATTTTTCCATGATGAGAAAAATTTATATAATAAATTTATTCCTTTTATGGAAATTAAAATGAACCGTGAATTGGTTTATTTTATTTTATAAAATCAATTATGAATTAATTTTTCCATGATAAGAAAAATTTATATAATAAATTTTTGTGAAAATTTATTCCTTAATAAAAGAGGAGATGTGCTTGTTTTATTATAAAGTTAGGTATAATAAAACTTGGCATAACGGAATAATTCATAAGAAAATTTATGGGATAAATTTCTTATGAAAATTTATTCCGTTAAAGGGGAGACTTGGCGATGGAGAGGCTACTATATAAAGGAACCAAGGCAAGGCTTGAATTCCAATTAAGAGATCAAGTAGCAAGCTCTCTCTCTCTCTTATTCTCTCCCTCTAACTCTAGGGCTGGCGCCCTCTCTCTCTCTCTCTAGGGACGGCGCCCTCTCTCTCTCTAGGGCCGGCGCCCTCTCTCCTCCCCTAGGGCCGACGCCACCTTCCCTTGCCGTGAGCCACCACCAAGACGAAGCGGGTTGCGACTCCTTCCTTCCTTCACGGAATCTTGATTCCGTTATTTGGTGATTAGTTTCCATCTCTCTCTCTTGATATTTTAGTTGTGCCTTTGGAGAATCTAGTAGTTCTTGTCGGCACGGAACTCGTGGCTTTGCGAAGTCATCCCGAAGAGAACTCGGCGTGGACACGAATAGAGGCGGAGCTTCCAAGGGACGCTACGGTTGGATCTCGTCCCTTACTTCGAGTTACGCGAGGTATTGAGTAAATTAGTTTACTTTCTGTAAAATTTTAATTTATGATCATGTCCACACATCATAAGGTTGCATGCTAGATACGTGGTTAAAAATAATTTGAGAAATTATTTATGCTAATTCTTCCGCTGTACGTAATTATTTTTTTAAATTACGAACCCGTATCCATGTCAACATGCACCCGGTCCCAACACTTGCCGTCTTCAGAAATGAGCGTCCCAAAATCAATGGAACTGAGCTGGAGGTTAGGTCCTTCTCCATATCTATGATGTAAAAATCAGCTAGGAATATCAAATCTTTGACTTTGACTAATACGTCCTCTATGACTCCAGCAAGATGAGCAAAACTGCTGTTGGCCAACTAAATGACCACCCCAGTAGGCTGTAATGGTCCAATGCCTAAAGAGATGAACACTGAATTGGGCATGACATTGATGGAGGCTCCTAAGTCTAGCATAGCATCCTCGAACATGCAGTCTCCAATCACGCAAGGTACTGTGAAAACCCCTGGGTCTTTGCATTTCTGAGGCATTGGCTGGATCATAGCTGAAACATTTTTTCCCATACTGACCAACTCTGTCCCTTTCAGCTTCTTCTTGTGAGTGCACAGATCTTTCAGGAACTTAGCATACTTAGGAATGTACCTGATCACTCTGAGCAATGGAATGTTCACCTCCACTTTGCTAAAAATGTCAATTAGCTCCTGAAGTTCCTGTGTTTTTTCTGAATCAGCATTCTTCCTGGGACCAACTGTCCTCTAAGGGAAAGGTAGCTGAATGGGTGACTCTGGTAGTGGAAATGACTCTGGCTCTACTCCCGTCTGAGACCTCGAAAGATCAACCTCTGGTACTGTAGGAATCTGTGGGGTCGAAGCCTCCTGAGTAACCTGTCCACTCCTGAGTGTGATAGCACTGACATTCCCCCTAGGGTTTGGAATTGACTGAGAAGGTACCTGACTAGATCCTTGAGCTTGTATCTCACTGATGGCGGATGATAATTGTCCAATATGTCGCTCCATGTTCTGAATGGAAGCATCAGTCCTACTCTGATATTGTCTATAGTCCCCCTGATGCTGCTAAAATTGAGTGCTAATCTGGGTGCTAATCTGAGTGCTCAATTGAGTGCTCAACTGTTGAAAATTCCTCTCATGTTGCTGAATCTGAGCGCTCATTTGAGTGCTAAGCTGCTGAAATTGAGTGATGAGTTGCTGAAAATTCCTATCATGTTGTTGCTGAAAATGAGTGAAAAGTGGCTCCAAAGTGAGTGGAATTTTCGGCTTTTGTTGCTGACCCAGTGGAACTCTTGGAGGAGAAGGACTACCATAAAATCCTGGTGGTCTCTGGACTGCAAGTTGCGCAACAGGAAGTGGTGGATGATAAGGCAGCTGCTGATGTGATGTGTTCCCATACCTCAGATTAGGATGATCTCTCCAACCTGGATTGTATGTGCTGGACATGGGATCATAAGACTGCTTGTATCCATAAGGTTGAGATTGGAAAGACTGAGGCCTGGACTGAAAAGCATTTGTTGCCGCCACCTGACTTGCATGATAAGATCCGTCATCAACCTGCACCTGGGGGCACAAATCTGTGGGATGAGAGGTGCTACTGCAAAGTCCACAAATCTTCATTGCTTAGGCTACTTGAGCTGAGGGTTGTTGAGCAGTCTGAAGGAGAGTCATCTGTCTAAGTATAGAAGTCAAATCCTGAAGATTAACCTTCACCACTTGAGCTTCCATATACTGTCCTGTGATCTCATGTACTCCTTTAGGCACCAATGGACGGCTCCCAAACTGTTGAGAATTTGCTGCCATAATAGAAATTAACTCTCTAGCTTCCTCCGGTGTCTTGTTCACTAAGGCCCCTCCGCTAGCAGCGTCCACCATACTCCTGTCCATGGGAAGAAGTCCCTTATAGAAGTATTGAATGAGTAGCTGCTCACAGATTTGATGGTGGGGACAGCTGGAACAAAGTTTCTTGAAGCGCTCCCAATATTTATATAGTGTCTCTCCAGAAAAATGTTGGATCCCATAGATACTCTTCCTAATGCCAGTATTCCTTGAAGCTGGGAAGAATTTCTCCAGGAAAGCTTTCTTCATTTCGGCCCAAGAAGTAACTAATGCATATGGCAAGGTGTACCACCAGTCTTTTCCTCCATCCACAAGTGAAAATGGGAATGCTCTCAGGTTGATGTCTTCTTCAGTAACTCCATGTAGCTTCATAGTGGAGCATACGATGTGAAACTCCTGGAGATGTCTAGTGGGGTCCTCACCAGCTAAGCCATGAAACTTTGGGAGTAGATGAATGAGTTTGTAACGTAGCTCAAAATCAACCTCCAACTCAGTGTACTGAATGCACTGAAAGGCCAGCTCTGGTGCTGCAAGCTCCCTCATGGTTCTATTGTACGCCATCTGGAATTCTGACAAAGGGTCGCTACTGGTAGACAGTCTAGAAATCTCTAACTGAGCTCTGCTCTGAGCGTGGAAGGTCCTTTCTATCTCAGGATCGAAATCAACTAAACTAGAGTAGGAAGACCTGGTTATGCACTGCACATCGAATGGAGAGAATTAGTGAGATGTAAGAATTAACCAGAAAATTCAGAATTATTGCAAGACCTAAAAATAAACAAACATCATAAAAGGGTCCCCAGCAACGGCGACAAAATTGATAACCGGTTCTTGTCGCGTTACAGTTTCAATTAATTTCCTTGTTTCAAGCAATTATGTAGTAGTAGTTGAATCGAATCGTCTCTCAAGGACCCAATATGATGCACGCACTTTTTCGGTTTATGAAAAAAGAGTAAATTGTAGAAAAATAAAAATTGGATAAACAAAGTGTTGGTGCAGAATGCACCTAAGTCAAACCCGTGTTTTGATAATGGCAACATAGGTCAAAAGTTAAGTCTTTCTTGTTTTCTAACAAGTTAATCTAGTGTGCAGGAAAAGCCCTAGCGAAGGACTGCTAGGCACTGGCAAAGGAATGCCAGGAAAGAAAGCCCTAGCAAAGGATTACTAGGCAACTGGCGAAGGACTGCCAGTATCAAGCCCTAGCGAAGGACTGCTAGGCTCCAGGCGAAGGACAGCTTGGGATTGAAGCCCTAGCGAAGGACTGCTAGGCAACTGGCGAAGGACTGCCAGTTTTCAAGACATGACAAAGGACCGTCAGGCAAAAGTCCAACCAGATGAACGGTTGGCATCAGGTAAATTCTCCCGAGAGGAGTAGGTGAGGACGCGTTCCCCGTCGAGGGAACAGTAGGCGTCGGTTCGACCTAGGGCTCCATTTTGGAGACCAAAGTCAGAACTAAGATAGCTAAGGCTGTATAAACAAATACTTTATTGCTTTACTGTGTTTTGGACTAACCCTGGATACAGGACCAAAGGAAGGAGTGTCTGCAGCTCAGATAGCCTCAAAGGAATGAGGTAGTAGCTGAGTAGGGCGGCGCCCCCAAGGGCCATACAAAACAAGTAAAGAAAAAAGGAGTTCGAATGCATGCTGGGCTGGGCGCCCCCGCTGCTCTTGGGCGCCCCCTGCGCTGCGGGCGCCCCCATGCACAACATCGAACCCGAACCCCTCGAAGCCAAGGAGATAGGACTTTGACCCGGTCAATGCGGGCACCCCGAGCGCTCCGAGCGCCCCGGTCAAAGCGGATCCAGAGGATAGACGCTGACCGAGAGCTCTGCGGATCAGAGGCCACGTGGGGGGCGCCCCCGACATCCCGGGCGCCCCCAGGCCCTATATAAAGGGCCCTCGACCAAGGCTTTCAAACACCAATTCACTCAACACCTCAAAGCTCTTCTGCTCTCGCGCCTTGCTCCGGAAACTCTCCAACTCGAGCCGACGACGTCCCGCTGCTCCGAAAAAGTTAATCTACTCCGGACGTCGATAAAGAAGAGCGTTCTTTTTATTTACTGCACTTATCTTTGTAATTAAATTTTGTAAACCTTTTTACGCCTATATAGAATTGCCCAAAGTAAACGGTCAACGACCATGGGCCTTGGAGTAGGAGTCGACACAGGCTCCGAACCAAGTAAATCGACTGTGTCTCTGTGTCTTGTTTTTTAATTTCCGCTGCGTACGTGCTCTTTACGAAAATTCAAAAGTTTACCGATATTCACCCCCCCTCTATCGATTTTCTCGATCCAACAAGTGGTATCAGAGCGGGGAAGTTCAAACCTGGTGCAACCACCAGTTTGAAATTTTTTTTTCGGATTTTTATTTTCTATTTTATTTCTTTACGAATTTCTTGCTAAATATTTCGTTCGTTCTTTTTTGTTAAGCGAGGATCGTGCAACACCCCTCGTTATTTAATTTATCCAGCACTACTAATCCAAGACCTAGTCTTGGAAAATCGTTTAAGTTTTCTTTTTCAGATTAAATGGCTATGCAAGAAGGTTTTAGCACCGCCAGACCTCCACTCTTCAGTGGAGAAGACTTTTCTTACTGGAAAAGTCGTATGGAGGTCCACCTGAAAACTCAGGTGGACATGTGGATCATTATCCAGTCCGGTCTGGAGATCCCCCGAAATGCCGAAGGACTTCCTCAGAGCTACTCTGAATGGGACAGCGCCCTAAAGCGAAAGATAGAAGCCGACGCAAAAGCTACTCAGACTCTTCAATGTGGATTGACGAAAGAGGTGCTGAACCGCGTGGGCCCTTTCAACAGCGCAAAGGAGCTATGGACAAAACTGATCGAGCTACACGAAGGGACTTCAGATACTCGGATCAGTAAGAGGGATCTGCTACTGAACAAACTCTACACCATCAAGATGGCCAACAACGAAACAGCAGCCCAGCTCCACGCACGAATCCAAGAGGTAATGAACGGTCTTCACACAATAGGTCACAAGGTTGAAAACCGTGTCCTAATAAGGTATGCTCTAAACGCCTTCCCTAGAAACACCTTGTGGGCATCTATGGTAGATGCATACAAGGTATCTAGGGATCTTTCTAAAATAAAATTAGATGAATTGTTTTCCGAACTAGAACTCCACGAACAAACTAACACCAATATGGTCGAGAAAGGTATTGCTTTCGTTGCAGGTAAAACTGGAAGGACAACGAAGAAGAAGCCTGAACCTGAACCCGAGTCTAACTCTGACGCAGACTCAGAAGACGAAGAAGGAGGACAAACTAAGCTGGTCCGGCTCGCTCGAAGCTACTACAAGGAGCTGAAGAACCGAACCAACAAACGGAAAACCGACCGAAGAAAGGACGAACCAGCTGAACCCGCAAACAAGCCTAATGTGTCCTGCTACGAGTGCAAGAAAAAGGGTCACTACAAGTCAGAGTGCCCTAACCTAAAGGAGACAAAAAGGACGAGAAGAAAGAAGGCACTGCAAGCAACCTGGGACGAATCGTCCTCAGAAGAAGAAGAAGAGGCACCCCAGTCCAACCTCCTAGCTCTGACCGCCTCAGATAAAGTTGAGACTGAGTCAGAAACAGAACAAGAGGACGGCGAGCTGACCTTCACAAAAGACGGAGAAATTAAGGTAACTAGTTTTAATAGATTGCAATTAAGTGAGTTAATTTCATTTCTTTCTCGAGATTTGGCCAAAACCAAACTCCGAGTCAAATCCCTCCGACAGGAAGTAAAACTCCTGAAAGAGGGAGCTGACTCTAAACCCTTAACCGAGAAGGTTCAGGAAGGAACTCCTACTCATGTTGAAAAACTTGAAAAGGAAAACTCCTCCCTGAAAACTCAGGTTAAGGATCTTAGATCAGCATTAGAACGATTTACATCTGGTTCCAAAGGTCTTGACATGATCCATGGAAAACAGAAATCAGTTCTAAATCGATCCGGATTGGGCTATAGAACCAAATCTCGGCAAAGATCATACTTTGCTGTACTGAATCAGTCCAGAGGTAAAATTCAGGCATGGGTACCCAAACTATACCTGAACAAACCGACTGGATCAAATCAGTATTGGATCCCCAAGGACAAGATTCACATCTTGCCCAACCATCATCGTGGCTTTAGTCCATGGGGAGCCAAACTTAAAACTATTTTCATTATTAGATAAACTTGTTATTCTTGATTTAAATTGCTTGATTGATTGGTTATTTAATTTCTGCAATATACCATGCTTAGACTTAGGCTAGCTTAAGGACTAAACAAACTTAGCTGAAATTTGACAACATAGTATTGGGTGGAGGTGAGATGATAGTACGTTAGGGAAGCCAATTTGGCGGAACTAGTCGAAGCTACCGATCCAAAACCTAAACTAGTTAGACCAGAAATTTTTCAAAGAATTTTTGAAAATGAAATTTCATTAAAAGGCTTTGTCTAGGAAAGGGTGGATGATCCCATAAGGCTACGGCCAAAGAAGGCCTAGTGCCTCGCCAAGACCTGGAAGCCAATTTCTGATATTCAACTTTTTTTGTCAAATTCGAATCTAACACAAAATTTCAGTTATTTGTAGATTTAAACATTTTTGTTAAAATTAATTGTTTTCAAAATTAATTAAGTTTTTAAAATTTAATTGTTTTCAAAATTAATTAAGTTTTTAAAATTTAATTGTTTTCAAAATTAATCAAAATTTTCAAAATAATTTTAACTATCAAAACCTGTCTCACAAAACCTATAAGGTTAACGTGATTGAAAATCCTAGATTTGGGTGAGACAGACTAGGCAGTGAAACTCAATTTAAGCTATTCCTGATTCTAATTGGATCCAAATCAAGAAAATTCTTTTTGCGTAGGAATATAAAGATTTGGACCAATGGATGTTGGATAGCGGTTGCTCCAGACACATGACTGGAGATAAATTGAAGTTCACCAAGCTCAAACACAAAAACCTAGGCTCAGTGGCATTTGGCAATAATGCTACACTCAAGGTAATTGGGTCTGGTAATATTGAGCTTAAATCTGATTTCATTATTAAGAAAGTTATATTGGTTGAAAACATTAATTTTAACTTGCTTAGCATATGTTAGTTATGTGATTCTGGTTATATAGTTACTTTCAACAATTCTAACTGCCTGATTAGAAATGAACAAGACTCAGAAATCATACTTAAGGGCACTAGGAAAAAACAATGTATACACTATAAATCTTCCCCTTATACCGAAATGTATGTTAACACAATTAGAACAAACAAACCTCTGGCATAGGAGATTAGGTCATACCAATTTGAGAACTATCTCAAAAATTACCCACCTTGGCTTAATCAAAGGTATCCCCAAAATCAAAAATAATGAAAACCTAATATGTGAATCATGTAATCAAGGTAAACAAACCAAATCCAATCACAAACTAATCCAGTCTGATTTAACTCAAACCACACTTGAGCTCCTGCACCTTGACCTATTTGATTCACATGGAGCCAAGTCACTAAGCGGGAATCGATACTGCTAGTAATAGTTGATGATTACTCTAGGTTTACCTGGGTTAGGTTTCTAAAAACTAAAGATGAAACCCTAAACCTATTTATTGAATTCTGTAAACTAATTGAAAATCAAAACGACACTAAAATAAAAAGACTTAGGAGTGATCACGGGGAAGAGTTTGAGAATCAACGGTTTGAGGAATTCTGTAAGGTAAATGGGTATTTACATGAATTTTCATATCCTAGAACCCCCCAATAAAATGGGATAGTCGAGCGAAGGAATAGAACATTACAAGAAGCCGCTAGGGCTATGCTCAACGAATTTAAACTAGCAAACCAATTTTGGGCAGAAGCAACTAGTACAACCTGTTATATCCAAAACAGGGTTTTGATTAACAAACGACACAACAAAACCCCCTATGAACTGTACTACCATAGACTCCCAAACCTACATTACCTAAGGGTCTTTGGATGCAAAGTCCATATCCAAAATACCAAAGACTATTTAGGAAAATTTCAATCCAAGTCAAACCCAGGTATTTTCCTAGGACTACAAATCAAACAAACTAGGGATGGTAACTATATTCATCAATTCAAATATGCTAAAGAGTTAATAAAGAAATTTAAAATGGATAACTCTAAAAGCATAAGTACCCCCATGGCCACTAATATAAAAATAGATAGTGACCCTGATGGTAAACCAGTAAACCTTAAACTCTATAGGAGTATGATAGGTAGCCTACTGTACCTTACAGCCAGTAGACCTGATATTCTCTTTGCCGTAGGGATGTATGCTAGATACCAAACCTGTGCTAAGGAAACACACTTAGCAGCCCTAAAAAGAATACTGAGATATGTAAAGGGCACCCTAAATGTAGGGATTAGGTATCCTAGGACCTCAACTTTTGCTTTAACTGGATACTCAGATCCTGACTATGCTGGCTGTAAGTTAGATAGAAAGAGCACAAGTGGAAGCTGCCAACTGTTAGGTCAGAGTTGTTAGTGATATGAGAGAAGTGTCCTAAGGCAATCGCCTTATGATTGTAAAACATTTATTTTAATAAATGATAATTCACTATTTGAGTATACATGCTTGTGTATTTGATTGGGATCTTAAACTCATCTACTGAATGTCCGCAATACAACTCACAGCATAAGAGAATTTGTGATGGGATCACAACTAGTGATTATCTCTAAATGTGCAAATGTGAAGTATTAAAAATATCTCTAGTCGATGAATTGATAAAACGGACACTATCAATTCTGTTGAGACTAGCATGGGTTATTCTCTAATCAGCTGATTCTCACTGGCTGGTGACATTGGGATGTCCGGAGATAAACATGGATGCTAGTTAAGGGAACTAGTTCATTGGAGTGACTAGCTGTAAGACTTCATATGGAATCTATCTATAGAAATGTCAATGAAGTTCTTACTGCGGCTTAAGTACGATGTTCCTTTGACTTGCGGTGTTCAAGTCATCTTGGTCATGGAGACTTATACTTTAACATCTTAAGCTAGCATCTCCAAGGAGGTGTGGACCCAGGATGATTGGGTATAAGCCAAAGTGCCCGAAGATGTTTGAACAGCCTACAAAGGATTCACCACTCCTTGCGAGGAGATGTATACCCAGGCCTATCGTCGGATTGTTACTCAAAACCTATGGCCAGAGTATATCATGTTTGGAGTGCGAGTCTCTAAAATACATGAGAGTAATTAGAAATCCAAAGGATGAGAAAGACACTACTTGGGCTAGGTGTGACGTAGTCAGCCTAGTGGGGACCGACACAAATAGACCGTGTCCTGAACCAAGTGGGTATAAGATGGTGAATGGAATGTGGCATGATTCATTAGAGCTGCTGAAGGGTTTGAAAATTACTTCTGAGCTCAACCGTTGATCTTTCGATTAATTGGGGGTCATGATGTACTACTAGGTGCCACTCATGATCGTTCTATAATTTGTTGATTATAGACGGCCAACATAAATTGAAAGCCTATTTAGTCACACGCACTACGAGTAATCCGAGCGATTTAAAATGAGTTAAAAATTGGATTTTCCGATCAAGAGAAATAAGTCAAATCTGAATTTATCAGAGGCGCAATGGAAGCTAAAATGGCTAAGTCTTTTGAAGGCTTATTGGGCGAATTGAATGAGTTTAATTCGCGATCGGTTTGGGTTGGTTTGGCCGGCCAAAGAGGGTGCCAAACCTCTTTGTTGTGGCCGGCCACATTAAAGGGAAGAAACCAATTTAATTGGTTTAATTAATAAAATAAATCTAGTGCGATTTGTTTTATAAATTATGGATAAATAAATTTGTGTAAAGAAATTTATATAAATAAATTTATAGAAATTTATTCTTTTTATGGAAATTAAAATGATCCATGGAATGGTTTATTTTAATTTTATAAAATCAATTATGAATTGATTTTTCCATAATAAGAAAGTTTATAAATTTCTTATAAAATTTATTCCATAATAAAAGGAGAGATTAATTAGTTTTATTATAAAGTTAGTTATAATAAAACTTGGTAATTCATAAGAGAATTTATAGGATAAATTTCTTATGATAACTAATTAGTTTTATTATAAAGTTAGTTATAATAAAACTTGGTTTAAACGAATAATTCATAAGAGAATTTATAGGATAAATTTCTTATGATAACTAATTAGTTTTATTATAAAGTTAGTTATAATAAAACTTGGTTTAAACGGAATAATTCATAAGAGAATTTATAGGATAAATTTCTTATGATAACTAATTCCGTTAATTCCGTTAAGAGGAGACTTGGCAAGGGAAAGGCACTATAAAGAAACCAAAGGCAAGCCTTGATTTCTTAATCGATATAGAGCTCCTCTCTCTCTCTCTTTTATCTTCTCCTTCCCTTCTCCCCACCTAGGGCCGGCGCCCACATTGAAGCTTCTAGGGCCAGCGCCCCTTGAAGCACCTTCCTCCATCTAGGGCCGGCGCAAACCCCTCCTCCCCTCTTGGTTGCCGTGAGTTATCAAGAAGAAGGAGAAGCCAACCAAGAAGAAGAAGAAGCGGATCTCATTTCCTTCCCTCTCGGAATTCGATTCCGTTTCTTAGTGGTTAGTTTCCTATTTATTCTCTTGTTCTTCTTTGTTGTGCCTTTAGAGAATCTAGTAGTTCTCGTCGGCACAAAACTCGTGACTTTGAGAAGTCATCCCGAAGAGAACTCGGCGTGGACACGAATAGAGGCGGAGCTTCCAAGGGACGCTACGGTTGGATCTCATCCCTTTCTTCGAGTTACGAAAGGTATAAAGTAAATTAGTTTACTTTTTCGCAAAGTTTTATTTTATGATTATGTCAACACACCATAAGGTTGCATGCTAGATATATTTTAGGAAATTATTTTATGCAAATTCTTCCGCTGCACGTAAAAATTTAAAATTTTACGAACTCGTAACCTTGTCAACATGCACCCGGTCCCAACAGTCGTATCAGAGCTGGTTAGTGTTCGACTTAATCATATAATTGTTTTGTGGAAAACTATGTCATGATCTCAATTTCGGAAAAATTTTCAATTATGGAAACTTTCAAATTATAATAAATTTTAGATTTAGGAATTTCAAAGTTTGGAAATCCTCATGAAATTTCGCAAACGTTTGAAATTTTCTAATTTCTGAAATTTTATAATAATTGTGAAAACTTCCCATCTTTGGAAACTTTCCAATTTTGGAAATTTTTCTATTTTAGAAATTTTCCAATTTTGGAAATATGTAAGTTTCCTTTGTACCAGAAACTTACAATTATTCTGAAAACCTATTTTTGAAATCTCGCAATTTTGGGCACTTTCTTTTAAGAAAGTCTAGACAAATTCATGGACAGTTAATTGACAATTAAATTTGAATTGGTTTTTAAATTGACAACAAAATTCTTTATTTTGGATTGAGCCTCGGGGAGCCGTCCAATTTAAAGTTAGTTGTTGTAATTTAATTTCCCAATTTTTAATTGAAATTGTCATGTTTGATTTGGATTGAGCCTCGGGGAGCCGTCCAATTGGATTTACAACACATTACTTTTCTTTGGGTATCTGAGCCTCGGGGAGCCACCCTTAGAAAACAATTTGTTGTAATTAATTAAATCCATGAATAAAATATGTTTGAAGAGGTGATGCTCTTACATATTGTTGTCTCCAAAATTAATTAGGAAAATGGTTTCCTATAGAGTTTTCTTAAATGAGATTTTCATGAAAATAATATGTAGTTGAATTAAGGGATTTGTCTCTTAATTTAATAAGATTTGATTTAGAGAAATCAAAGTCTTGAACATATTATTTCCGAAATTAATTATGACAATTTAGGAAATTGTTTCCCAAAACAATTCCTTTAATTAAGTATGAAATTGGAATTAGGAAATCCGGTTCCTAATTCAATTAATGAGACTTGATAACTTAAGTCACATACATACTTAATTAAGGAAATCGTTAGTCATGACATAATTCTATGTCATGAATGTGCTTAGAAAAGAAAGGATGAGACCCAAAACCCCTTACAAAATATTAAGGCCAACACCTTCCATTAATATGGTTAGAATCGGAGTTTTGTTTCTCGTTTGGGTTGATGGACACATCCATGCCCGACTTGAACCTCAACATGTTCAAACCATGGAATTAGTTTATGAATAATATAGTTGGAGTCAGAGGTCAATCATTAGTTTTGGTTGTTGGACACATCCAAGCCTGACTAAGCGGTTGAATGAGCTCCAACCATATTAAAACTATTTCTTGATTAATGGGTCAGCCTTAAGCTTGGAGCATCGATTTGTTGTGCCACAGCCAAGGTCGATGTAAAGAGAGGTGCAGTTGGGTGCTATGTATAATGTTGCATACTTGTTAATGAGTTAACAACCCAATGATTTATGCAAACATTCAATTAGTTGATAGCATAAAGTGATAGTTACATATATGTGATGTGTAATCGGTATAATTACCTACCTTCATAGCTAAGAATAACTTGATGGCCACAGCCATGGTTGTTCTTACCTATGGTTGGATATCAACCTATTTGGAGATGTTCCTACGATCTCCCGAATTGATAAAAAGGGTTATTCAATTTGAAAAATAAATAGGATTTCAATTTATGTATATTGATACATTCTTTAATCATTCTTCTCACATAAGCTCAATTTGTATTTCTAGGTTAATCACTCGATCATGTCTTCTCTGAATTTGCGTTCCATCTTGGACACCAATAAACTGACTGGGCCTAACTTCATGGACTGGCTTCGAAACCTGAGGATAGTCCTCAAGGCAGAGAAGATTGCTTATGTCATTGAAGATCTACTTCCCACACATCCTCCAGCAGATGCAACTCCAGACCAGTTAGTGGCCTATCAGAAACATGTGACCGATTCTGAACTTGCAAGTTGCATCATGCTAGCCTCTATGGTACCTGAGCTGCAAAAGCAGCATGAGCATATGGATGCTTATACCATCATCTTCCATCTTAATGAGTTGTTTGAAGAGCAGGCGAGATCCGAAAGGTTCGAAGTCTCCAGACTCCTCTTCACATCTAAGATGCAGGAAGGCACTTCTGCCTCGCAGTTTGTGTTAAAGATGTTGGGGTATATTGAGCGACTGAACACACTCGGTTTTGCAATGGATCATGAACTAAGTATTGACTTAATTCTGCATTGTTTGCCCAAAAGTTATTCACAATTTGTGATGAACTATCGGATGAACAAGCTGGAAACTACCATTCCTGAGTTAGTCAACCTGCTGAAGTCTGTAGAGCCTTCTGTAAAGCAGGATCAAAAGGCGGTTCTGTTAGTTGGTTCCTCGAAGAAAGGTTCTAAGAGGAAGGCCAAAGAACAGAATAAAGGAAAGAAGAAAAAGGCCAAAAAGACTGAAAAGAAACCAAAAGGCACTTGCCATCATTGTGGCAAGGAGGGTCACTGGCGAAGAAATTGCAAGGTTTATCTTGAGTCCTTGAAGAAGAAAGCATCCGATGCTCCATCCTCTTCAGGTATCTTCGTTATTGAATGTCACTCTATTTCCTCTAATACCTGGGTACTTGATACTGGGTGTAGCTCACATATATGTAATGACATACAGGGGCTAAGGAATAGAAGAAGACTCGTCAAGGGAGAAGCGGATTTGCGAGTTGGAAATGGAGCAAGGATTGCTGCTGTTGCCATCGGAACATATTTGCTAAAGCTCCCGACTGGACGTGTCTTAGAATTGGATAATTGTTATTTCGTTCCTTCGTTAATAAAGAACATTGTATCTATTTCATGTTTGAATGAAAAGGGTTATCATTTAACTTTTAGTAACAATTGTTGTTACATAACTTTAAATGGCGTTCTTTATGGGAATGGAACTTTGTGCAATGGCATCTACACGTTAGATTTATCCGGTGACGTTTTCAATATCGAAGTAAGCAACAAACGTGCTAGAATAGATAATCGAATAGACTCCTACACGTGGCATTGCCGTCTTGGCCATGTAAGTAAGAAACGCATGACCGAATTACACCGATGTGGAATTTTGGAATCATTTGAACCCGGTTCATTTGATACATGCGAATCATGCTTAAAAGGCAAGATGACCAAATTACCCTTTTTCCGGAAAAGGTAATCCAGTGGGAGAGTTGCTTGGTCTAATACATACTGATGTATGTGGACCAATGTCAACTCATGCACAAGGAGGCTATAGCTACTTCATCACCTTTATCGATGATCACTCACGATTCGGGTATGTGTTCTTGATGAAACACAAATCTGAAGCCTTTGAGAAATTCAAAGAGTTCAGAAATGAAGTAGAGAAACAGCTTGGCAAAAGTATTAAAGATACTTCGATCCGATCGGGTG